>MU119242.1:0-330159 GCA_014904845.1 Acephala macrosclerotiorum
AATAATAATAATAATAATAATAATAATAATAATAATAATAATAATAATAATAATAATAATAATAATAATAATAATAATAATAATAATAATAATAAATTAATTAATAATAATAAAATAATTTTTATTATTTAATTATAATAAGAAATATATAATTATTATTTTTAAATTATATTTTAATTTATTTAAATTAAAAAAATATTAATTTTTATTAATTTAATTTTTTTTTATTAATTTGAATAATATATTTAATAATTTTAATAATTTGATTAATTAATTAAAATAATAAGATTTAATTAAATACGGAGATATTATATCTATTGCAATGTTTGCTTAGTATTAAACTATTCGAAAGTTTAATAGGAACTACGTTCACGACTCCGAATTCAATTGCAAAGGAAATCAGCTTTGAGACTTATATTCAAGGAGCGTGGGTTGCGTTTGCAAAGGACCCTCTCAATGGGCTGACGACTTATGGAGGCGGGTGGCTTTTGTATGGCCCTGCTGAGGAGTCTCTCATCCGACTTGCTTACGACAACCTTGTTGGTACGAACCTCGCTTTCCCAGAGCTCTATAATGCGGGATGCGTCAATGCAAGCCTATCGGCCTTGATATGTCGCGTTCTCGGGCAATGTTAACTACCATTTGGCGCGCAAGATTTCGTAGAGAAGCATGGTCGGACGATAGCTTATGTAGATTCCGAGTCAATGCATGCCGATTGGGATTGCTTCAGCTAGAGCCTATCTGAGAATTCATTAACCTCATCTTAAAGTGTATTCATCTCCTGGCAAATCCGAGAGACAAAAGATATCTAAGCACGAAAGACAGAGAAATTGTGATTGTAAGCCCGCTGCTACTTTCGAACGCTGAGAAACCTGATTGAACAAGACGATGAAGACCACAATCGCGGACATTCGTCGTTACAAGCATCAAGCTGACAATTGATGTCCTTTTCCCGGCATCACTGGCCAGTCTCTCAGCAAAGGGGAATGATGTGACGATGATCAGGAATCCCGCTTGAGATCCCGATTCACTGGAATTGGCATGTCCATGGATAGGCATGGGAGCTATTCCTCAAGTCCAGCTGAGCAGCAAATGCAACTTGAAGCACTCGCGTACTCTCGGAAGCTCGTACCGAGTCATCCGTAGTATAATGTCAAGTGCTCGGTACATTCAACATGCAGCGCTGTTTGAAAGAATGACAGCGCTATACTATACGGCGTGCCGAGAAATTCACTGACACCTACAGATAAAAGCATTGTTATTACACCGACGGCTTCCCTCTCATGGATGAGAAAGCGCCTCGAGACCTCAGGAGCGACACTCCAACGAGCTAACTTCAAATCTCCGTCAGGACTAAGCGCTATTGGGCCACGACGTCCTCATCAATGCGACTGGAACTGGCTCGGGCCTTTTGACAGACGTGAAGGACCTAAACGTTCAACCAGTTTTGGGCCAAACGATTCTCTTCGGAGCAACTTCGACAAAACATGGATCACTCGCAATGTTGATGTTTACACGTATGCACTTCGTCGTGTAGATGGGACCAGCATCCTCGGGGACATCAAAGAAATTGACAAATTGTAAGACTCCTAAATCCAAGAAAGGTTGACAACGTCTGATAGCGGTGTAGAAACACCTCTCCTGAGGATGATCATAGACAGAATGCAAGACGCCACAGGTTTGGGTGCTGAAACGTTACTGACAATCGGTACCTTAGATTTTCGCCGGATTAACTACAATATCACAGAAGGATTTCCGCTTAACGAATTGAAGGTCGCGCATGACGTTTTCGGCATTCGCGGCGAGTGAGCGGAGTTTTTGTAGAGGAGATTCTATACGAGCAGGAAGTCGTCCATGCGTACAGTAGGATTGACGAGGCGTTGAGACTTGGGCATCAGATACTGGCGAGGTCAACAGGAATGGAAGGTATATCTCTTTGCATGGGCGTCGGTCGTGCGGGGTGAACATCAAGATTTTGAGCTGCCGGGTCCTGTGTTTGGTGTAAAGCGGAGAAATGACCTAGTTGAGTAATCACAAACGTAATTGTGATGGAGTTGGAATCTAGATACTAGATACTGACCTTGCAACGTATCATACACATATGGTAAAGCCTTTCAATCGTATTGCTATTCAGTTGGTCCAATCATGATCTCCTGGCTCAATGAGTATTTCGGTGCTTTACCCGATGAACAACTTTGATATTGGGGATTGCCCAAACGATGGGTCCACGTTCAATACTTGGGTTCCGCTGTTGATTTTCAATACAGGGACTCGGGCACCGTTATTTCAGACGGGATTTATTACTTGTATGGTCGTCGCGGTGGTACAGGTTGGGGGGGGTATTGCTGGGATGTGGTGGTTGATTGGACGTGGGCCCGCGAAGGTGTTTTGAGAGAAGAGGTGGAGGAGAGCGATGAATCTGTTGGCAATGTGAAAGACTAATAATCACGATGAAGCTTGAAGAATGCACATTTGTTGCCGAAATCGGTAATACTATGTGGAAATTCAGCCATGAAATTCGTTTCATTCGTCTACCAGAATCTCCATCACCTCGCTCTGGGGTGACTAGCGTTAGGTGGTGCTTCGCTCACGGTCCCAGCTTCCACTTGAGGCGAACCTGTGACCACGCCCTCATTATAGCCCGGTGGAACCTCACCTGGCTTTCCCACTCTACTATACTTGGGGAGACCCTCTCCTTCCGATTGTTGCCTCGTATGTCCCATATCGCCAAGATCCACAACTATAGGTTCTTCTGCTACACTTCCCCGACGAGGATGCCTTCTCCTCCACCACCACCGAGTCATAAATGCGCACAAGAAAAGCCCTGCAATGATAGATAGAAGAATTATGATTGCCTTGACAGGCTTTGATAATGCAAGACCTTGGTTGGGGGCTTGATAATGTTTTGCCGAGTCCTTCGTTTCTCCTGGGAGGTACGCACCGCATGAATAGAAAGAAGATGCCCAGCCTTCGGAAATTGCTAGCTTGTCGAAGGTTGTACAGTCTAGGTTCGAATTGGAGCTGTTGAGATGAAAACCGGTAAGAATGCTGCGGAGATTTGGTAATATGACGCTAGAATGACCCGTTAGATATGAAAACATTCTGGGAAAAGGAAGTCTTACTTTGAGAAGTTTCCCGCAAGAGATACATTCCCGTGAGCGTACCATAGTTGGTTCAAATGAGTGATCGTGTCCAACCCAGTGTTATTCGATACCATGAAGTCTCCGTCAATACTAGTCAAAATCGGGAGGTTGAGGTCTTCCAACAAATCATTGTTGCTGATGATAAGACTCCCTCCAATGGCAGTAAGTTGTGGCGCTGCGAAGGCATCAAGAGCATTGTCTGATAACTCAAGATTCGCGCTTGTTTCGGAAAGCGTTGTGACATCGATGTAAGCAGCATTGCTAATTATGATGCCCCCAACAGATCTCAAGTTTGGGAGCAAAATCTGTGCCGAAGGTCCGTTGTTGACAATCATCAATGAATTGCTGCCCCAAGAGAGGCCGGTAAGATTGATATTTCCGAGCTGCTGATTGCCTTTGATCCAAATCAAGTCCGGGTTGGAAAAATGCGTGAAGTTGAGAAATTCAAGGCTAGAAACACCAGTGTTTACAATCGAAATGTCTCCATCTACATTCGCTCCTGGTAAATCATTTGACGTCAGGTTACCAAACGAGATTGTTCCAAGTTCTGGCACTGCATCCCAGTATACTCCCCCATTGATGTTGTCTAGCAGTGGGAACTCGAGAGTGGTGAGAAGTGGGAGGTTTGAGAGTGTGAAGTTCTTGGCGATTTGGGACAATGACGCAGCCGCGATACTCTGCAGTCCATCACAGTTTGAGGTTGCCAAATTTCCTTCAATTATTCCGATGCCATTCAAGGTGATTTGTGTGAGGTCGTTGCCATGGATGACGACGTCTCCGGTGACTGTGGTACAGTTGCTCAGTGCGTCTGCGGCTGCCTGAGAATCGACGATGAAGGAGCCATCATTCGAGGCTGTGCAAGAGGCCTCTGCTACACATTGTTAGTCTGTATTCATAGACTTTGTACCGCTGAAAGAAGGAAAGAAGGAGCATACCGCTATTACTTACGCCAGCAAGAAAGCTCACAGCCAAAACGGCTGCCAAACCAGCACGGCGTATCCGCCTCCGAACCCCTGCAGACTCCATTCTTATGTACGATGTCTCAAAGAATTCGGTCTCTCACTTCCAGTCTTGCTCTACCATTTTGCAGCTTCGTGAGAAGAACGTCGTCAGCCTCTGCAGCCAAGGCAACAGAGGATTTTGGGTGAAATTGCTGGCACTCGGTCAGTGCGTCAGCAGCGGCTCTACGCAAACTCCGGGATGTAGCCTCAGGCAGCATCTTCGGGGTCGTCGTTTTTATTCGTTTTATCGGAAGTTTTATTTGTAATATTAATCCTTTCAAATTCAAATTAAAAACCTTTAAAGTAATATATAATTAAAATTATATAAATATATTTATTAATTTTTTATATTATAATTTTTATTAATTATTAATTTAAATTTTTTTATTTTAATAAATATTTTATTTAAAATAAAATCGAATAAATTTTTAAATTTTTTAAAATATTATTTTTTTAAAAATAAATGTTTTAACGTATTTAATAAACGATTTTTATTTTTATTTAAATATTAATATTAAATTTTTTTTTAATATTTATAAAATTAATATAAATATTAAATAATAATTAAAATATCGTTATTATATAAAGTTTTTAATTTTTAAATAAAGTATTCTATATATATTATAATAACCAATTATTTTCCACTTAAGACAATAGATGGTAATTCGCAATATACCTTAAAGCGAAGTTTTTTCTAAGAAACGTTGAGTACTCTTGACCCTCAATACCATAGGCTTGCCGAGACAATCTAGATATGTCAACACGGACTACGAATGACATAACTTCTCGGTCTTTCAATGTGTTTTCAAAGATAACAACCTAGAGAAGATCGTGGCCATACCACCCCTCCTGACAGAAACCACGAATACAACAGGAGTCAGCACGGGCACAAAGGTTGGAATCATCGTTGGTGCCATACCCCTCGCAATACTGCCTGCAATTGGCGCATTCCTTTTTTTTCAGACGTCGTAGGGAGCAACGGAAAGCAGAGTAGGCCGAGGAGGATGTTGTAATAGCGGCAACGGTCCCTATCCCAAGCCAAGAAATGGGTACTGAGGGCGAATTGACAGAGGATGAATTGCGGAAGTAGAGGATGACAGAGGTTCCTGCAATCGTTCCTGGTGAGACGCCCGCGACGGAAATCAAAGCTGAGGTGATGGGGTCGGACGTGAGGCAAGAGCTTGCTGGGATGGAAGCCGCGTTCGAGTTGCCTGGTAGTCCAGGTACAGACTTTGCGAAAAGTCCATAGGTAGAAATCATGGAGATTATTCTTGTTCAACCTCTTGGATCTGGATGTCCGAGAAGACTAGAGCGACGTTGAATTCGAGGACGAAGAATCAAGAATCGAAGATTAATCAATCTTGTTGACTTGGGGCTAGCCTAATCATGAGCATAGGCGGGGCTGGTGTGTGTTTCGGAGAATATTGAGAGATTTGCGACTCTTCGTTGTCAATCTTATTGGAGAAACTGAAGTAATTATTGTCTGTTAATTGTAGAAAAGGATTTTGGTGTTAATCGATATCGATTATCTGGGAGTTTGCCCTACCCGGCCCGCGATTTGTAGAAGTTGTCGAACGCGACTTAAACCACACTTTCACAGAAGGCGGGCGGCAGGTCAGGGAATGGCAGGCAGAACCCGAACGAATATCGAACGAGCTCAAAAAGGTGAGGCAAATCGGCGAGCAGATCCTAGAGAACATGTAGTATATCGAACCATGAGTCAACGAAACATAGGACGAAGAGTGCTACACCCCAAGTTGAGGGCATCTCCGGTGACTAACCTAAAGTCTTTTTTGTCAACCTCCACTGGTTCTATTTGCATGCAGAGAATCTCACAAAGCTGCGTCGAGATGGTACGGCCGCGCCTTTGATGCAGTGCAATCGCCAGATGCTTTCCGGGGAGACCTACTTCAATTTCTGTTGTGATATTTTATATATCCGTTGGAACAAATTTTACTCGGAAAAGTTACTCGGAAAAGAAAGTTTTCAATTTTCTCGATCTTATTCCAGGCAGCTTTGATGGCTGGTCTCTGTCATGCGTTTCGAATCTTGCTGTTCTCACAGACAGGAATGAGCTTATGAGTTTTAACATCTCCCTGGAATGGTTGATCTCGCGGGGTTTGAAGGAATTTGGCTGTGTCGAGAATTTAATTCTTGTAAGTCTCATTTTAATAGACAAATAAAAACATATTCTACCCTGCTGTGTTTAGAGATGCTTCTACACCTTTAAATATCTCATTGCTCTCGGGGCTCGAAGGACACATACTGACTCCGAATTGGAAATAGGTCGCTTCTCACTTCAATCGTGGCTCCTCTCAAACTTATGATCGCTCCCCTCCTATGCATCATGACGACCAAAGATCTCTCTTTGTGAGCCAGTTGGCGTGCGGTTTCTCAAGGGGAAGTATGGTCATTGTTTTCCTCCGAAGGAAACCGAAGTTGACGAGCTTTGAACTTGAACTAGTTGAAAGTTGATGTGGAAGAGCTAGAAAGACGGCGGGCACTACGAACCCACATATAGCTGACAATAATAAAGGGGAGATGTCCGATATCGACTACAAGATCGTGATCCCGACGGACCTCAAGCCATTCGTGGACTGTTTGAAAGATAGGCATTCGGAGACCGTGGAGCGCGAGAAGCGGTGCAAGGAGGAAGATGAATACATTGCCTATTTGAACGAGGGAATGAAGTCTTTTACAGACATCTTGGGTGGTATGGGACTACCGATACCAGATAAGTCGGGTGAGGGCCACCAACAAGAATCCTGAGCATTCGGATTTATGTACTTGGCATGGTTCCTTACCTTTGGTCAGAGCAAGAATATAATATGATCAACTTTTCTGGCCGCCTCAAGGACTTCGAAAACAACTCTTCTTCGCATGTATGCCGATGCAACAATGCCGATTGTCCCTTCTTTTGATGAATATGGCGAGCATTTTCCGAGGAATTTTTTCCTGACATCCGAGTCTTCGACGAGATTCCTGCGAGTCTTATATCTCAGGTTGCTACAAGATTCTCTTGAGGTCCATCGAGCCTCTTTCGGCATCGGAAGAGACAAAAGAAGTGACTGGACATAGGCCTTGGACCCCCTATAAATACACAATCACGTGCAAGAAAAGTGGGCAGCAGTTTCACGTACAGCTTTGGCCAAGGTGACTGAAACGCATAGAAAGAAAACACGAATCTGCTTATTAAAATAATATGAACCAGAAATAAATCTCTAATCTCACAATTGTCATCCTTGCCGTCCGTTCTCCCAGCAAATCTCCCCACGCAAAGAAACTTCTCCCTTGGCTTGGTACTGTACGTCATTGCCGAGCGCATCCCTCCAATTCGGTCCATTCTCGATTGAGGTGGGGTAAATAACCAGAAAAGAACCGCAACCAGCACTGCAAAGAATCACATCCCTTCCCTCGCTCCTCTTCCACCTTAATTGAGCCCCTCCTCCTCTTGCTCAATTGACCTTTTCGCTCGCCATATACTTATTGATATCTGCACAGTACTCACATCGTCTCGTCGCATCCTATCTATCGCATGCTTTAAGGGTCATCTCTTCTCTTCTCCCCGCTATCGCACTAGCAAGCAATGCCTTCGACCGTCTGATCACCACGTCTACTCCTCCATTCCAGTTCCAGTCCGCCTTTCAACTGCAACTGACAACCTACCGCTACTCCGATGCAAGTCCATCGTAGAATTAGTATGAAGCTCCGAGAAGTGGCGGACTCGGTCTTTCACCACGGATCTCAATCTACGCAGTCGGCAGCGGAAATGGCCCAGACGACAGAGCAGGAGAAGCAGTTCATTGCTCACTTCTCCGACGAACAGCATCCACTGGCACTTGGGGAGGTTGCGCAGAACTCAAAGAAGAAGGAACTGGGCAGGAGCTCGAAGGGGTTGAGTGTGAGGGATTTCGAGCTCGTGAGGACGCTGGGAACGGGTGCGTGCAGCTGATTATTGTTTATGCGGTGTCGCGATGCTGTGTCGAGGGGTGGATTTGGGGCATGCATGCTGATTAGGGGCATAGGTACTTTTGCGCGGGTGTGGCTTGTGAGACTTGCTAGTCCTGCAGAGGAGGATCGCGATAAGGTGTTTGCGCTGAAAGTCCTGCGAAAGGTTGAAGGTTTGTCAAGATTATAATGTTCCAGACTCTGTTGACAATATTCTAGTTATCAAGCTCAAGCAAGTCGACCACGTGAATCATGAACGCTCTATTCTCGCAGATGTTGCTGGCCACCCATTCATTACTACCTTAATTACTTCTTTCTCTGATCACGACTCTTTATACATGCTTGTGAGTCTTCGATCTTCATCTGCGGAGTACTTGCTGACCTGCGATCTTGATAGCTCGATTACTGCCCTGGTGGTGAAGTTTTCTCATACCTTCGAAAAGCGAAACGATTCGACGAAAACACCTCACGGTTTTACGCTGCCGAAATAGTTCTTATCCTCGAATTCCTACATGAGCGGGAGGGAGTTGCATACCGGGACTTGAAGCCTGAAAATCTGCTGTTGGATGCAGAGGGTCATATCAAATTGGTGGACTTTGGTTTTGCAAAGCGCCTTGGAAACAGTGAGCGACGCCGAAGTTTTGGCAGAGGCTTTGTTGACAAGAAATCAGGGGAAACGTATACGTTGTGCGGAACTCCCGAATACCTTGCCCCCGAGGTAATTCAATCGAAGGGTCATACTACAGCGGTCGACTGGTGGGCCCTGGGGATTCTGATCTATGAATTCTTGACCGGCTATCCTCCGTTCTGGAACTCTAACCCAATAGAAATTTATAAACAGTACGTCCGCTTATCCCAAGCCTCCCTTGTCGCTTAATTCCTTTGTCCTCCCAACCTAACACCTCTCCGCCTTCCTCTAAACTAATCCCCACCGCAGAATCGTATCCAAACCCGTCCACTTCCCCACCGAACCTGCCATCTCCCCAGAAGCCAAAGACATAATTCGCCAATTCTGCACCGTCGACCGCTCCAAGCGCCTAGGAAACATCTCCGGTGGTGCTGCCCGGGTCAAGGAACATCCATTCTTTAATGGTATAGTGTGGGAAGAGGTTTATTACAAGAACTACAAGGGCCCAATTATTCCGCCGATTAGGTACCCAGGAGATGCTCAGTGTTTCGACACGTACCCAGATGAGAAAGCGGGGAGGGAGGTTTATAGCGATGAGTTGAAAAGGAAGTGGGAGGACCACTTCAAGGATTTCTAGGAATGAGGGGTGACGAGATTCCTAGCTCGTATGGCAAGGGAGGATAGACAAGGGGTATGTATATGCTGGATGGGCGGTTGACTGGGAATGGTCAGGGATCATCATACGGCGTTTTGGGCATTCGAACTGGATACCGAGTATCTTGAATAGGAGGAGGGTTTTCCGCCTCGCTTTGTCTAGGGGAGCTTTGCTATTGTATAAAGAGACGCAATGAGATGAGAGATGAGGCGAGAGACGAGACACTGTATTGATACGGGATCATACACAAACGAACCAGAGGTATGAGAAATGGAGGAGCAGCTGGTGGATACCAACAATGATCTTTGATGTCATTTGAAGTATTTATGTCGAAAGATAGACATAACAACCCCGAAGAGAATTGAAGAGAAGAAAGCGACTTGGCAGTTGATGGACAATGTGATTTGAAAACCTTGAATTGATTCAAAGACGAGCAAACTAAGTATACAGAGATATCATACGAGATAATGGACTCTCCTCATCCTCCTTTTGGTATTACAGCCGAATCACCATACGCCACGCTTCCGTTCTACAATACCGCTAGATCAATCCCTCTCCAACACCAACACTCTCACCCCTCTCTTCTCTCTTCTCTCCTCCCATCACCGCTCATTTCCTCCCCTCCAAATGCCACCCAGCAACCTTCTCAAAAACCGTCTTGCCATCCCCAATCAACGTCTCCCCATGACAAGGCACCAAATTAACAAAATCCCAAGTATTAATCTTCCTCAAACTAGTACTAAACCCTGTCCTATCCTTAGAACTCAACACATACCACAACATCCTTTTCTGCCAAAGCGCATCTCCCTTGGTATTCTGCAACGCTCCAAAGATTTTTGTCGCCCAGCCGGAGCTTGCATCGGCGCCTGGAACCCGGGAATATTGTTCTGTGGCGGGGAGGTTGAAGATTAGGTCTGCTTCTATAAGAGTCTTGGAGGGTTTGTGACAGAATACTAATTCTTTGTTCGTGTGGGCGTCTACGAATTCGTAGTCGAATTCTCGGTCGAATTCATCGCTGACTTTGATGTTCTCTTTTCCTTTCGCGGTGAAGACGGTTTTGAAGTCCAAAATTGTGACATCTTTGTCTGTCCTGTTCTGCTCGGCTCTCTTTTCTGCGAGACCTTCGGGACCAATGATATGGTGGGCTGGGAATGCAGCAGCCCAGGGAGAGAGGAAGATGTGATGTTCCATGTCTGGAGCAATCAAGTATGTGGTTGGCGGATTGGGAGATATTGATGCAAGCTTCGACTTGACTGTTGGTGTGAGGGCAACTGGGGAGAAGACTGCTAGGGAGCCAGATTGAAGCTTTACTGTTTGTCACATTCTTGTCAGCAGTTGCTCTCGTATTGTATTTGAGTTTTGGGGAGGATAAATACCAATTGTAGCTCGTCCACCAATCTTTATCCTTCCGAATCGTAGGAATGGAACTGAGAGGGTGGTGACGCCTGGAGCGATATCGCGGATTACCATCACCTCCTCTGGGTTCGAGGGAATGAGTTTGGATGTCATGGCGCTTGGTATGGTGTTACCTCGATGCTTGGGATGTGTTTTTTTTGTATCGAGATTTTGCTGTGCGATATCGTGCAATGAGGTGGTGTGGTGATGTCGCAATGAAGCTTCAAGCCTGTGACGTAACGGGGTTTAGTGGCTTGGAGTGCTTATGAGGGGCAGGGTCTTCAACGGTGTTCTAGAACTCTTCGAACTCGAGATGCAATTGATGTGATGCCGTTGAGATGGTTGAATGTGTGATGATGCGAGGCACAAGAGGAATCTCGAGACATATATATTGCTTCAACAGTTCGAGAACTCAATTCATGCTTCAAAATTACGAAGCATTTGGGATTCTGGAACTCAAATCATTCCAGACTCTTGCAGCACAGGGGTCTTGAGTAAGCAGCCACAGGATCGGGTCGGTGGTGCAAATTTCGTACCAAGATACGGGCGTTACAGGGGCTTGAAGGGAATTGGTAGGCTGTAACTTTATATTCGATGCCCTGGCTGGTTGAAGTCACTGTGAGTGGCCAATGGTTGACCAATTCCATGCAGACTGAGACGTAGGGCTTGGTGTGGAGTGACTTCACATGCAGGTAGTAATCAGCGTACTTACGCCAACTGAAATTCATGATCACTTATTGAAGGTCTTGGCATGAGAGAGCAAGCATGTATTTGAGATATCGAGTCTGTCTGATACAGGTACAAGTTCCTTAATGCTCAGCAGCAACGGGAAAGCCGTGATAGAGAGCAAATCTCAAATCAGATCGGAACAGCCTCGATGATGAAAAGTGATAACTCCGGAAACAAAATAGAGCAAGCCGTACCCCCATTTTTCATCATCCATGCTCCAGAGACAAGTCATAATGACAACTGAAAAGCCTGCATATGCAGTAAAGTAGCAGACCGTAGAGGGTATCAACCAGAACCGTGACCAGCCATGACAAACGCCGGGTAGCTGTGGGTCCCCGAGACCCAGGAACCCTTGAGTAGGTTATCTGAACGCCCCATAAACTCCAGATCCATCCTTCCATGCCATAGCCAGAAAGAAAGTCGAATTCTAGTGCAAATGAAGTCCAAATCTATCCAGGAAGCGGATAAGTCTGGATCTGAACGCCGAATAGCTGGACGAGTACCAACGTGAGTCGATCGATACGAGTCGCCATATGATGGGAGAAGACGTAATGGTAGAACGACAGCGAGTATCGGTTCCTCTGCTGGAATAATTGGAAGAGTAAGGTGCGAGCCAAGTCGTTGGCTGTCCACCATATGCTATGTTCTTGACTAGAGCAATAGCAGAGGTAGATGAAGTAATACACGACAAGATGGATGATGAACGCGAGAAGTGTCCAACAGATGTTAGGGGTTGGGGCATTGCGGATATCGAAGAAACCTTCGGGGCCAGTATGTACGGGTTCGGGGGGACCTTCTAGACCAAGAATAGGTGAGCCACTTCTGCCATTACTGCCATTGCTGTTATTGGAGCCGTCGTCGAATTGTTCTCGGCGGTCATTAGCTGGAGGGTCGATTGGGTCAAAGAAATCTTCGAGATTGATCGAAGGTCCGCTAGAGGAGTCACCAGTAGAGGCAAGTGCATCACTTGGATCTGTACCAGCAATAGGTCCACCTGGGGCAGGCGTAGCACCAATATTGATGCTGGACATCGCAAGAGCACTGTTGGCAGCGCCAGAGTTCGCATCACCACTGGCAACAGCATCGGTAATGGCATCACCGTCAGCAGCAGCTCCATCTTCTGCTGCAGGCACAGGATTCTGGTCAACGGAAGATCGTGAACGCATAGAAAACAAAGGCCATCCAATCCCCATGTATGCAAGGAAGCCGTAGAGGAGAATCACGACATTTCGCTCGCAGGCCAACCAAGCTGTGATAGGGTTGAGATCTCGGATGGTGGTCGTGATGAAGTTGGGAATATAGATGTTATCACCAGGAAGTGTGACGACTCTGATGGTTTCGCCGCCGTTAGCATTATCGTTGCCCTCTGGCTTGAGCATCTCGTCGTTGCCTTCTAATTTTGGCTTCTCGCCGTCGCTCTGCTCGCCATCCGTGTCCTCGCTGGCATCGGTAGCTGTGGCCTCTGAGCTCGACTCACGATTGTCGCTCGAAGAGGGAGTCGATACTCTGGAGTCGACGATCTCCTCGAGGAGGTCTTTTTGCTTTGGTGGAGGCGCATTGGGGTCGTCCTGATAGGCGCTGGGACGGACCCTGGTGCGCGGTGCGGCGTCTTTCTTCAGGGCGGCGATCTCTGCCTTCAGGCCATTGATTACGGCGTCTTTGGCATCAATGGCTCTCTGCTCGCCACCTGTTAACTCAAGAATCTGCTGTCCCGCGGCCTCGAGCTCGCCTTTGGCAATCTCGAGAGACTTCTTGATCGGGTCAACCTGTCTATGGAGGCCATCGGTGTCGTTCTTGAAGTTGGCGTACTCCTGGCCCTGCGCATCCATCCGGCTTTGGAGAGCGCGATACTTTCGTCGTTCGGCCTCGAGTTCTTCCTTATGGCGTTCATCGAGCTTGTTTAATCGTTCCTCGCTCACGAAGCAATCTTCAAGTTGTTTTTCGATGTTTTCAATGTGTGCTTCGCGTTGCGTGCCCTCGCCCTTGAGACGCTGGACTTCGTCCTTTGCCTCTCGATGTGCAGCTTGCTCGGCCTCGAGTTCCTTTTGGAATACTGTAAGCCTTCCTTCATAGTCGAGAACATTTGCTTCGGCGCGCACTGTCTCGCGTCGGGATTTTGTGAGTGCCTCTTGGGCGGCTTCCAATTGATCCTTCAACCCTGCCATCTCGATCTCTTGTTGTTGATGTTCTGTGAAGAGGGTTCTGTAAAGTTCCTTCGACTCGCCCTCGCTTTGTCGTGCAGCCTTCTCGGCTCCCATCCTGGTACTGCATTCCTCTCTCCATTCCTGAAGCACGCGTCAGTCAAGCTTTCTCGACGGCAAGTTATCCATACCTTGATCTGCTTCTGATCGAGCTCGTGGATGGCTTCCAGCTCTGGCAGTCTCGCCTGCGCGACGTCCAGTTGGGCTTGGAGCAAGTCAAGCTTGGCCTGAATGGCTGGATTTGGCTTCTCAGCTTGGTCTTGCGTCGATGATCCTTCTCCGAAGTTGACGGCTTCGCCGAACTTGAAACCACCTGCACTGAATGCCATGGTGCAAATGATTGCGTTAGAATTCACGATTTCGAGTGGTTGTCAAGAAAATTGTACTGTCAAGAAGATCGTGTCGAGCGAGTTCTTTCGTGCGCTGGAAGGGTAGAAATAGTATCCGGTTGACATTCACTACTATTGTTGCGAATGTTACGCTGTTATTATCGTTTCCGTCCGTCGCTTCTTGCTATTGTCATAATATGAAGCAACAATTCACTCCCAACGGTAACCTTTGCAGGTTTGGAGCAGTTCCTATTATCACATAATTATCTAAGACATTCAAAAGCGAAAAGTAATATTTTGAACCTATAAACTGGTGGAGGCTTGCCTCTAGAAGGATTTCAATTTCCCTAGGTACTTTACGTCTTTGCCTTTCTTCGTTCAAGAGGTTTCTCTGACAATTCACTCTACGTGATCACTTTCGCATTTTGATGCGCCACTCTCCTCGCCGCTCTCCTCTCCACCACTTCCGCGGCTCCAACTCCTCAAACATCCCTCGCCCCAGGAGCATTCACCAACTGGCAAATCTCAAACTTCGTCGGAGGCTGCTCCCCTGCCGCTTGCACCTACACCTTCAACATCAGCTACCCCTATTCCCCCGGTCCTAGTTTCCTAGCCTTCGCAACCTCTTGCTCTGGAAACGGCGTCCAGAATAAGTATGTTGCTTGTGCTGAGGAAACTATCACGGCTAATTTAGTCCTGGAAACTCGAGGGTTAGTGTTATATGTCAACTGAGATGGTCTCCAGCCGGATGGAGCGTTGGGAGTTATGAGAGGGAATGCTACAGCTGCTTTGTCAGGGTATCCTGCCTTTGACAGCTTTGATGTTCCAGCAAAGTATCTTGGGGAGATTGATGCTCCAAGGAAGTAAACGGGGAACTCTGGGGTTGCGTAATAAGGGAGGTTGGGGTTTGGTCCTAGCATGATGGAATGGTACATAGGCGACACGCTTTTTGGGTTTTGATTCAATTGTGTGGTTTGATAGTTTGTAGGTTATCCAATTCAAGATATTGATTCTCGAATTCTTGAGTTTTTGAATGGCAAGCGCGTGGCATTTCATGATTCTTGGTCCCGGGTTTAGTCTCGCTCAACTTGTTGAAAACTTCAACCGAGATCAGATAATGCAACCGTGAAATCAACTACAACTGTTGTACGGTGACTTGGGCTATCAAATAAATATCTTTTGCCTTTCTTATTATAATTGCCTAGCACAGCGCAGGGTGGAGGGGGGGACGACCCCACCCGTGGAAGACCCCTAGATCCCGTGACTACTCCCACGTCGTTTATTAACAATCGAAAACTCGTTTTGGTTTTCGAGTTTAAAAAAAATATATTACAATCTAAAATTTATAAAATTTATAAAATATTTAAATAAAAAAAATAAAAAATACGATATATTTATTATAATTAATTAATTAATTAAAAATATATATATAATTATTTTTAAATATATTATAATTAATTTAAAAAAAATTTAAATTATAATATTATACACGTAAACGAGTATTAAAATATATATTATATTTAAATTTTAAAAATATTAAATATTTAATTATTATTTTAATTTTTTAATTTAATATTTTATATAAAAGTTTAATAATTTACAAAGCCCCGTCGCGGTTTTTAAAAGTTTATAAGGCGGTTTTAAATATATTTTTAAATTTATAAAACTCCGCGGAGCGGGGTCAGATTCTAAAAAAAACCGCCTTATAAAGCCCTATAACGCAGCCTAATAGTTAGCAAGTGTAGCAAAGCGAATGCCTTTGAATGTACTGCGCAAATGGGTTGACGAGGATCTGTGCGACTTTTCTATTAGGTAAGTCATTGCTGTTACAACTGGAGCTGCTGCTAATAAGAGGCCGACGGAGCGGTAGCAAAACTATAGGCACAACTGCGAATGTGGCAGACTTGGAGGATACTTTGTTCGCATGCACAGGATCGTTGTAGGTCTCTTCTTTCGTTGCTTGGGAACAATTACTAAAACTTTCAGATCTCCAAGATTGATGTTTATCTTTTGCTTGTAGGGCACTGCTACGCTCTACCAGCTAAGTCGAAAGTATTAATTGTCTGTCATCGCTAACCATTTGATTAGGAGGGCGCTACCTACCATGTTCACTCTACTCAAAACAAGTTCAAGCTTTATGATGGTGAGAAAGAGGATATGTCCGAGGAAGGAAACTAAGGCATCTTGTAATGAATGCGAAGCTGTACACTACTGTAGGAATTTAAATTTATACTATTGTAATATCCTGTAAATATGCGGGGGGCTCTGTACCTCAACCTTGGGGAACGATGTGTAAGTGCTTGCCTCGCAATCGTTCTCGCGACTAAGTTCTTTGTCATTTTTGGCTTATAGAAATGACGAAGTTTCTTTGTCATTAGCTCTATCCCTGGGCATATTCATTCTTTGTACTTTCAAGGTTCATTGTCCTCGTCCGCGCATAAGCATATACATTCTTTCGATATCAAGACTCCAAATCTCCTTGATGCTCCTGGATTTAAGACTTGTTTTTGCCTTGCAATTGTTCGAGGCGGAGTTGCATACCTGAACGGGGCGGGAACAAACGAGCTTCAACGGAACAAGCAACAACCCCTTCCATATAAACGAACTCTCCGCCCATTCTCTCCTCTCGTCATCTTGCTAACAATCAGCAGTTAAAGGTCGTTCCAAATGAGGGATGTTGCCCTCATGACGAGAGAATAAACATGGCTTCAGTCCAAAAGATGATAGTTCGTTCCCAGAACAGTGATCAAGCTAGTGACTCCAACAGCCTCGCCAATTTTCCTATTCGATTGATGTCTTTGACTTCCTCTAGCACTAAAGGTTGCTTGTTGATAATGCAGTGCCACTGTATAAAGTATTTCGACGAGATATTGAAGCCAAGTTGTAATGATGATAGTTCATTCGTCAAGAATGTGATCAAGCGCCCAACTCCTGCTCTTTCCCTCTCTTCAATTCTTACACCGCAAGCAGATTTCTTCGCCATATTTTGATACCGATTCTAAAGATGATAGCTCGTTCCTCGTTTTAAGGAATGGTGATCAAGCAACAGGCTCTGAATTTGGATGTACAGTTTTCGCGATGCTTTTTCTACCTCGTATGATTTTGACAGCCCGCTCTTTATTGTGTCTCGATGCCATGAAAGCAGTTCAGATTAAGGTTTCTGCTGCTTTGGTGGTCGTGAATTGTGGTGCCTCTGAATAGTTCATGCATGACCCCACACAATGAGTATCAAAGCGTAATCATTTGTGTGAAACAGCAAAAGCTCCAAGGGATCTGTGAGAACTTGAAGAACAATCTGGTAACTTAGCATCTGGTGGAAACTAGTGAACGACTGTGTGCGTAATACACGTGACTCTCCTGACATGGCCTCAAGCTTTACTTTCAAGACATAGATTTCTGCCCACTTAAAAATAAGAGATGCATTGCCTGAAAAACAATGAGATTAGCTAAAAGAGCCCTGTAGAATTCTGAAATATGGTACCCGGAACTTTTAGAAAAGGGGGCGAGCTTTAGCTTCCAACCCCCTTTCAATCGCTTCGACGAAAGGTCTTTGCAAAACACAAACCCTATCAAACACGTAAGAATGCTTTCCCAATACCATTGAATGGGCTCATTCTGTAGAGATGAAAAGATTTGTAAGATTAGGCATTTGACTTGACATCGTTGCCTATCCATAAACTTTGCCCTCCTTGAGCTAAAGGTATAGCAGTATAAAGTGAATTTGAACACTTTTTCTAAACGAGCTAAAACTAAGTAAACGAGTCAATTCCTCAGCTCCGAGGTCAGTTCGGTCAACAAAGTTGCAAAGAAATACCAAAAGGATAAGGTATGTGTCAGCTAGTGCCTTCTACCTCGCATTGCTGCCGTTTCCAGCGGTTCAGATAGACCAACGTAGCTTTGCTGAGTATAGCCCACCGTACTCTCTACTCTGGTGAGAGCAAGACTCAAGTGGAGATTTGATCTAAGACTTGGGACGACTCAATGAATCAGGCTGCTCCGGCGAGGAACCGGAGCCCGCGCCCTTTACCACGATGGTGATTCTATACGCCCGTGTCCACATACAACTTACTTGTATGTTAGAATGTTTTCACAAACTAAGGTGTTGTGGTACCTCTGAACCATATCATAGAGTTTTCGTGGAGAAGATCGGGTTATTCAAATTTATATGGGGAGGTGGAAGCGAGTGGTGAAGGTGAAAATGATGATATTTTGATTCACCAGCTTCTTTACAACGCCACAACCACGAGCTCGATATTCGTAGCATAACATTGAGCATACATCAAGGTACTAACAAATACTATAGGTCTACAATGTTCTATTTAAACAGGACGCAAATCCACATCCTTCAAGTCTCTATCTGATCACTTCTCCGCTATTGATCCTCGCGCATAACTCTTTCAACCTCCAGCCTACCCACTCAAAGTCCTTCATCTCAAGATATATCTGCCCACTCAACCGCACCCACATATACCCAGAATGCAACGAAATATGCAAATAAGTATCAAACTCCTTGACTGCCGTAGCGTTCAGCCATTTCTGTAGCCTTGGAGCTTCGGCTTCGCTAAAGCTTCTCTGTCCTTCTGCCTCTCTCTCTTGACTTTCTCTTCCCAAAACCAAAGGCAGCGCTACATTAGCAAAACAACATTGACTCATAGTCTTGGTTTTGTTGTTCATAACATACGTCCCCAATATTTCAGCCACACGTTGACCGCCGGTACGAGCCAGATCAAAGCAGTATTTCCTGATCTCAGCTTCTCCTCCACACGCCTTTTGACGGAACTCGAGGGCTGCTAGGACACAAGCATAAGGGCTGTAGTCAATCGTAGCCACAAACTCGAAGAGGTGAACAAAAGGCGTCCTGCCACCAGTATCAGGCTTCTGACCTGGATACTGGTAGCCGTGAGAAGTTGGCAACGACGTCCGGATCAGGTGCTGATTTCGGAATGGGACATAGAAGACCGCGCATCCTCTTGGTGTGTAGAGCCACCTGGAAGATGTCAGTGTCATCTTAACTGAAAAGAAGAATTCGAGGAGAGCCATACTTATGACAATTACTGACGAAAAAATCTGGACTCGACTTTCCCAGCTCACTCAAATCAATATGACCAACCCCATGTGCACCATCAATCAAGCTCAATACCCCCAACTCTTTACAAGCCTCGACCAACCTCTCCCACGGCATCCTCACCCCAGGAAATGTGAGAACAGTATCAAACATAGCCAGCCTAACTCTCTTCCCATCACTCGTGACTTTCTCAACGCTCTCCTTGAACCTCCTAATAACCTCATCATCCTCAATCGGATACTCCAACCTCACATTCTCTGCCTCCATCGGCACCAAATCCTTCACACTAGAAATCGACTTCTCACACGCTGAATAAATCGTACTGAAATGCACCACCACATCCCCCTCCTCCCATCTCAAATTCCTCAACACGGTATTAATACCCGTCGTAGCATTCAGAACAAATACAACTTCATCGACATCTATCCCAAGAAGCGGAGCGACCGCTCTTCTCGATTCATCGATAAAAATTGGTAAATCGAAGACTATGAATGTATCTGGACGGGCAGCTGCGAGGGATTGGAGTTCATTTTGGCGACCTTGAACGGATTTTGGGTGCGTGCCGAAGGAGCCATGGTTTAGGGGAGTGTAAGAGGGGGAGAATGAGAAATGGGCGTCGCGCATGCGGTGGCCGAAGGGCACTTTGATAGTCATTTTTGCGTATGGGGAGGCTTGAATGTGGATGCTGTGGAGTTGAGTGGGATGTGGCTTGCGATGGCGGGGTTAGCGGGGTGTGGCTTTGTGGGCCAAAAGATCGGGATATAGAGATTGTTGTACTGTACAAATGCACTAGTATTTGTCAACCGAGTCCACATGCCTTACTTGTAAAACTAAAATGTGTCTTCATGAAATGTAACCGAACTTGATATCGGTCATCTGACTATAAATGTGGATAGAAGACGGGAGAGTTGAGACAGAGGCGTCGCTATGATGAACGAGGCGTTAATGTAGACGCCATGTCTCATTTCGCCACATGTAGCCATTTTGTGTCCAAAGTTCACATGTTTGAAAATGTTGCCCTCAACAGTGTACAACAAATGGTCGTCTGGGCCGCCAAGAAAAACTCATGTTTGACGGACTTGATCTTCGGTGACCTTGACCAGGACCTCGGACAAAGAATTTGTCACTATTTTCAAATGAGATTTATACCTCGCTGAAATCAAGTCTATTGGTCATAAAACATGGGTATCCTAAATTCGTCGCTTCATGCCGGCCGATCCGTAGCGAATGCTTATCCAAACTCCCTTTCGGACTCCCATTCAATGCCGTAAATTTATACCAGTATGCAGTTTGCTCCCTATTGTGCACCTATCTTTGCTACGAAAAGAACCTTAAAGATACCTTCACGTTTTGCTGCCGTCGCATCCGGAGCATAGGCTGCACTCATGCTTTCTCCTTCTCCTTGACAATTTTCAGTGGTGCTATCTTTTCAACACTTAGCTCAACTGGAGGCTTGGGGATCTCTCTGCCCTCGCTCGGAAGTTCGTAGCGAGGTGCTGGGAACGGCGTCATAGGAATCGGCGTATCGAGTGTCTGAAAGTAAGTTAGTCATTGACTCGAAGTTTGAGGTCCAGGTAGAGCTTACGCTGTATTTCACCCGTATCTTCTTCACATATGCGGTCGCTTTCGATATATCGACCCATGCAAGAACAATTGCCTCTTCATCTGGCAGCGACATGAAATTCATGTCATACCAATCCGCCTTCGTTGTCAGTTCCTTGGAAGTGGCAATTTTCTTGACCTCGATGGGGTTTGAGTTGAGGTTGGTAATGTGGTATAGCCACCCTCTGTCGTCAACCATGGCCAACTCTCTACCATTAGGTGAGAATGACGCACGTTGAATCCTACTCCGATGACTCGAGGTGTCTGTTCGAATGTCACTCCGATGGCCGTCCGAAGGTTGAATCAGGACCGGAACCCCTGACTGTGTCCATGTTGTCAAGCACACTAAGTTCTCCTCGCCTCCAAGACCAGAGCGGTAGATGGCGCTAGAGATTCCATTGTCCTCAGATTCATGCAAAGGAACATGGTATCTGCATTTTGCTAATTCTCCAAACTCTTCAAACGGAAATCTCCAAGAGTAGATCTGGATGATACCGTTCTTGGGACTCCTGGTACTTGCGAGAAGAACAAGTCCATCATTGGAAAAGGAAAGCGTGTCGACTCGTGGGCACGCTCTGCAGTCTGAATGTGATGAACGCATGTGCAACCGATCCTCTCGAGGCTCTTCAAATCTGGCAGTACTGTAAAACCGGACAGTTGAATTGTCGAAGCCAACCACAACGCAGTTCTCTCTTGGACAAATGCAAATGCTGTGACACCAAGGAGATGATGGCATCTTGTACTCGATTGGAGGTGCTGAGGTCATGAGGTTCACAACGCGTAGCTACATCGATCGTTAAGTCTGCTCACATGGAATACGGATTAATGTGTCTTACCGTTAACTTTTGGTCCCGTGTCCCAATGATATATGCTAGGTGAACCTTTGTTACCGCAGCCAAAACACAATTACTTTCAGTCATGATTGCTCGACCCAAAATTGGCGAGCTCGATCCGATGTCCCAAATATTGATACACACTTGCGTCCAGAACAAGGCATATGTAGAGTTCTGTGACAGAACTACGTTGACATTCTTGCTGCTCTTTCCTTTGCTCGACGATTTTGCCGAGCTCATAAGACTTTTGAGTGATATCTCCTCAACTTTGGCCGATTCCATGGTAGTGGAAGACACCGAGCTAGAGTCCGCCCTAGATGGCGCCTCCCTCCTAGAGCCAGTGAGTTTCGATCTCCATCTTGATTTTCCTTTCTCGGGAGCAACAACCACCGGCACGGTTCGGCTTCTGGATAGTGGTTCTGGCTCGAATGAGACAGTTGACACAGATTGCAGACGCGATTGACCCAAATTTCGAGGCATAGAATCGCCCGAGGGCAAAGAAGCCTCGCCCGACGAAGTAGATGGTTTCTGTGGAGAGTCACTGGTTCCGGTGCTTCCAATCGTCCCGGTGTTATCGAAATATCCTTTTCCGTCACTCGAGAAGGTCATTTCGTCCGAAGGAGGAAAATCGGTGCGGGGCGTGTCCATAGTGAAACCTGGAGAACTTGGGGACATGAGAAGCGCTTGCGGAATTGAACGCGCTCGTTCTGGAGATATCATCCCTTGGAACATGACTCTGCCCGGGGAAACGGCTTCTGTGTCCTGCGAACGGTGTCTCCCGCCACTCAAAATATTTCCGTAGCCAGCATGAAAAGGCATGCCCGTTTCAACTCTTGGTGGTGCCAGCTGAAATTGTGAAGAAAGGTGTCGCTCTACATTGATCGTATCAACATTAGGTTCAAGAGGCTTTAGAAGCTCCCAGACATTTCTGGCTACCACTACTTCCTGCATCATGCTGACAACGTCTTCACAGACTATGCATCTTGTTTTGGGCGGAAGGGTGATCTCAGACGCTTCTCTGAAGTCCAGCTGTAAATCTTGTCAGCTTCTGAACCAGATCCTCGCAGTCCTTCAAGATTCGTGGAATTTTGACGCGGAGTATTTGTGTATAAGGAAGAGAAAACATACAGGGAAGTGCGAAATTTTAGAATTCTTTAGCTGACTTTCTCCAACGATATGGCAACTTCTACAATTCAACGCAAACAGTCTCGGTCGAGGAGCTTTGAAATGCCCACTTGGATCGTCAAGTAATTCTATATTTCTAGTGACTTGCGATACATTGTGCATCATCTCCCTATCACTCACTCGATGCACCGCTTGTCGATTGTTGAGTCGTGCGCACAGCGCATCAATGGCATCAATGTCGCTCTCATCTGCTTGTCCATCCAACGAGCGTCTTCCCATGTTTAAGGTGTCTGGCAATACAACCCTGAAGGTGTCACTGAAAGTTGAGATCATGTCCAGCTGGGAGAGATGAGACGGAAGCCTGATGTTTTCGAGGGTTCTCAAGACGGCATTTCGAGTTTTGGCAGATGAAGACTGAAGCTTCACGTCGCGCGTCTCTTGGTTCACTGAATATTGCAGTGAGGCTCCAACGACAAATTGAGAAACGTCCCGGAGCGCGAGGAACTGAGACAGCCAGTCTCCAGGAAACCCATCTGCCGGGGCAATGGCCGAGACATTTTGAGACGAGAGACAGTCACGTAAAGGATACTAAGAACGGCTATCAGCATTTCCTGCACTACCACTGAGATGAGGATTTTACCAGTTCTGTTGCTAGATTTGGCAGCTCAGTCCTCAATTTCCGAGGGAGAACAAGTCCATTGGGTTCGGTCCGCAGCGAGTCTGTAATCTCCTTGCACACCAATAAGAGGAATGATTCTGGCCCTGGATAACTGTCGAATACGCGCTCCAGAGACCTATGAAGTCGTGCAAAACGGTCGCGTCGGTCCTTTGCTCGCTGATTTGAGGGAATTTTGGGGTGAAGAATCAAGAAGCGTAGCGTGTTGACCAAGAACTCAGCAAGATATCTTTCTCTCAGCAGACGCGATTCCCACAAACTCTCCCTTCCTTCGACGACAACCCCCAAAACAAATTCAATCGTCCGCAAAGTCACTTCCCAGCTTGCGAGGAATCCCAAATACCATCCAACCTGCAGACCTTCCGACGGCAACGTCAATCGCTGGATATGAAAGATGGCGTTCAGTTGAGCGACCACATTTATCACCAGGTTTTGGTACGTCTCTTTGTCGCCGTCAGCGTATATTTTCTCGAGTGAGAACTGGCCTAGGAGCTCCAAAATTATATCGTCGATATCACTCCGGAGAGACAGCAGTCTGAATGCGTTTGCAAGACGGGGGAACAACGACGAGGCCGGCCCCGCCATCGCGATGAAGGGACCCGAACCTGCGGGACCGCGCTGTGCCGCATAAGATGTGCTGCTGGGGCGTATGTGAGAGTTGGAGAGCAGTCAAATTAAGGTTATATCGTCAGCAGTCCTCTTGTATGTTGCTTCTTAAGGCTGCGAATATCATAATGATGCTCCTGGGGGATGTTGATTGCGACGCAAGCGCAGGCCAGCAACGAGCACGTTTAGGCGACCGGACTGAGGTTGAAGTATCGACAGGGTCACCGACTCATCGGCAGGGGATGCACGGCGGTAGTTCAATGTCTACGCAGGCCTGGGTCGCAAGGTAAACACGACGAGCTGTTACACGCTGTGCAACGTTATCGAGGCCATGCCCAGGTGGTTCTTCCATGGGGAACTCAGGTCGCTCAGCCTCACGTCGGGATCAGAGCATCTCCCGGACACTCACCAGCTTTGGGGCTGGAAATTCCCCGTAACCTTCTGGCTTCCGGGCCCGATGACTTGTCGAGCATCGCGAACCCTTGCTGCCAGTGCCCTGGGCGCTGTACTCGGTGGCTTTCCACCTTCCCCATCGTGCCACTCAGACGCCCCCGATCCCGCAAACTAGGCCCTGTACGCCTGGCTCTGCAGAAGATGCGTCTCCATATTGCTCGTCTGGAGGAGAGGTCCGTCTCCAGCACGCATCATTGGTGCAAACCATCGAGCTGGACCCCGGCATTACTTCATACCTATCATTTCTGCACCCGGTTGCCCCTGTAGATGACTGCTGAATGGAGGCACCAAGCTAACTTCCGTGCCAGGGCAGGGGATGAATCGTGGTGGGCGCTCCTGCACGACCCGACTATTTATGGGAGAATATCGATTCGATGAATTACGGTTGGGTGGGGACCCCTCGTGCAACACGGGAGCGAGCATCTAATTCCTCCACCTGATATCTGATGCTGGCATGTGCATCAAGGCTGTGTCGCTCTTCTTTTAGTGCTGAAAAAGATAAGAGTTCAGGGCTGCGCATCTTCGGTTGTAGGAGGCTCTGAAGTTCTTGCACTTCTCCGCAATTCGACCAGCACTCCAAATGTGAATCATGTCTCCTACGAATAGCACCTTGGATCACGAGAAGCCAGAGGCAGTCTTCCCTCAGGTCTTCGAGTACCATGAGCCGACCCGTTCCCCAGTTACCCCGGATGTCGAATATGCGCCATCGATCGACGAACCCGCCAATGTGGAAGAGAGGAAGGAGCGCCGTGGGGAGAGCGTGTGGTAAGCACTCGATTTGGGCCGGAACCAACATTCAGGTGTTGACATGTCGCAGGAGAGTCCTGAACGAGAGGCAAATTAATGTTCGTGGAAGCTTCGATAATTATACATTGAGGATTCCTGTACTGACTGGTATGGTCGTTAGATGATAGCATTTTCTGGGTATGTCTCTTCGCCATTTGGCTCATCTCAAACTTGCTAATCGCTGTTACAGGACGATTGGAAATGGTATGCAGCGTTTGGACATTCTCCAGCTTGACAATAGACTTACAATGTGATGTCAGGATTGTTCTTGGGCTGCGGTCATTCTCTCGCTGTTGCGGGACCAGGCGGGGCAGTTCTCGCATATGTGCTCATGGGAACCGTGATATCAGCAGTCATATCATGCCTGGGAGAGATGACCGCTTTGATGCCGGTCAATGCTCCCGTCATGGAATTTCCTCGAAGATTCCTGGATCGCGGTGTTGGTTTTGCTGTTGGTTGGATCTATTGGTAATTTACATGTCCGGCTCCTCTTTCATTTTCTAACAAAGACAGGTTTGCATACGCTGTACTTGCTGCCGACGAACTAGTTGCAGTTTCCAACACAGTCAAATTCCGTTACGATGATCGAGACATTCCAGGCATCCCAAATGGGAAGACATACTTGAACTGGAAAGTTGGCAATAATGTCGATAATGCCGTCTGGATTTCCCTTTTCCTCGTCATCGTGGTAACGATCAATATGTTGCCCGTGAAGGTCAGTACTCAAGACATGAGATTTTCGCGGCAATGCTAACGAGTCCAGGTCTTCGGCCAACTGGAGTACATATTTGGTTCAATCAAGATTACGTTTATCTCCATGCTCATCATTTTGATGCTGATTTTGGACACAATGAAGCGTTTGTGTTCTTGCTTCCTTTTGTTCCGCAAAGGCTAACTTCCTGCAGCACGCGCAAATGCGTACTATACCGAGACTCGCAGCACAAGATGTGAGTTATTTGCTCAAAAATTTACTACTTAAAATCGTCCTCGGATAGCATGCTGATAGTCCGTCTTGCAGATTGGAACGATCCTTACCAGTTCTTCAACAACGATTATAAAGTCACAGATGAAAGTGGCACCTTTCAGAGGAACATTATGGGGACTCTAGGAACATTCCTCGGCATGTGGTGAGTGCAATTTTACAAGCAAGACAGCATCGCGCTGAAGTGTGTTTACAGGACAACACTTATTCATGTGCTGTTCTCCTACGTCGGGATGGACATCATCGCAGCTACAGCAGCAGAAAGTAAAGCTCTTGGCGATGCCGAGAGTATGAAGATGGGAGCTCGAAAGATCAACCTTCGAATTGTCACACTTTACACGCTGGCCATGCTGACGGCTTCGTTTGTTGTCCCGAGAGACCATCCATTCATTAATGGACAAGGCCAGTCGGTCGGCTCAAGTTCAGTCTTTATTATCGCCGTTGTCGAGGCGGGCATACCACAAGCCGCCCACTTCTTCAATGCGATCTTTGTCTTCTCTTCCTTCACTTGCGCCATCAACTCGATGTATGTGGCGTCAAGAGTCTTGTACACACTGGCTTTACAAGATCAGACGGGACCAGAGTTCATCACCAGAAGGCTTCGCGCATGTCGGTCAGGAGTACCGATCCGAGCAGTGTTAGCGACTGCAGGCATGATGTTGATCGGGTACATGGGGCGCACCGGATCCCCTGGAGAGGTATTATCCTGCATCATCTTCGGGAGTTCGTCATGCTGATATCAATTGCAGAGATTGGGGGAACTTGCGTCAAACTGCACAGTTTCATGTCTAATTGTCTACGTCGCCATTTGCGCCACATATCTCTCGTTCTTCAAGACGTAAGTCACTCTCCCCCTACGATCAGTGATCGATTTCTAATTCCCCATTACGCAGACTCGAAGAAGTGAAGCTGTATGGCAACGCGTCCGAGGCACAGGCAGCAATGTACGACCGCAATCATCCTCGCTATCCATACAAATCTCACGGTCAATGGCTCAAAGCCTGCTACGGCATGGTCGCATGCATGATTCTGCTAGTTTTCAATGGTGTTGGTCCATTCCTGGAATCGCCTTTTGATACTCGACAATTCATCGCTTCTTATGTCGGAGTAAGTTCTTCCCGATCTGACACTCTCTTCATCCCAAAATGTCAACTGTCAGCGCAAACGCTAACGCAATTACGTAGATCCCGGTCTTCATCTTGCTCATTTTGGGGTATAAGATCAAGAAGCATGGGTTCAGAGTGTCTCAGTGGGGTCCTGAGAGGAGTAATGATCTACGTAATACGATACAAGCAAGCAGTGAGAAGAGAAAGGGGAGATTGGAGTTTCCTGATAACTCGTTTACGAAGGAAAACGTGAGGACGTTCATTGAATGGATTTGGGTATGGATGAAGTAGATCAAAGTCACAGACCGTCGCTTCAATTGTCAACGTAAAAGTAAAGATAATGAATCTCAGTAACGTTACGAAGATTCTCCTCCCAAGCTCTGGACTTGCAGTACCAAGAGACACCATGCAGTGATATCCCTTGGCCGCCCAAAGAAGCAATACCCAAGCTTTTCCCCCTTCCATTCAAAGGCTTCCCCTCCACTCGCCAAGCACATCAAGCCACCACGCGCCTAATTTTGTGCCCTCCACCAAGTTGTCCCGTATCAAGAACCCATGAACCCTGAAAAACGGCCCGTCGTCCACCCGCTCCAATTTTACAGTGGTGCAAACAAACATCGTCATTTACTCGCCGGGCGACTGCGCCTCCACCACGATACCTTCTTCCGTCTCACCAAGCTTAAGGTTTTTGGATAAACTTGAAAGAGCTCCAAGGTTGGAACTAAAAATAACTTTACTTGAATCTTCGTCCCATCATTGAGGTGGGTGTCGTCTATCATTCCTCCGACTCGGGCTCGATTGCTGAATGCGAAACGATGAACTGCCGGTCCCCAAACCTTATCCAAGACATTTTTGTGTGGCGGTCACATCAGAGGGGAGGCGTATCGTTATGGCTTGCAGGAAATCAATACTCCTGATTTCGTGCAGATGAGATCAGAGGATCCTGTTGTGAGACATTGGCGGCATTTATTCGCTTTGGTTGGAAGATTGGAAAGGGGTTTGAGGGGAAGTGGCTATTAGTAGTGCGGCTGTGAGGATACTGTGCTCGGCACTCGTGTATATGTGTGATTGTTAGAGGAGAACAGGCAGATTATTCTGCATCTTGGTGTATATACGGTTCAGTAAAGTAAAGGATTTTTGAAGGACTCTTCGGATGTGGTATCTCGGTTGTGGTTTTGTGTGATGGAATGAACGACAGAAGTTTAGAAAAGGAGGTCAAGTCATATCCAATCGCTGGGAAGTTCGCTTCCGAAAGGATACACAATGATGCAAGTTTGCCTTGAAGTGGAGGTGGGTATTTCCCGTATCAGTCGAGTAGTGATTTAGGGATCAACCATTTAAAGATGGCTATGTTTCGAAAACAGTGCTAATCTACTGACTCTATGAGCCTTGAGTGTCGCGTGGTCGAGAATTTGGAAGTTGGTGCTTCTAAACTGAGAGTGGCTGCCTACCGCCAGTTGTGTTAATAGATTGAAATCCAACCTCGAAAATTGGCAAGTTACACTCGTAGCTAACGGTCAGCCATACTTGATCACAATCGAGGGATTGCGTATTCCCGGAACCTGTTCCAAGAAAATCATAGGGTTCAGACCTCAAACACTGTCTTCTGACGGGAAGAGGGATATTTGTGCAGATCAAGGAGCATTTTCGGAACGGGAGAGGTCTGGATGTATAATATACTCCACGACAAACTCGTATGGTGGGGAAGCTTAAGAGAGACAGAAAAGGGGGAGGGGCAAAACTCGACTCCAGCAGACAAAGCATTCGCGCCAATGAATGTTACGGAATTGAACTAAAGTAATTTCATTTAAGATATGAGAAGAGCCATTTTCGATGATAATGTTGGGGATGGGATGTTTATGCAGCGTCCGCAAGGTGAGGGTGTGACTCGCTTTCTATCCCCGGTTTTCGGTCTTCGGTCATCGTATTCAAAACTTCGTTAATATAGTTCACGTACGGAAGAATGCGATCAAGTATCATTTGGTAGGGACCGGACAGGGTGCTCAATGAATTTGTCACCTTTAGTTGGACTTCGATTGGTTCCTCAGGTACGAGAAGGTCAGCCTGAAATGGTTTTATTGGTTTGTTTGACGAGAGAAGCGAATAAAGGACATCGCATTCTACAATAGGATGCTGGGAACAAGAGTGGATGCAAGCAGTAACTCGGTGAAGAAGTATCTAAGGTATGGAGGCCACACCTTTCAATACAAGGCCTCGCTGTATTAAGCAAACGAAGAAGAAGGATCACTCCAGCTAGTCATGGACTAGAAGCCTACCCCATGACGGACTTAATGAAGAGTTTTGCCTTCGTCTCCAGCGGAGGAGCCTCACGATAAATGATCATGATTGGATTTGAGACCGATCAACAACTTACAATTTCGTGCTGACGTGAGAGTAGCGTAGCCTCATATTCGACATGCTCGGCCGCGACAGACCATCTTGAAGCTATCGGCTACAGCTAATTGCAGTATAAAAATCTTCTCCAGCACTTCGAAATTGTCCAGATCGTTCGGAGCCTCGGCCCAACACCAAGTTAAACTCGCCTCTTAAGCAAAATGGCGGCCACTTCAAAACTCACTACGTCTCCATCAACTTTGTCAACGGAATACGACTTCATAATCATTGGAGGTGGAACGGCGGGCTTGACAATCGCCTCCCGACTCTCAGAGGTACCCGAATTCAGTGTCCTTGTTCTCGAAGCCGGAGCCGATCGTTCTTCGGACCCAAAAATCCTCACCCCAGGTCCGGCTGGTTATCTGTATGACGATCCAAAATATGACTGGGAGTTCATGACTGTGCCTCAAGTAAGTATTGTTGTTCGAGATGCTTGCAAAATTGTTGATGGTTTTGTGTACTAGAAAGAATTGAGAGGGAGATGTGTCCCACAGCCAAGAGGAAAAATCCTCGGAGGTTCAAGTGCAATCTATCAAATGAAGATCACGTACAACTCTCCAAAAGCATGGGATACTTGGGCTAAGTTGGGAAATCCATCTTGGGCCGCAAAGACAATGCGACCTTACGAAAAAAATTCCACACCTACCATCCTTACTCAGCAGCTACCAATGATGGGATCCTACAATACACCACTGAATATCCCCATCTCGATGACTACATGAGCGGCGACGATGGACCAATCCAGATTGCTTTCGGTCGTGAAGGTTCCTTCCAACAGATCGACACTGATTTCTACAAGACGATGAAGACCCTCAAACAGGAAATGGGCTGGAATGATAAAACGATGGGAGGAACCGCGAGTCCGAACTCGATTGATCCAAAGACAAAAGCGAGGAGCTTTGCCGTGACTGGTTACCTCGGACCCGAGGTCCAGAAGAGAAAGAATTTGCAAGTCGTCACAGAAGCATTGGTGGAGCAGATTCTGCTTGAACAGACTGAAGCTGGTATGTCTGCCACGGGAGTAAAATTTGCCTCAGCTCGACAGACATTCGAAGTGAAAGCCAAAAAGGAAGTGGTTGTTTGCGCTGGGGCATTTCACTCTCCTGCAATTCTCGAACTTTCAGGTATTGGTGACCCAAAATTGCTTAAGACGCATGGTATCGATGCGTTGGTGGATAATCCGAATGTGGGAGAAAATCTTCAAGATCATGCCATGCCATCTGTATCATTCGAAGCAGCAGACGGTGTTCCAACAGCAGATGTATTGATGAGGAATCCTTCCATCTTGGATTCTCTCGTGGCTATGTATGAGAAGGATCAGTCAGGACCACTGTCAGACATCTTCAGGATCTGTGCCTGGGCACCATCGACACTTTTTGACCCATCCTCAGAAGAAGAGCTGAAAACTATCCTCAAAAGGGCAACTGATGACACCAAGAATAAGGAGTTCGAGGATGCGCTCGTTGATCTTTTCAAAAGTGAGGACGGAGCAACTACCCAATACATGTTAGGCAAAATTGGATTTGACGTCAAAGGCGGGAAGACCATTACCGAGATCTTTGGTCGAAAATCCTCCTCTGTCATAGGTGACGGAAATTTTATCACGGTCATGGCTTCTCAGAATCACGTAACCAACCCTTTTCATTGTCTCGCCTTTTCAATTTTGCGGTAGAGAGGTTCCTGGGCAGGTTTCATTCTTCTCGCCTTTCCTGTCTGAAGAAAGTCCCCATGGTAATTTGTTGTAGCCTTTTTCGAAAGGCAATGTCCATATCGCTTCTTCCTCGCCACAAGACATGCCACTCGTTGACCCCAAGTATCTGAGTCATCCCCTGGATATGGAAATTTCAGCCCGACATGTCCAATTCATGCACAAGATCATCTCGACATCACCGCTCAGTCAGTATTTCAAGCCGAATGGCAGGAGGTTGCCGGGAGGATTTGTCAGTGGCAAGGAGCCAAGCTTGGATGAGGCGAAGGAGATTGTGAGGGATAGTTTGATGACCCATCTTCACCCTGTTGGAACTTGTGCTATGTTGCCGCGAGACAAGGGAGGTGTGGTTGATGAGCGTCTGAGAGTTTATGGCATCAACGGGTTGAGGGTCTGTGATGCCAGCATCTTTCCGGTCGCTGTGAGGGGAAATCCAATAACCGCAGTGTACGCTGTTGCAGAAAAGGGTGCAGATATTATCAAGGAAGATTGGAAAAAGTAGCGCGACATAATGTGTGGGTATAAGAACTTGTTTGGACCTCGCACAAAACAAGCACCAGAGTAGTAGGACGTGCAAAGAATGAATTCTACCAGTCGCGTGAAAATTTCTGAATAACTGAACGTCAACCCTGTAAGTAGTTCTTGGCTCGAAAACCTTGAACCTGCACCTTTCAACACGGATTTTGGGATACAACACTCCTCATTTTGAACTGCAAATGAATTCTTCTACAATTCGATTAAGAAAGAACACGAGACTCAAGAACATTGTGCAATTGTTGAATGCATCCACTTGTCATCATCCGTTACCTTACGCCCTTGCTCGGCTTGAGGTCGAACGAATTGTTGCTATATAAAGAGCCATTCAAATCACGCTCGAGAGGAGATAGAATCATGACAATATCGCAGGTTTTTGACACCAGAGGGTGTACGATAATTGGCTTCCAATCAATGCAGGAGGGCATCAAATGAAATCAATGTTAGGGTGGTGTTTGTGTAGGCTCAACTGATCTCGCCGGTTGAGCCTCTATGGGTGTTGTAGCTGCGACCTTGTGCTGTATGCTTTGTGGTTTTGAGTTGAGGTATATATAGTCGCCAGTGTCTCCGACTCTCATCCTGTCGCAGAGATTCGGACTCCAAAACCTGTGGAAGTCCTTGGAATTGCTGGACTTGTAGATTGTGAAACTCGATGAGTCGTTCCTCGAAATTTGGGACTTTTAGGATAACCAGTGCTGCTCTTTAAAACGAGAAAAAGCACTGTTTCGATTCAACGAATCAGGAGTACAGTAAACCTTAAAGAAAGGACGTTTCGCGTGACAAAATTATCAAGAAATAAATCTGACAAACACTCCTCCTGATTTCATCATCTAACTCCTGGTACGAAACAAATCCCACCACGGCCCGAAGCCCGCCCACTAACCGCTACGGGCTTCGGCATCAAGCCCCGATCAGCCCACTGAGCCCACTGAAACTTGGGGACCCGCATCCACTATCGACCCCGCCTCTGCATGATCCTAGCGGTCGGCCCACTTTGGCTCCCCCCTCTTTCGCGCCCTCGCACCTCTTCTTTGTTCGTTTTTTAGACCTTCACCACTACTCTTCGTTCTTTGTTCCTTTTGACTTACTACGATATTGAACTCTTTTTTGGTGCCTCAAGAGACAGAACTCCGCTTGCAATCTCCTCTCTAAAACTCTCGCAAATTCAAAACAATTCAATCAAACCAAACAAGCTAAGACAATACGAAGAACGCAAACATGCCAGGAATCATCCCAGCCTACTACCTCATCCTCTCAGCAGCAAATCTCGCCCTCCTCACATTTTCATACGGAAAGCTTGCTGCTCCAGCTGCTGCTGTGGCGAGGCCTGCATTGGCAGCAAAGAAACAGCGTGTGGTTTCGAAGCTCAGTATGTTTAGAAAGGTGACGAGCGTGAATGGCCCCTTTCCTAGAGGAGGTCATGCTGCTGGTCTGTGAATCGGCTAGGGCTGGGAATTAGAATGATTGATGAGGTTTATGAAGCTGTAAGTTTTGACGGTTTTGCTTTTGGGGGTGGATGAGAGGGAATAGAGTGCGCTGACGGATTCCAGGACTTGAGCGAGCGAGAGTACGTTTCGGAGCATGATAACTACTTCTTAACCATGAAATAGGGAATGGTGATGGGATTTGGAGTTGTTTTTGTGTTCCGTTAGTTTGCATTCAACGATTTCGCTGGTCATTGACTCGAAGGAGGTGATCGAAGCGCCGGTCGCTGTTTCTCTTGGGATTTGGCTAGGTTTGGAATTCGGACTCGGATTAGGTGTTATCTGCATTTCTGGCGTGATGGTGTGAGGTGATTCGCGGGGTTTCGAGACTGAGAACTCGGCTGAGATATGCAGCATTGGCATGGTATTGCATGGCAGAAGAAAACATCTGTCGGTAGATGAGTTGATGAGAGAATGACTTGAGATTCGATTGATTGGATCAATAGATAGATTTGACCGCTTGAAATGGACAAGATTCGAGAGTGTTCGGAGGCTGCTGGCATTTGTTTCGAATGGTGTGGTATCGCGGCGTCCGATGCGGGGTACCACACGTGATACCGAGCAGCGACGAGATCTCCTGGAAGCAAAGTCGTTCTTTCTTCTTGATCGATTTTCCTCTGTGCTTTGAATGTGTTTAATTGGCACTATTGTCAGCCCATTGAAGTTGAAGTCAACGATTGCAACTCGTACACTTAGTGAGATGATTCGGCTCCAGAATCAAGTGCTCGAGGGTGACAAGTGCACCGCCCTTCAGATGAATCTCCACACGAAAATTCAATCCTCTTTCTGCTCTTCGTCCTTTTCGGAAGCTCAAGCTTAAAACGAACTGTTCTGTGCATGTGATCTATGCGCTGTCCATTGCCGCTAGTGTCGGTGAGGCTATCAGGAATAGGGCGGGTGTTGCTCAGCCTCAGTCTTTGCCGTGAACTTTTCTGACTTCCGAGATTGAATGTCGAGTCTTTCTAATCATTAAATATTTCCCGGCAAGTTCTGTCAGTTTCTTCTTTGGTCTCTGGATCGCGACAGCCTCCTACATCATTCATGATGATTAAATGACACCCTGAAGTATTAGCAATCAGATATGAATGAGAATGGAGGCACCATTCTGAACACCCTACCGGACTGTGCGAGGAGGGCCGTGGTTATGGACATCGAAAGGTTGCCATCTGTGGTCCAGCTGTCAACAGATCTCGCCAAACCCTCTAAATATTGGCATGGGACCTCAGTTGCTCCTCAAGAGCTCTGCGCACGATGCAGCCAGATCAACTGGACTCACTTCCTCGGGAAAAATCCCGGGGTAGCAACTCAGATCCAGTGGGGTTTGGATCTCATTCTCCGTCGTGCCCATTTTTGCAGACTGTGTCGGCTACTCATGAACTTGGTTCTCATATCGTTTGGGACATTGGAAAGTTTGCCTAGCAAAGTAGTCGCAGACACCTACTTCAAACCTAGGGCAGTCCAGTACAGGGGACTGGCTTCTACCAAGAAAAGAACGACCTCAGTTGGCGATACCTGCATGCAAACTCTTCCTTGGAGATTCACCATCCACGCTTTACCTCCCGCGTTTGAGGCATGATCTTCTACTCGAAGCGACATCGGAAATACCTCCCAAGGAGACAGACAGGTTCAAGGCGAGGCGTGTGGGGCCTTGGGTCAACCCAGACTTGCTGTCATTTTGGCTCAATCAATGCGTGACCCTCCATTCAAATTCATGCAGCGATGGTACCGGTTCGAAGCATAATTTGAGCTCCCTTCGGCTGATCGATGTTCAGCGTTTTTGTGTCGTGCCAGCTCCGCAAAATTGCCATTTTTTCGCTCTATCGTATGTTTGGGGCAGCGTACAACAACCACTGCTTCTCAAGGCAAACCAGGATGATCTATCAAAGGACGGTGCTTTGGATCGCATCCAGCCAAAACCTTCGCGAACGATTAGAGACGCAATGACGCTTTGTAGAGCGTTGGGAGAGAAGTATCTGTGGGTCGATAGCCTGTGCCTCGTTAAAGATGAAATAAACCACAATCCTGACCAAATAGCGGATATGGGTTTGTACGTGACCGAGTATTTCTTTTCCTTTCCATCATAAGGAATGTTCTTGGACGTACGGACGCCAATTTCTCTCGGGACATTTAAATCGCTCCCAGAGTATAAGAAAATATGCTGATCCTGTGTTCCTATGGATAGGGTGTATGGCGCGGCGGAGGTAACTATTGTTGCTGCATCAGGTAGCCATTCTGATGCAGGGTTGCCAGGGATCGGATCTCCTCGAGCTGTGCAACAAGTCTCAATCTCCATTCAGGGATACAATTTCCTGACTGCTTATAACTCGCACTACAAAGCCGCACGTAGGCCGACATGGAGCACTCGAGGTTGGACCTTCCAGGAGCAATATCTCTCAACTCGATTACTTATATTTGGTCATGAGAATGCCTTCTTCAGGTGCAGAGAATGTCTCTGGGTCGAAGATGTTGTTCTAGACGTGCCGAGGTTGTCATCAGAGGTTCGTGAGAGTGTTGACGGAGCACATGGCTATTATGACTGGGCCAAAGGTAATCCTGTGGGTAAATTCGTCGTTATGGCATAGCTGCTCTCTGTTGACTCTGTTCTGGTCTTCTTCCCACCCAGAACACGCGTTGAAGGATGAGATGGCAATGAAAACCTATTAGAATGCGTCTTAGAACGAAAAGGAGAGGTGAAAGTATAATATTCAGCGCATTTTCAATGTTCGCCGCAAAAGAAAGCAACGGGTCGTCTTCTTTCAGAAATCCTTTTTTGGAGAAAGGAACTTTGGGGAGAAAATCTGGGCGAGACATCTCGGGAAGGATCGGAACTAAATCACGTGTTGGAAAGTGGATCCCCTTTAATCCAACCGACTCTGACTCTTTTCAGCTTCATCTCTCGAATAACAATCCTTTGCATCACAAAAGCCAAAGGCATGCCGCATCGGCGGATAAGTGGCTCAGCAGTACCTCAGGTACATGCGCCATTCTGTCCCGCCCTAGGCGAGCAACTAAATCAGCCAACATCACCGCGCAGCACGCAATTCAGAGGCTATGTAGCATTATCTCAAATTCAAGTACCAGTCCATGGCCTCGTCTACTCAAATTTGCCAGGGAACTAGTAACACTTATGTTGAAAGAGCATTCTCATTTGCAGCATAAACACGTCAGCTGAAACCCGATCAGAGCTCTAGCTACAGTGGCAGCTGGGCCTATGATCTTGCAGAAGACTCAACTCAGGACGAATCTTGTGCACTCATCCCCAAGGCATCGTCCGAAAATGAACCAGCAAGTACGAAATTGTCGCCAAGCCCAGGCTTTTTGCGGATTCAGATAGGTGAGGGCATCCAATTCCTCGAGATGAATTCCCCTGACGAGTTGCAGCTATTTTCTCCAATGTTTTCCTCTCTGGATTTGATGGAACAATTACAGCTTCAACGTACGCTGTCATTGGATCAGACTTCGACACTGCCAATACCATCTCCTGGCTGACAACAGCATACCTCATCACCTCAACGGCATTCCAGCCTTTGTATGGGCGTTTCTCCGATCTTCTTGGACGACGTGCCTGTTTCTTCACCGCAACTGGTACATTCGTGATAGATGCCTTGGGTGTGGTCTTGCACCAGATATCATCTTCCTCGACCTTGTGAGAGCATTGACTGTTCTTGGCGGTGGAGGTTTGATCACGATGGCGACCATCATCCAGTCCGACATTATCCCGTTGCAGAGGAGAGGAATGCATCAAGCGATACAGAACTTGCTCTGGGGATTTGGATCAATATGTGGCTCGAGTCTTGGAGGCCTCATTGCGGACAAAATCGGATGAAGATGGTGCTTCTTCTGTCAAGTCCCGTTTCTCTAGGAGGCCTGTTCATTGGATATTTTGTTATCGTCAACCCTCCCCCTTCCGAGACTGGGATCGAAGTCGACCTTGATGAAGGGAAGAAGTCATTTTGGCGACAGATTGATATCAGTGGATCGATTCTTCTCGTCATTGGCCTCTCAGTTCAACTCGCGGCGCTAAGCCTCGGAGGAAATCAATACTCGTGGTCTGATTTCAGAGTCATTTTCAGCTTGGCACGCAGCTTTGTGATTCCTATCATCTTCGTAGTAGTTGAGCTAAAGACGAAAGCATTACCGATAATGCTGGTGTGGATGCGGAAAGGTCGAGCTGTCATCTCAAACACAATCAGCAACATTCTTGTTGGAATGACAGCCTTTGCGGTAAGGCTTCCGACACAAAGAACCACATTTCTGGCCGACCCGTGTATAGTTTCTCTTTATAGTGCCGCTATTCTTTCAGGCTGTGCTTCTTGAATCGGCGTCTAAAGCTGGCATGCGCTTGATCATTCCGTCACTTGCAACACCAATTGGAGGTCTGGTTGCAGGCTTTGTGATGAGTAGATAGAGGATGCTCAATCATCTCATCCGTGCTGGGTGTTTCTTCATGGTTCTTGGCAATGGTTTCATGGCCTTACTTCAGTACCACGACTCGAGTTGGAAGTACCTCGTATACCTCTTCCTAGCCAATCTGGGACAATGAATTGTCTTCCCTAGCATTCTTTTCACCAACATTGCTGCCTTTAAGCAATCTCGTGAGTTGTACCGAGAATACCGTGGGGTCTCGGCTCACCTTCACAGAGCAAGCTGTGTCAACCTCAATGGTTTATCTTTTTCGGAACGTGGGGAATGACTTGGGGAGTTGCCGCAACATCAGCCATCATTCAAGACAGGCTCACATCCAGATTTCTATCTATACTGGTCGGAATACCCGAGAAAGAGAAAGAGATGCTTCCTTCTTCTCTCCCTCTCATTTACTTGACTCGCGTATCGTGCTAAAGCTGGCATAAAAATTTGTTAAGATCATCGAGTCAATTCGTCATTCCGTTTCGTCGCTCAAGAATCTTGACCCAGAGACTCAAGATATAGCAAAAGGAGTCTATTTCGAAGCTCTTCGATACACATTCCTTGCCTCAACAGCATAGGCAGCAGTTGCTCTCTTCGCTGCCTTTTTCGCTCATGGTCAAAAGCTCAATCGAAAATGATCGACGGCCAGGCCGAGACACGACAGCGGGGGAACTCCAGACCCTAGCCCCTCATTTTCAATCTGGGCTTAGTCCATGTACCAACGCGTCACTCACCAAGGTACGTTTGGCACTTGCAATAAGCTGAACAGCAGCCAGTACCGAATCCACTCACCAACCTCAAATGGCTCGCAGAAATTCTCTCACGTCTTGACAAACGGCTCATGGTCCTGTCCATCCGGCCAAGCTGTTGTGATGAGGGGAAAAGGAAAAGCAACCGATACACGATGCATGCAGGTTATTCCACCACATATAATTATCATTTCGATGTCGTCAGCCGCAATCTATGTAGTACAACGTATGAGTAGCGATCGCATCTGCCAAGGAGATGTCCTCGCCACATGCATGTAATTCATCCTCATCCTGTACTGAGTCAACCCGTTCCCCTTATCGTTCACCAACATCCAATCACCCCGCGCACTCAATCAAGGTTCGCCTTAGCTCGAAAGCCAAAGCAGCGCTTGATTCGATACTGAAACAAAAGGTTGCAAGTTTAGGCCGCAGATGTGAACGAGGGCAACAAGTACCACGTACAAAACGGGTGCGTGATTTGTTGCTCGAGGTTTTGACAACATTAGATGCTCTCTTAGCGTGTCTTGGGTATGGAGCTTAATCGCGCACAGTAGTGGCTTAGAGCTTAAGTGCGTCCGGGGAATGGTTAGGGCATGCTAGGGCCTGCATCTCGCGGGCGTTATATAGTTTGCTCATGACGTTTTGGGTGGATCGGATCTGCGGGGTAGGCAGGGTCTCGAAGATCAAGGCTCTTGGCGAGAGGGTTGATAACCAAAAAGTCAAGATTAGGAGAGGTATATATATGGATGCACCGTTACCTCGGTCGGGAATTGTTTGTTTAAATCAATGTTAAACAAACTCACGTTACACATCCGGCAAACCAAAAAACAATCATTCAATATGGCTGCACCACGATCACCAACAGCTCCAGGCATCACCTTCCAAGAGCCAGCTCTTGGCAAGTCTTATCTTCACCTTAGCATATCAGACAAGAATCGACTAACATAATCCAGTCCGCATCCCAACGGGCAGCTCGGGAGATATTGGCTCTCTCGAAGATGATGATGAGAAGAATCACGCACAAGACTGGTCCGTGACCACTGATCCTAAAGACAGCTGGGCGAATCGCGAGCGTCGTCGTTCCAGCGTCTGGTCCAAAGTCGACGATGTCGATGTTACATCCTACAACGCAAAACGTCTCTCTGCTACCGGTGCACCCCGTCGAGGCAGCATCTTGAGTGTTTGGTCTACAAGCAAGGATAAGAAGGGTAGAGATGTTCTAGCACACGATGATCATGAGGGTAGCGACCAAGACGAGTCTGCTATCGTGAGAGACGACAATGGGAAAGCCGAGAGCATCAGCGGAGATCCTGACCTCTTGAAGATGATGAACAGGGAAAGAAGAGGCACTGGTGGTAGCGATAGGAGAGGAAGTATCTTGAGCTTGTGGAATCAGGGCAAAGACGAGAAGGGACGATCTATCATGATGCACGACGATGAGGAGTGGAAAGTCTGAGATGGGAGTGGTGATATGATTGAGATGTAGGATTGCGAGTTGGGATGTCTTTTCAAGCGTCGATACCATGACTAATGTATGAAAAGATCTACTTTAGGATATAGTCAGGGTTGTAACAAGAATAAAAAATTTGGAATATTCCCCTTCGCCCTTTGGTGATTTGTTCCCTCATTTCTTATCTCCTAGGGTTGTGAGCCTATCATAGTGTAGGGCAATCTTGCTATTTGCGGGATTTTGAGGCAGGAAATGTAGTCACGATGGCCGAATCGAAGCAAGCCTGGGGAACCAACGCAGAAAGCGGGCACCAGATAACAGAAAACGTGGCTCAGCGACACTTCTGTTATCAATGAGTGCCCGTCAGTTGTCCAGAATGGCACGCCATCGTGCTTGGCCACTTGGCAACTCTTGGGATGCATCACTATCGAGTAATGGAGGGGTTATCCCAAGAACCCTCTTTCAATTCATGGAATACAAAAGGACAAGTGAATGAACGACATCTCACGCTGTACTTCGACGAACAAGTTTCTTGTTCGATTATTTCGGTAAGTCCGGTTTCCTGAGTAAATGGCGCGTACCCACAAGGGATCCCGAAGCAAAGCGACTTGTGATGATCTCAACGATTATTGGTCGATCAAGACGTCCTTCCTCAGCCAGAGACGTTACCATATGCGGTATCTTCTGCGGTGGTCGCCAGATTGGCCACATGACAGTTGATGGACCCTACATGCTTTTGTGGCTTGGCCGCCATGTCAACTTCACTCCTTCCTATCATCACAACACAGGGGTGAAAACCGCAGCTTCAATTCCCCCCTCTCCCAAAACAATATTAGCATTTCAAGCACCTTTTGAGTCTGCAACTGAGTTGCAGGGTTTTGAACAATCTGATTGCCTCAAGCTTTCCTCTTGACACGCAACCCAATTTGCAAGAGTACCAGCTTTCTTTGACTAGAGACTTACGCAAGAGGAAAGAGCGAATGAAGATGTCCCATTCTACCCCTTGAGCACCCCGCTCTTTCGGATTCCAAACACCACCTGCATGATAAGCATCCAATAGCAAGAGGAAATGGGAAAACTTTCCATTTTCGTCTAGATTGTGTACCTCCAATTTTCTGCAAGATGCATGCAACAATCCTGTTCCTCGCAAAGTCCTCACTGTAAGTCAGCACGGCCGCGAGCCCCAACTTCGTGTCCCATCAACTCGATCCCCGCTTCTCCGTGCCTGCACTGCAATCCCCTTCTCATATAAACTCTTCGAGATTTGAATCTCAGTACAAATAAGTTCGGATGATTCTTATAGTTTCTAGGGGCCAATCTTCTTATTCCCTTGACTCGTTTACGGCCTCCTTTTCAACCTTGTCCCGCTCAACAAAGAAGTTCACGCTTTCATCAATTGTGATTAAACCTACCCTTCTATAGCACGCAGCCTGGGTCCTTGAGCCCTGCAATTCTTCCGGTGCAATAGATTTTGGTATGAGACAGGCAACCATAATAGTAGTTTTCGAGTTGTCTACCTCTTCGTTGAAGCCTCCGAGTACTGTGATATTTTTCTCTAGTTGGCCAAGCTGTAATACTGCGAATTGCTGTCCGTCATAGCCGACGTGACACTTGTTGAATTCTCGATCCTGAAACAGCGTGTTGCACATGTAAGCTTGGAATTTAGGCCAGGTTTTGCTGTCTTGTCCATGGCTATCCACCCCAATACACCGATCAGGATATCGAAGTGCCCTGATCACAATCTCACCACTGTCCACTGGCCCGTAACGAGTACTCGAAGAATAATCAAGAGATACGTGTTGAATGTGGGTAAGTGGTTTGATAGTGTTGTTTTCCATAGTCATATTGAATTGAAACTCCCACTAGACTTCATCACAGCTTATCCAGTGCCACGAAGGGGATTTAAGCAACTACTCTGGGTCCGCTGACGTGTTTCGAGTCCCTTACGTTCTGGTCTCTAGGTGAGGCCGAAGATAAGGTCATTTTTCCAGAGGCCGGCCAAGTAAGTGTCGTCGACATGGGTTTCCAAACTTCTTGCTAACCCTCCAAGGACAATCTATCGATCCGAGGCGACTGTGAGCCAGCGCTTCGAGTAGTTTTCATGAAAGAGTGTCAGTCTAAGTAAATCTTACACGAATCTATAGTATGATCGGAAATATAATGCGAAGGTTGTGCTGACATGCTTATGTTGTATCTGTGGAATGAGGAAGCTCGTTTCCAAGCCTCCAATTTATCGGCTCGATTTCGCAACTTTCCCAGATCGAAAGGGCAGGACAAGTCCATAACATCTGGCCAGAAATATAAGTGAACGTCCGCCATGATAAAAGCTATTCCTATAAAGTCCAGCCTCGCGATGCCCATGGTAAATTTTGAGGCTCTGGGAGGTTGTTGTCCCGTCAAACTTTCGAAGCTACACATGATTTTGAGCAGAGTCATTCTCTTCTCCGCTTCCTTCTAAGGATGCAAAAATATCAAACATCTCGCAGTTACGCAGATTCTTCTCTTCCCCAATTCGAGTGTACAGTCGAGCCTTGGGTATAGGCGCGGCTGTAAACCTCGCAGTTTTAAGCATAAAAATAGAAATGCCTGAAAGTGATTAGCTTAATTCTCAATTTGGTCGTTCTTGAACAGACTCACTTTGCCCTTCTCACTCCAACCGTGATAATTATCAGACCACTTAAGCTGATGAGAAATTGGCGCGCAGAATTCACAGAACTTGCTAGCCATCTCGAGCTCCCAGGTGTTGGGGTGGTCACGTGGACCAGCACTAGTTTAGCTTAGCATTCTACCTTAGATAGTTTCTCTCTCTTGAGACCTTCTCTCTTCAGACGCACCAATACACACAGACTTTCCAGACAAGACTTACTACGCTAAGACCGTGGTACATCTTGCGGTGAGGACTGTTATACCAGGTGTCGAGGTGATGAGGATAGAATTTAACTGGGAGAGGAATAGTCCGTACGAATAACTTGGAAGCATAGTTCTGAGGATCACAGTCAGGTATTGCTTCCAGCTTTTCAGCTACAGCAACCATGCTGCGAATATCAATCTTCTGACAAACATCACAGAGTGGCATGGTAGAACGAGGTTACAAGGTCTTAGTATGAAAGATGCGTTTGTAAGGTTATAAAGAGTCGGGTGTCATTTCTTGGGCAATATGATATTTCTTCCTCATGACGGGCTGCAAATGCATGAGGCGTTTCGCTGTCGGTTGACGATCGAGATTCTGCTTGGAGGGGCAGCAGAAAGATGGTAGATGATGCCCCCGGGTATTGCGGATTGGTCAAAACTATTGCACCCCGCCGGTTAATCTAGAATCATATCGGAATAACACACAGATCTGGCTTTGGTCTCCAACTTCTCGAGACGAGCTGTACACAGCCTTACATGCCATCACATGCCATCACATTAGGAGGACACAACGACTCAAGTAGCAAATTGCGAGCTTCCAAGCCTCTCCTCGAGCACCATTTATCTTGAAAATTTAGACATCCACGCTAAAGCCTGTCCAATGAAAATGGTGGAAGTTCAATTCCTCTTCCAGGATTATAATGTTGTCTTTGGCCCCAACTCTCAGCCCCATGTACAAAGATCCCGCTAGAGAATGATCTTTTCCTGGATCCGGTACAGAACTTATCCTACACGCAGACATTCGCATGCCCCCAAAATGAAAATAAACATACTACATAGAAAGATCGAGAATAGATGCAGACATTGGCAAAAGGGCCATAAAACAAGGAGAGACAATAGGTTCAATGGCTCATACTTGGCATCTATCACTCAGCCCACACTCAGTAAGGCCAACGATGCCCACAAAGCCTCGCTGTCAAATGACGACTCAGAGACCGCCATGTCCTCATTACATGGCTGTCCATGCTCCGGATTCCTCCAAATTCGGCTATGGATCAATACCCCTTCGTGCGCTGTGTATATGCGTATGAACGCTGAATGGACCTGGCCTCCAAACTTTGAGAGCCTCATACTCCGCCTCAGACTGGAGACACCAATCGCAATACTTCAAAATCAACAACACTCCCAAAAAGCGGGCCAACGCCTAGAGGCATGCTTGAAATGATGGCGACTCCGATAAAGTTGCCACACTTTTGGCTTCCGACCTCAAGCTTGGCCTTGGTATAAATATATTAGTATTGCTAACAGGCCACGCAACAAATAAAGCGATCAAGAAAGCGTGGACATGTAGAGAAATCGAAGGAAAGAGTCTTCCCAGAGGTCGAATTTGAGCTCTGGAAAAAAAAACTCCAAAAGGCCATCTCCCATGTCAACGGTAAAGAGCTGTGATAACTGAACGAGGACCATTTAGTCGTGAGGAACACCGTCCTGTCTTCCCATCGGAAACGAAAAAAACAATTCGACCAAGGAGGCCGGCTCTCGCGATGGTCAATGCTCGTCCTTGGAATTTAACGGTATTGGGACACCAAGCAGAGTTCCATTGCCCTCGAACATTATTCATTAACCCGTATAGTCTCCCTCTCTCGGACTCCTCCTAACAATGCACATCCCCAGAATCAAACTCCCAATCATTCTCCACCAACTCTGGAACCCCCGCCACATTCCCTGAAATAACCCATTGCTTCCATCCCAACGTCTCAGGGTCGATCCAGAACGCAGTCGCATCGTCCCTCACTAGCACCTGTCCCATCACTCCAAAAACGTCGACTTGTATGTATGGTGACGAGCAGTTGAAAGCCCCCCAAGGACCATTGAAGGATGATATTGAGGGGATGGCGCCGGGTACCAATGCAGTCAAAGGCTTTATGCTTCCGCCGCAGACGTTGGTTCCGTTTTTTGTGACGTAAATTACGGGTTGGTAGGTGGTTGTAAGGCTTGTTGTATTGCTGATCATCGAGACGCCGCCAGTGATGCGGTAGCAGGCTTCGGTGAGGGTGGCTGCCATAACGCCAAGGAGGACTGTTGAGCTGCGCATGGTGGGACGGGAGATATTATGGTTCGAGCTTTATGAGGTTCGAGTATTGTAAGGTTCGAGAAATATGTGCCTCGAGGACTATGATAGTGTCGATGCCAGAGAAATGCCAATTGAGAAAGAGGGAATAGTATATGTAGTGATCTGGTTAGGAAAAATTCCTGCAAGCATGTCAATACATCCAAATTTGAGCATCACTCGATACCTCTTTCTTCCATATCGAGCCTTCCACCGAGACTACCAGCTGAGCCGCTCGTATTCCTCGAGATCTCCGAAGGTCATGCAAGCTTCGTGGAGCAGCAATGATCCCTCGACGAGTCGTATTCTGAATATTCAGTCTCCACGATCCTCTTTAGCTCGAAGAGCGGTACTGAGCTGCGGTCAATTTCAATTGATGCTGTAGGGTATGGCTAAAGCCTGTCGAAATTTGGGGAAAGTGGAGTGGTAGGGGAAGACATCACGGAGATGCAGGGCAAAGGGCAAGGGCTCAAGGGCAGATAAACGAGGTCTGGCGAGGAGCAAAGATGCTGGCAAATCTCAATTACCGAAATAGAACAACACGAGCAATCATGGCTCGAGATTTTTACGAAGAGAGACGATGCTGTGGTTCGGATGAAAGACAACCTTTCGCGAAACACGTTCACGGGGGTGTGAGGCAGCTTAGTCAGCAGTCTCACTAAGTAGGTGCGCTGCCTTACGAGCCTGGGATCACAAGTCTGTGTTTTACAGGGCTCTTCGGGCCTTCTCGCTAATAAATGAGCGCTGAAACTAAATTAACTCAAATTTGCTTTATAAACTCATTATAGCCTTTTATAAATATTGTAATATAAGTTCAAATAATTTTGATTTGTGCGTATTTTACACTTTTAAAGTAAAGTCGTCGAGTTTAGTTTTCGTCGCTTAAAAATGCCCTAAAAAATGCCTGGAAAACACAGACTTATGATCCCAGGCTCGTTACAGCTCAGCCAACCTTAACATCTCGAACACCTCACAAGAATTTCCTCTTCAAACCGGTGCAGTATTGACAAAACTGCTGAGATACTGGAGAAAACTTTCCGATGGTTGCCTATCCTGGAAATCTGCGAGACAAGAACTGGCAAAGGACCTTCAAAAGCCTCACCATGCATCACAAATGTTCGAGTTCCACAAAGTCACACTCTCGGCTTCACAACCGAAGGAAAGAAGAAGACAACACTATAAGGCCTAGAGTTCCCTAGTCTCAAATCAGCATTGTGCGACTGCATCTCGATCTGAAGACTTCGCGTTCCGGGGGCCGGAGAAAGACAGCTTGATCATCAGCAGCCTCTAAATCAATCTCTGGTATAAACTGGCAGAGGTGAGAATTCTAGAAGCCATTGAAGATGAATGAGAATTGCATACATTGAATTGGGGATCTAATATCCCACATCGAGCCCCTGGCCTCCTACACGAACAAGCGAGCAAATCACAGGCCTCAAAATCTGTCTATGAACAGTACTTCGAGAATTTCTCCAAGAATCGTTTACCAACCATTCACAGCGAAGGGTTACGGGTCCCATAAGTGTAAATGGTCGTGCACATTCCAGATGCCAATCCACTAGACTTGCGAGATGTGACCTCACCTAACCTGCATGCTCAGATCCCACACAGCGTTAAGAATTGTGAGAACAAATCACAGCCCGGTAAAACCATCTTTATACCTAACACCTCCTAGAATAGCTCATCCAAATCAACGATGGGGGGTCCAATTGACAGGGCCTCCAACCTCGAAATCCACGTACAAAACGTACCAAAGTTCTGCTCAGCCTCACTTCAACACGGCAAAGTAATAACGAATCACAAGCCTTGAATCTACCAAGTCCAAGAAAGAGCCGCTGAGGATTTCTCATTCTCTAGTTCGCTTAATGACCAGTAAATGGGGAGAAAGGTTCGGGGAGGCTTAATAAAACCCATGTCTTTGGCCTCTAAACTTTAAAGGCTAGTCTTTAAAAGAATATTCGTGAATCACCCAGTTCCTCAGCCTCAGCACAGCATGACCGGACAGTAAACGCACGAATCATATTCTTTCAGACTTCTCGTCCACGAAAGTCATGTTGTGTATTTCTCATTCTCGAGTTCGGCTAACTGCCAATAGAGAAAAATTTGTTCATGAAACGCAGGAACGCATGCACCCCTGACTTGGCCTCCGACCCCACTCTAAGCTCTCAGCCTACTACTAATTAAACAGACAATAGACGAACGAATCACAATTGTTCAAGAACCCCGTCTGCCAATACGAAGTTGCGAAGTTCTCGCCCCCAAGCTCGGCTAAGCTCCAGTAACTTGATTCAAAAGGAGCATCGATGGGCATGGATCGTCCAAAAGTTGGCCTCCACAGCCTCCACAGCCTCCGACCCCCAAGGTCTTACGTAGCCTTATTTCCCCGCACCAGATCTCAAGCTACAGCAAACAACCAGTCACCGCACTTCAAATCATCACTTGATGCAGCATGCTTTTGAGAATTCGAGCTTTCGGGGTTATTCAATGCGGCGCATAGCTCAAAAGGTTCTTTCAAGGGGTCCCTGTTCCACGGCCTCCACACTCGAGGCTCTGTGAACTAGGCTCGGATTATTTGCTTCAAAAAGCAAGCACGGCACGCAAACAAAAAGAAAGAAACAGGAAGTAAAGATATTCAACACGCTCCAAATCATCACTTGATGTCCCACTCCGTAGCGAATATCGAATACTTGCGTAAAGAACTACAAAAAAGCCTGCGAATTCAAGGCTCCGACGCTCTCCGCCTTCCACCTACACTTAGAGATTACAGCAAGCGAACGAATCAAGACCCTCTAAACACCCATTTTCAACCACAATGTTGTGAGATTTTCACCCGCTTGACACCTTCGATAGCCGAAATCAAAAATAACGACGGCCTCCAAATCCCGTGCGCCCCAGGTTACCCCCGGCAGCTTGCACATTTCGAAGTCCAAGGCTCAACAAAAGCTCTCTACTCTTTCAAGAGGCAACAATAAACGCGCGGATCAAAGCCTCTCAGACACCTCATCTGTAAACACGAAGTTGCAGATTTCTCTCTCCGATAACCAATAACAGGCTCGAAAAGTTGTCAATGCCCGGCCGCTGACACAAAGTCAAATTTTTTCTGGTCTCCAATTTCATGCAACTTGGGCCATGCTGCATGCACTTCGCCCTTACTCGGTCACCAATTGCCACCACCACAACGCAAGAAACCATCATTCAATGCAGCAGCCACCAAAAAATTTAGAACACTCGTCTGTTCACCCGACCGTCGAGGAGGAACATCTCTTGGCATCCAAACTTGCGGCTCCCCGAACGAGGCTCCCCGGCTGCCGCTTTCCAAGATCGCCACTAGGGGATTCGTAAGAAGCCAAGCAAGATATAAGAGGCACTAGTCATTGAGTGATTTCGTACATTTCTTTGCAATACTTCCTATGACAGCACAATCCTCTGGATTCTTGCAAGAGACTCTAAACTTGGAGCTCTGAGGCTGCACGCCCCTCTTCCAGAGCTGTATGTAAGACCAGAATTAAGGAAGAGGCGAAGCTGTAGAAACGAGGAACCAATCACAACTCATGAAAATTCAAGTTGATGTGCTGACCACGAAGGAATTTCGCACCTCAACCTATCTTTACTGGTCAATGATCTGTAAATTCGCAGCACAGAAATGTGTCATGGTATTTTTCTGGCCTCCAAACTTGAGGCTCTGAGGATTAGGAACAAATGAGCTACACCAGCTCTACTACACTACACATGAAGTAGAGTGTAAGAAAGTCAAAGAACGAAGCGCCAATCATGCCTCCAACTTTGAGCTCGAGAAGGCGAGGCTCTAGACTCGTGACTGGACCTACTTGGTCGTCCCTTTCGTCTTTCGTCAGCGACGAATGGAGTAGCGTTCGATGTTCCAGCTCATTTGGTACGTTCGAGAAATTCAATCAGTCCAACAAACACATACCCAGAAGATTCACTATCCAAATGCTACAAGGGAGAAAGTACCATGCTTGGTTCAGTCCCTGAAATTGGTATCGGAACCCCAACATCTGGATCTCGCAGAGATTCAGTTTACGCTTTTAGTAGGCTCGATGATTGAATGGGGAGGATTCAATCCAACCGCAGCTGGGGGCCATAAGGCAGACAGTAATGCGGCCCTTAGGCTCGACGATGCGAAGACACAAGCCATTGTTGAACTTCCATGGGCGTCGGAAAATCTAGACCATTCCACAACGGTCATTTCTAAAAGGGTGAAGGCACTGCAGTCCGCCACGGAGCTGTTGCAATCTGACCAAGAGTATAAGGTAATCGAGGATCATTTGAACGACGGGAAAGCCATGCTTGACCGACGAACAAAGGCAATCGAGGAGGGAAAAAGGGCCATTGACACGGTCAGAACTGCAACGAAAGCTCTACAGGAGCACGACAGCAGAGTGTCTGGGGTCGCAGCGAAGAAGCAGGCCTACCTGAACTTTGCAGACGATGTTGAGAAATGGCTTAATGGCTGAGCCATCGACGCCGAGTGAAGAATGCCATCCCCAAGGCCACAAACAAAGCATGATGTTTCGCTCCGCTGCACGTAATAGATAGATCTCCTTCAAGAGAGTCCTATAATGGAAAAGCAATGAGAGCTCATTCTCTATTTCTATTGGTTTTGCGTACATGTTCCATGGCTTAAAATGAGCAACACAAGGCACCAGAATGATGACGTGCGAGCCTGTTGTTTGTGACCTGCAAGTTCCCGATTTAGGTAAAGTACTCTTCGTTGTTGGAGGATGGTATATAGCCCGGCTCCCATAGTTCCCAGTCAAGTCCATAGAATCATGAATTTGCAATTGAAATGACAGATGCTTCACCGATCAACTTCAGTCATCGCCAACTCGGCGACTCTTCACGTGACCACGCACACGCGATCGTTGGTTGATAAACGAATTTCTGGCGCGACGAAAAAATTTCCTCCACACATCAACAACACAACAACAATGTCTCAAAATCCTGGTCGTAACGATCAAATTTTGAACAATCGTTCAAGTGGAACTGGATCCGCCACAGGTGGTCCAGGACCAGTATATCCGCCTCTCCCTCCTGTGCCTACGCTATCTCAGCGTAGTGCAATTGGGACGATGGGCACGCCATTCAGGCTGCCTCCTGATATTGATGAGGAGCCTGACCCAGTCAGCACCTCGCCAGTCGTAGTCGCACCAGGCAACTCTCATATAGAAGAGCCTGTAGTCGAGGGTGAGACGACGCATGATGCCACTTCTGGCACAGAAGTTGCGCCTGCAAGCGTCAATACCAATATAGGGGAAGGTCCTTCTGCCACAGGCCTGGACGAACCCGCGAATGAGGACGATCAGAGAGTTGTAGACGATGCAATCGACGACAATTCATCGAAGTCCAAGAAGAAGGGCTCAAGGAACCCCATCACGAATGAGGCCTGCCCACCGTATGAAGAGATTCTCTGCGCCCAATGCCAACAAATTGGGCACCCTTCTCTAGACTGTACGAGAAACCTCGAGGAGGGGTACATTGGCACCAAGTGCTGTGTCATCCATAATTCGAGCAACGACCACAGGACGGTGGATTGCCCATGGTTCAAGGAAGGCAGGCTCAAGCAGGGGAAAGCCTTCCACCACTTGGTGACGAAGAGAGACTGCAAGCCTCCAATTCAGCTACCATGGTGGGTCTGGATGATCGACTTCCAAAAGTGGATGCGACCAGACAATGTCCAAGAGCGTCCACGACCTCAAACTCCCGAATTTGCGCAGCGAATTTTCGATCAAAGCGGGACATGGCAAGGACTGCACGATCGCGTCTATGATCCCGCTTGGAGCATTGAGAGAGACAACTGGTCGCCGATGGATTACACCAGGTATTTTGCACATCGATTCCCCATTCCAAATGAGGTTGAAGGCGTGCAATTGCCAGTTCCGGCAGAACAGCCTGTACCTAGAGCTCAAGCTTTAGAACAGGTTACTGTCACCAGAGCTAATCAAAACGGCTCTACGCTCCCACCACCAGTTGCGCCCAGTGCTGGCTCCAATGAGCGAGACAACGAACGCCACGGTCGGGGCCGTAATCGGCACGGCGGCAAAGGCAGACGTGAACGCGGCCACAGACAGCGTCCTGTGGAGTCTTCAAGACCTTCCACCAACTCCACAGCCTACCGACCTAAATCAGGCAACAAGATTCCTCTCACAGAGGGGATGAGACAAGCTGATGCTGAGCATCGCGGTACGAAGAGGAATTTTGGTGAATACGATGATGGATCTCCACCTCCAAGGCAGAAATCCAAGTCGGAGAAACAACCACCCTCTTGGAGCGAATACGGCCCACTGTCAAGCGTCGCCACCAGAGTCATAGAAAGGGCTGCAGAGTTGCTCTACCAGCGTGAGATTGTTTCTCGCAGCTCTGGTGAAACGAGGGGTAGACATCGTGAATATCGAGAACGATCGCCTCTTAGGCAATCTCCCGATTCCAAATCACGAGGCCGAAATGGAAGTCTCTCACCCGGATCATATAACCGTGAGCCGAGGCCTAGGTTTCAGCACGGTCGTCGGGGCAATGGTAAGCAGGGGCTGAATTATGACGATCCCAGATCTCAGAATCATTCCCGGAACCAGAGAGGACCAGCTTCTAGCTCAGCTAGATCTGGTCGCGGGCGTGGCAATGCCAGAGGTCCTAGCCAAGCTAGATCTAGCCACCAGGAGGAAATTCCTGGCCCTGACCGTCCACTCAACCCAGACCGAAATGGCAGACAGGATCGTGGCCCAGCTAGATCTGAACGCCGAGAGGAGAGTCCTAAGCCCAACCGTCCACGCCGTCCAGATGGCATGGATCAGGATCAGAACTGAGGTAACCTCGGTTTTTGGGCTTTGGGGGGTTGTTGGAGTAGAGTGATATTGTCTGATTAATCGGATGTGGAGAATTGTTTGGGGATCATGTGTTGGAGTTTTGATCATGTCGGTGTAATGGATTGATGGCAGGAGCGATGGCAGATGCGAAGACAAGACATGAAGCCGTTCATTGTGAGTACTCTTCTTGTTCTTCGACATGAGTGTAGCTGACCGAGGTAGAGATGTTGAGGTGTCGTCTGGAAAAAGTTTGCATTGTGGCGCAGCACCTCTAGTTCCGCAAATCCACCGCTGATAACGTAAGTGCTTGACCTTCTGGCCCCCTCTTCCCTCCCTTTCCTAACTTCATTCCTAGTACTCTGCAAGACAACCCATATCTTCCTACAACTTGCACGATGCCACGCATGCGAAAAAACAACCTCTCGTAACGAATACCTCCTCTCACACACCGATTCCAACCAAACTACATCCGTCGAATCATAAACCCACAAACAGCGACCTTGGCGAGAGCTTCCAGCATGACGGGCTGAACTTGTCTTGTCTGCAATAAATCCTATCACTTCTCAACATCTGCAAACCTTCGACGTGGTTGTCGCATCCACCACAATCAATACTACTTCTGCTTCGATTGAATGCCTCCAAGAACGAACTCCAGCCAGTCTACGTTAGTCGAAACTGCCAGACGAATCTAATGATAATGTGGGCGCGGCATCTGGGCCAGGATGGTTTCATGTATAATATCAATCAATCAAGAAAACTGCCATCTTTCAATTCGTGCCCTAATCAAATGTGCTGTGTTCAATAGTATAGCTATTCAAGTTCCTCGTCCCTAAGTTTCTTTCCCTTTCCAAGTGAACAGCCAGCGATCAAGCAAAGTTGCAAACCCAGGAACGAGGTTCAGGATTCAAGTCGGTCTAAATTAGCATTAGCCTTTCCTACCCGCTGCTACCTTGCATACCGAGTAGATCCCCGCATGAAAACAAAGCTAAAGTCGGTGAAGATCATGCAAAGAACAAGAAGCCAATCGAAACCCTTGACAGGCTCGATGGAGCACTACACATTGGATGTTTTTGAACACTTGTTCGTAGGGCTAACGAATGAGCGACGGACTTGTGGGTCCTTGTTTTTGGCCTCCAAATTTGAGGCTCTTTGCAAGTAGGGGCCTGTGTTAGCCTTATGGAAGAGGGTGCAAGGAAATAATGGGAATGAGTACGCAGACATAAGCGGGTGAGGTACTTGCCTTTTTGTATTGCAAGTAGAAAGTCAGTGTGGGTTCCGAAAAAGTGACACCCCCTTGAAATATATGCCCAAATAGCATCAGATATCCACACCAATTCTCGCCGGAAATCTGACTCAACTCAACTACTCTGCATTGGTATCAATCCCCAGTGCCCCACCTCACCTCACCTCGACCCTCCTCGCAACTTCACTCTTCTCGTTTCGTCGCCGTCCCCAAACTATCAATCTCTTCATCCTCCAACAACCTCACACCTATTTCCCTCAACTTAAACTTTTGAATCTTTCCACTCGCCGTCTTCGGATACTCATCTATCCAAAAGACATATTTGGGCACTAGATGGTTACTCAGCTCTTTCCTCACCCATTCCCTAACCATCTCTCTCGTCAACACCTTCCCATTTCCTTCTCCAAAATTCGAAACAAGTTTATCGACCACCTCATCCCCTTTCCCACCATCATCTACCCCGGTTTTGACATTCCCATGAGGAACCACAAACGCAGCAACAACCTCCCCATACCTCTCATCCGGCAACCCCACCACACTCGCCTCACTAACCTGCCCCATCTTAAAAAGACAATTCTCAATCTCCAACGGATGGATATTTTCTCCTCCCCTAATAATCAAATCCTTAATCCTTCCCGTAATCTTCACATATCCCTCTTCATCCATCATCGCTTCGTCTCCGGTATGCATCCACACCTTCCTATCGATGATTCGGGTATGAGGATTGGTGTGTATTTCCTCAACGCGAACTTCTGCTGTTTTTTCGGGATCGCCCCAGTAGTATTTCATGACATTATACCCACTCACCACCAACTCGCCTTTTTCCCCAACAGGGAGGATCTTAGAACGATCATGAACATCGACAACCTTCGCTTCGACGTGTGGGAGGAGACGTCCTACGGAATCGACTCGTTTGACGATAGGATCGTCGGGAGTCGTCATGCATGATACTGGACTCGTCTCTGTCATTCCGTAGCAGATCGTTAGACCTGTAAGGTTGAGTTTATCGTGTAATTTCTCCATTAGATGACTTGGGACCGAACTCCCTGCTGCTATGCCTGTTCGGAGATGTTCAAATCCTTTGTTCTCTACTGTACCGTTGGCAAGGAGTTCGAGGCAGGAGACGAACATTGTCGCTACGCCGTAGAGACCTGTTGCTTTCTCTTCTTGGATGGATTGTAAAGTAGCCAAAGCATTGAAGCTCTCGCTCGGCCATAGGATGGTGGATCCGTGGGTGGCTGTGGCCATGTATCCTAGTATACTCCCAAAACAATGAAAGAGTGGAGGAGGTACACACATAATATCTTCGGGAGTGAGTTTCATACGTGCTCCGATCGAGTAGCCATTATTTAGAATCGAATGGTGCGTAAGACAAGCAGCTTTCGGGTGACTCGTAGTCCCAGACGTGAATTGGATGTTGATTATATCATCCTTATGCAAAGGTTCATCTGGCACAACCTCTTTTGCTGGAGGTGCAACTCTATTCCCACTCAGAGAATCGAAGGGAGTTAACGCAGAAAGCGAAGGTGTGCGAACACAAATCCGCCCTGAGGAGTTGTCGACGAGAATGATGTTCTTGAGACTTGGTACTGATGGACTTTCTACTTTTGTAGCGGAGAGATCGGGGACGATTTGTTGAAGGAGAGAGATGTTTTCTCGTGGTGGTTTGTAAGGGAGGTTGGTTTCTGTGCTGATTATTAGGTGGGCGGCGTCGAGGTGAGAGAGGGCGGCTATGACTTGGGGGGAGTTGAATGCTGGGTTCAGGGGGACCTGGGTCTTATTAGCCATGTTCTCTCTTCTTCCCTCTCCATTTTCCGAGCCCAATTTATGCCTTCAATCCCTACTCTGGCAGCCTGACAATGTCCACCTCAGATTCAGCAATTAAGAGCGTCAAACTCACCAAAACAGCCCCCAACTTCCAGACAGCATAAGTAACCACCCCAAACGCCCACGAATTCCCCAGCATGACCGCAACTCTATCCCCTTTCTTAACACCAAGATCTCTCAACCTATGTGCGAGAGTATTACTCTTCTCATCAAGTCCTCTATACGTCAATCTGGTCTTCTCGGAGCGAGAGATGAATGCTGTGCGGTCCCCATGCTCGGAGACTATGGAGGAGAAGTGTTCGGGTATTGTCTGTGTCAATAGAGGGGGCTAGAAGAGGAATTAACTTTGTTCTTTCGAAAGGCGAAGTGCAGAATGGGAAAAGAAAGGGAGAGTATACCTCCAAAGGACCCTTCGCATGACTTATTGTCAACAATCCCCTGCTTTGATCTGCAAGTCTGCCATGCTTCCCCAAACTTTTCAATTGAAGTTGCTGAGCTCTTTCTCCTTTGCTTCTCCTCGTGTTCCCAATCGCGGGTAAACAGCTCGACCTAGCACCACTTCCCCACACCCCGCACCGAATCGCAAAGGACCTGGACTTGGGGGCGAGCATTGTAGTGCTTCATTCTGTCCCTCAATCTCCTCCCTTTTCACTCTTCACCGCTGTTGCAAAGAAAAGAATAAAAGGTGACGGAGGAGATAGGCCTAGCTTCGTCAGAGTACGAGGTGTAGTACGAAGGACGCGGTCAAAAGTCTGGGAAATACAGGGGGATACGCTATAATGCCTTGTAAGGTCTCACCCTATGCCCTGAACGGTGATCATCCACAGGACTCACTGTAAAAGCGCCTCGACCCATTAAAAAGTTGGCTCGACAGGCTCTCAAGCCCTGATTTCCAGCGCCACCATAGCCCAAAGGGGTAGGATTACACTAATCGAGCCAATCAAGAGGGCTGATGGGGCTCCAATGAGACATTACGGGGCCTTACAGGGCACTGGCCCTATAAGCCCCTGTATTTCCCAACTTTTGACCGCGTCCTTCGTACATATCTCAGCTCGCAGAAGTGAGAGGTTGGAGAAAATGCGGGGTTAGCCGCTTCGAAGCGGAACTTGGCGACCTTTCGTTCCTGGTGGCCGAGTTGTTAGCGAACGCTTGGGATAGGCGTTAGGATAGGGGTTCGTTGGTAGGACTCGCTTTGTGAGCTCATGACTCGTGTCGTACAATGGTGTACTCAATCAAGCACCCCTGAATGCTACATCGACGGGTACAGGAGAGGATTGAGGAGTGACAGGAACGCACACTTGCATGTGAGATCTCACTCTACCTCAGGCGGTCGCACAAAGACTGTTGATAGTGAGGACAATCAATGGACAGCGACCATAATGGCCAAAATTATATTCTACATGCAGCATATCCCAACTCCAAGTATGCATAGAAGCCTACCACCAAGAGGTAGCCTGTTCCTGTTCCTTATACATGGATCCAAGACCATCAACAGCCTGCCCAATTTTCTCGACACACAAGCATTCAGCTCTTGAAAAACTCGTGTTTCTCTCCCCTTGTTTTTCCACACGCAAATTTTCAGACCCTGAATCAAGGCCTGATAATGACAGTCCTCCATCAAACAAGCAAGTAGAAACCCAATCCAACCGTCTATATTTTGTTCGCAGCCCATCATTTATTTCCATTAATTTTTGTGCAAACAAAAATGTGATTTGCACAAGACAGCACCCCATCCAATGTATGAACACGAAAATCCCAAGGTCCCGCCGTTGTATTCGTTCGTTCGATGCTGTTGTGCTCGCATGCATGATTGTGTACCCCACCATTGCTGTGTATTTCCGCCGTAAATTTATAAGAGAGATGTATGCCGCTGATGCTATGACTTTGAGGGATCGAAATTCGATTCGATTGTGAAGGAGAGAACGCCGAGGCAATGCAAGATGTGGTTCGAGTCGAGGATGAGGGAGGGCGTAGAATATACAATGTGCACGCCTTTGGTGTTATGGCGTGGAAGATGACTATCTCTTCCCGTCATCCGTTGCGCCGCCTATGTGTCTGAGATTCTCTGGTTTCCAAGTACCTGCCATTCTGTCAGTCCGGATCCTCTACGCTCCCAGAAAAGTGGACATACCTTCAAACTCATGCTTAACAAACGCCATCGGATGATCATAATCCTCCGCACCCATCTGCTGGACGCCAGGACTGAAGCTCGTAATCGGCAACACTACAACATCACCAATCCTCCTCGCAGCCTTCATGCCCGTAAAGTCCCTCCAGGTAATATTTCCCTTGGACGTACTCATATCGAAATACCTTTCATCATTCATGAAATCAAAGATGACATCCGTCCACACGGCTGGACCTGTAAACTCAATGACCTTGTTTTCTTTGAACCCCTTCAAGAGACGCGCTTTCTTCTTGCGGAGAGTTTCTTCTGTGATGTTCGCGACGATTTCGCGGAGGACGGGATGTCCGGCTTTGGCTTGGATGGTCCATTGGCAGAATTGAATTCGGCGAGAGTACCACTGTGCCCAATCTTCTCGATCGGGGTCGGCTTCGATACCGATCACTAACCCAACTGCTTCTCTCGGAACATTCTCTGGCATCCACTCAGCCGCACTCTTCAACGCATACGTATCGATATCCGAGTATATCCCTCCTCTCGCCAACAAGATCAAGTACCTAAAGAAATCCGCCTTGAGGACCGGGAGCGGCAAGCTGTTATACGCATCCAGCACTTCCGGCACACTGGTATACAAATGCCTCAGCAAATGCACCGCAACCTGATCCGTAATAACCTCGTGTATAAACCCTGGATGCTTCTCACTCCAAGATGCCTCTGCGGGCCTGAAATTCTCTCCAAACTCCCCTGAAGCGGGAGTATATTTCCAGGTCTGCCAAATATACGCGGGAAATTTCTTTTCCACATCATACGGGAACTGATACGCCAGCTTATCCCGCAGACTCACTTTACTCATATCCTGCAGTAGCTGCTGGCCATTCTTTGGCTTCTTCTCCTTGGTGCCAGGAGGGAGTCGTAAATCGGCAGAAACGGGATTCATTGGCACATGGCTTGTTCGTGTGTTTTGTGTATCGTATTGAGAGTTCTTGATGGAGTCGGAGGGAGGTATTAGGTCGTTGGGAGAAGAGGAATGTGTTCGTGTGACGAGGAAGATCATGCATATGAAGGCAGCTGCTCCGATCAGAGCTCGTCTGAAGGTCAGCATCTTGGGCAGATAATTGGCAGATCTTCCCGTCTGCCTGCTGTGGAAGATGGGGAGGCCGTCGGATCCCTTCATTCGGAGGATTGTAGATGGGGTGTTGGTATGGGATGGAGTTGTTGCAGAATGTCGAGCTGTGTCGTGCCTGGGAGGTCCGTGTCAGTTCTGAAACGCTTCTTCCAAGCCAGCAAGACGGTGGTGAGTAGATCGCGGTACACTAAAGGTAGGCTACCGTATTTAATGCCCTATGCGGCAGAATGACGAACGAGACCAAGCAAGACAAGGACTGCACCACCAAAAGATATGAAATGAAATGAAGAGCGAAAATCCTCGTGTTCTTTCTAGATACCTGGAAGCCTCTCGAAGAAGTGGAGTGTAGTCCGGTGGCAGCACTTCAGCTTAAACTCTAGCGACCGCCTCTTTCTTGCCTATCCAAAAATACACGCCTCAGCTCCCAACAGCTCCAACCGCACCCAGAATCTCAAATGTCCGTATCAGGAAGAGTAAGCTTTGTACTCGTACAGTAAGAAATGAGCCTCCTCTGGCTGCTGTACAATCTGCAAGAACCTGCCACAGCCTCCGTCCCAGGTGCAATTTAGCAAAAACAAAGTGGCGCTGAAAACTGGTCAAGATTCGCACGCTTTTGTATTGTGGATTGTGGATGAAGAAAATTCCATATTATCTATTTTTCTTGGCTGCTTCGTCTACAGCTAAGTGTTTGATCCATAGGATTCGTCGTCGAAAGCCGCGTAACCATGATACTGCGGTGCTCACCTCACTTCTATTCTCCTCCAAAGAATTCAACACGTTACATTGGACAGGCTTAAAATTGCGATGTTCACCCATCAAACGGTTGCGGATATATTACCCAAAGAACACAACTATCAATTTGAATTCCGATCCACATCTCGTGTGCACGCTCGTCCTAATCTATGCTCTTCTTCGGGATCTTCGGGGAGGTCTTGGACGTGAGATTTCGATGTTCACTCGGTCCCGGAATGACCTCATCGTACCGAACCTTGGGAATTGCGTCATCCACCAGCGTCCATCAAACAAAAGCTTCTTTCTTCCGTCTCACGCCGGAGTATTCTTGTTTTTTACGTGAACCTTTCAGCCGCATAGAAGATCATCGTTATTTCCTTGAACTGCTGTTCCGGCAGGGTTCTTTACCTTCCAGCACTCTTCAAGTAGAGAACTTCAGTTCGTAAAGTTTTCCTCTCAAAAATGAGTTTGAACTTTGATGTAAAGTATAAACAATAAGCTTATCACATTCAAAGTTTCCGAGATACAGGATTCGCTTTCGTATCATTACTATAATTATCTTTCCTCTCTCTTCTCTTCTCTTCTCTCCTCTACTTCCGCTCTACCCCTTTTATCCCATGATCCGTATTCAAGTATATGCAGCTGCTGAATCGTTCACACCCTCATCCCAAACACAACCTTTTATATACTTTGTCACTCTTCCCCAGCGCTAAATATCTAGTCGCCTGATTTTCCCAGCTTCATGATCTTCACCCGAGAAACTCGATCCATTCGTTTATTCCCAATCCGCCTCAAACACCCGCCCAAAAGCACTTGAAACATTTGTGGTTCCTGTTCATGACACAATGACACAATGACACAATAACGCAGGATCCGCTCGGGACCTCCCACTCCACGTGAAAATATAAAGGAGATCTTAACATTTTTAAGCTTCCGTTCGCCCCGTCCAACATCTTGGAGAAGTGTAGGTCCTCGGATTTATTCCTGAATGTTGAAGCATTGAAGGGACCGACTCGGTGCCGGTCGGGACTTGATAAAAGTGCAACGAAGAACAAATCTCATATTCTCATTTTTAACCCCCGACGCCTCGCTGTACATACAGGCCCGAAACTCAATGAAAACAAAAGTCCGCCCAGCCCAGGATATACCCATCAGCCTTTCCTTTCCTTGAAACATATAAATCCACATCAAATTAATGCGCCCCGTCAAATGATCTTCACAAACCCCATCTCATCTTAACCTTATGCACCTCCTCTGCCATGCCACGGCAACTCCGAAATTTTTTATAATTATCTCAGACATTAATAAAAACCAGCGCACCAGGACTCCACTCCTTTGCCAGAGCCTAGGCCATGCGCCGACCAAATCCAGGAGGCCAGATGTAAAACCAAACATAAATCTATACTCAAGTCAGTTCCCCGCTCGTGTAGCACAGACGCAGTCAAAGGAAAGGAAGGGTAGAAAGACAGCGAAAAGAATCCTATACATGCATTGGCGTGGATCTGGTCCCATGATGTCCTCAGGAGATGGTGAAATATCTTATTTATGCTGGTGTTGATCCTGGAATTTATATAACGTAGCCTGGCTGTCTGACATGCAGATGCAAAGTAAAAAGAGAAAGAAATCCATCCATGTCCGTTGGCCTCATGACATGGAGGCTAAAGACCCGAAGGATGAGAGCGCGATGGCTATGGATTGCATTCGTAAGAGCTGTGGAAGCTAGAGCATCTGGATCTGCTTGATGGTAAAGTTGAACTGCAAAATATGGTTTTCCGAATTTTGATGAGCCAGAATCTGGTCCTCAGCTTGGATAGCTGTCCTCGGGTGTTGCAAGATTGCAAAGCTGAACTTGATTCCTAGTAGAGAGTCCAAGGGTCCAGCCAGTATTGTCATCTGAAAAGTCTCTAGTTGGCAGAGATCTGCCTCCTGTTCTGGATGAAGGAGATCCATTCCAGACTTGGTTCGGAGAACTATACCTGTGATGGGTTGCGTACCGAGACTGGCTGTCAGTGAATCCAAGGGATCAAATGCTTCCATGTGGGATATCCTGTGGAAAAATTATACTGGTGCGTAGAACGTTTTCCGTTGCCTGTGGCTGAGAGAAGTATATACAAAACCTCTCTCCTGCTGCCTGGTCCTGATCCAAGAACGCTCGATCATATCAAATACCCACCCAAACAGAAAGCGGGAATATGCAATCCAGCATGGTCAAACCCGATGGTAGCAGCAAAGAATCCAGGCAGCAGGTTGAGGGTATCCTAAAACGAGCAGAAAAGCAAAAGTCCATGGAGCGCCACCAACGGCCTGTATAGATGCAATTACTAATAATGCAATGACAGTAAAACCGTGCATATCATCCTTCTTGATCCATGGTCCCGGTTCGTAAAGACATTAAGCAGGCAAAACTGCACGTCCATGGCCAAATTATCTCATGGGAATCTCGAACGTACAATCCGAAGTCGGTCCAGTCTCTAGTACAGGACAAGATAAGGATCCAGCCTGGTATGAAAACCATTTTAGTCTTCAAACTCCTTGATTGAGTGCCTTTTTGCAACTCATTCTAGTCTGTATAATGACTGGAGAATTTTTGAACAATGGTCTGGTTCCATGTATAGGCACCTGTCCAGTGGAACAATCCGGATGAAGGACTCCGAGAAAAAAGATAATGAAAAACACCAAACAATGCAGGCCGATGAAGTCCCGAGATTTTCCATGGCAAAGTCCGAAAGTAAAAGCCTAGCGGCGGCCGCCGTGGGAACGGTGACTCCTGCTGTCACGCTCTGGTTCCCTTTCACGCTCACGCCTGGAAGAGGTATTTGAAGTGGCAGGGATACTTGAAGAAGAAGCAGGTGGAGCTTGACTGTATCCTGGGTCCTGGTATGATCGGTTGTCATAGGCATCCTGGGTATGGGTATCGTATGAAGCGCCTGTTACAGGAACGGCTAAAAAGTTAGAGACTTCTCTTTATCGAACATCAGTTTGGGGGAATGGCTGGTGTTTTGTACGCACCACGACCATAGTATGGATCTTGCGGCGAGGCATAGACTTGTTGAGCTTGTGTCACTGGTGGGGGCGGACCAGAGTAGTAAGTCCGGGAATCTTGCTGTTGGTAAGTGGGAGTTGTTGAAGCATAGGTATTACTCCTGGGAACATTGACTGAAGATGCAGTAACAGGTACACGAGAACGTGACTGGTCAGCCACTAAATCCGCTCCGGCAACATAATAATTGTCCTGAACGGGATATCCTTGTGGTTGGCCATATCCTCCTGATGAAGCCGGCTGGGCATATGTCTGCGGTTGGTACTGGGGTCCACTGTCATATACATTTCCTGATGGTGTTCCCATGGAGCTGGGTGTTGGATATCCTGTCGGCTGTCCGGTTTCCGTGGGACCATAGTACTGACGAGTTTGATGCGTGGCAGAATCACGATACCCCACTATAGGCGTGTTAGATTTTCGAACAATACCGTCCGAGTCTCGTAGAGAGATACCATTAGCAGGTTGTCCTCTCGAGACGGTTTGTCTCCGCTCGGCCTCCCATCGTTCCGAGTCTGCCTTCAGATCTGCGATCATTGCCTGTTGGGATCTCTGTCAGCCACTGCTTGTATATAGATTGAGGGTGCGATATTACTGTCGTGAGATTTCGGTATGCTGTAATGAAGTAACCAGCTTGTACTTGTCGGGTCTGCGGGTTCTGGAAGGAAGTCAGTCGTGTGCTTGATGAACCACATTCTCATCACTCACCTCGTAGTTACCTGGCCGTACGAGAGCATCGTTCCCCAGGTAGCGGCAAATATCTGAAGTTATAACCTCCCTATCTATGCCTATTGCCATCTCAGTCAGGATGTCATGAAGGGTAGGGCTCAAGTATCCAGGAACAAGTGTAGATCGTGGACTCTCAGAGCAGCACCTTCTCAGAAGATAGACTTACCATCCTTAGGAACAAAGTATTCATTGGTACGGGCCGAGGCGGCTGCACGTCTATCACGGTCTGTGTCCCTTCTCGACATGATGAAGACCAAGAAAGAATAAGGGTCCGACAGAAAATATGGTGAGAAGAAAGAAAGGAGCAGCTGGCAATGAGGAAGGAAGATGTATGTAAGTCACGCACACCACGTCAGCCTGGGAGGAATGCGGTAACACGGATGGAGGTCTTGTTGTGGTGGTGGTGGAGGTGGTGGGAAGCAAAAATCCTGGCGAAGGGAGAACCAAATAGTCCAGAGGGCGGTGGTGCCTCGTCCAATTAACCGGTATGTCCAAAGGGCAAGCGCGACGGACAGCTGAGGATGCGCAGTGAGCTGGCGAGCTGGTCTCGTCGATGATTGCTGGAGGGGATGACTGGCAGCAGGCAGCGAGCAGCGAAAAGGGTAATGCTGCGCAGAGGAGTTGCTGAGTCGCGAATGATGAGTGGTGGAGGAGTGGGAGTGGTGGGAGACAGGTCGCAGTTGCAGGTGGGATGGCGGCAAACTTCGCTAGAGGATGTGGCCAACCCGATGCGGTCTGGCCCGGAGCTGCTTTTGGAGTCACGAGTGGCGCTGCGTGAGCACTGCAACCCGTGCTGCTTTAATAATAGGGCGGAGCTGGGTCTTGTTCCTGTGCTCGTGCGAACGAACGGTAGAGTGTGGCAGCGTGCTGCTGGGTAGGACGGCGGATATAAAGTCTTTGCGTTCCCGACAGCGTGGATGAGTGGGGGAGAAATGTGTACGGGCAACCTATGTAAGGAGGTTGGGCTTGCTCTTGTGCTGGGAAATTTCTCCTTCACAAAGACTCGGGTACTTCACGGGTGCTTTATGGAAATCCAGGAGAACCTGAAACTATCTCCTTGCTTTGCCAACCATAACTCTGGCCTCCAGCGCTCATCACCAGTCTTCTGCAGCTTGCAGACGTGGTGGATCCCAGGTGCATGGAAACCCTTTCACAGCTTGGGAGTGAGCTCCTGACCGCCACTGCCGTACTCTCACCTCAACCAGCTGCCCGCGTGCAGAAAAGAAGGCTACCATATGTGATGACTCCGAGGCAAAGTCAAAGTGGTACTCGTACGTCAAGGAAGGGCGATGCGTTATAAATTCACTCTTAGACCCTAGACCCATACAGAGAACGAGTCGCGACAGCAGCATCAACATCATGCTTTGGTTTCAGTTCTATATAAAAATCCAGACTTCGTCTGAAGCCTGTGTTCGTTTCGCAAGAGCCCGCAAAGCAGCCAGCAAAAAGGGTGGCAGGTCGCGAATGTGGCGTGCCGGACATTGGGCAGGCATGCGTCTGGGCTATCTGGGCCTAATGATGCCCAAGTCCACTGAGCCCACTCAACACGCCTGATTTGCTGGATGACCGGATAAGGCAGACTTGGGGGTTGTATTCGTCGCTCACCATTAATTCGATGCGGCTGCAAAATCTTCACTAGGATTCGTAGATTCGCAGCCCATGAAGCTGTGCGTCATTCGCCTGTCTCTCCTGATTGTTGAGCCTGGAGACTTCACTCTTTGAATCCTCGACTCGACTCGATACCGGTCCCCCTGTGGCTGCTTCACATACGTAGAATATCACAAGATTCTCTGCAAATCTTCACCACCAGCCTGAAGCAGCGCAGTTGCAGTTTTCGCGCCGAGGACTTTTCATACTTGGCTGTAACTACGGGAAGGGTTTGGTCAGATCGGTGGTGATTGGCATCCCAATTCCCATCTGATCTGACCCTAGAACACAGGGATACTGCTCTGGGAAAAGATACCTTCTCGGCCTCGCGAATGAATAATGGAGCTTCCCCGGTGTAAGAATCCATGACTTGCAGATGCAGGAGCCCACTTCTGGTTCTGGCAGTTCCGAGTCCTCGAGCGGAGAGCGATAACTCACTTGTATCAATCGTGCTTCAAACACACATTCTCCTCAACCAGTATCGTCAACATGTTCTAGAATTGAACAGGGTTCGACAGGGCTGTTGGTATTGGGACCAAAGAATGCCACACACGTTGTAATTCCCCGTAGCCAAAAAATTTTTAGCTGCTGATCCGGGTTCACTCCCGGGAAGGGAAGCGAGGTACAATCTTGTGGCATGCAACGATAGGGGAGTTGGTGAGGTCCAAAAGCACATCACTTTCCAAAAGTCAACTTACTTTGACCTTTCTCTTTCTCTGGCTTCCTTCCTGCAGCAGTCTTCTTCCCCGTGGGCTTCCTACTGGTAGTCGTCGAAGACGTTCTGGACTGCTGAACTCGATCCTCATCCTGCAGATCTTTAGCCATATGCCAGTCCTGATGACTTTGTAAAGCATCTGACGATTCGAGGGCTTCATTGCAACGAGTACAAATGTAGTCCGTAATCTGCTGTTGGTGGGACAATGCAGTTGGAGGAAATTTCCCAAAGGATTTGGCTGCCTCGTTGCGGCCAGGAATGGTCACCGACGCCTTCTCAGCATCGTCCGACGCTGCGTTCGTTTCTTCAGCTAAAACATCATCCATAGCGGGTAAGTTCTGAGATCCGAATTCATCGTCGTGCTCATCGGTGCTGTCAGTCTTGACAAAGAATCTCGATATCCCGGACATTCCCTCGACACGGCGTCTTTTTTCTGGCCTCTCTTGGCCGGTTTCGGGCAGTTTTGACTCTCGACCACCCCCACTGCGCGTTTTAGCATTTTCTCCCTTCACCAAAAACGCTCCAATTCCCATATTCCCAGATACACCATCTTCAAATCCACCCACGCTGATGCTGAGATTCGCACAAGGCCAGACCCTGCCCTCCAATATGATTTGACCGAGTAGTGTCTTAGCAAGCTCATAAAGACTGGCTTCGTCTAGCTTCTTTCCGAGAGGGATCGGAGCTTGTCGGGACTTGGTCTGACCGCCTGAACGATGGTGTAGGTTGATCGTCTTTGGCCTCCTCTTGTTCTCAAGCACACCTTCCTCCACCAATCGAGAATATATGTCGGCAGCAAAGATCCGAAGCCATCGGTTGGCTTGCTCAGGCGTATTGATGGATGGTCGAAACGATTTTGCGGATAACATGCTTTTGATTTGGGTCCTAGAATTGACCTCACTGGAATCATGTCCCCGGATGATCTCATGAACCCATGTGCCCGAATCGTCGCCCAATTTCTGCTTCAGCTCTCCGAGAGAGATTGGCAAGAGGTCCTTGACTGTGTCTGTGCTGAAAGCTGAAGTGATTTGTTCTCCGAACTTACCTCCTAAGCCGCGTATCTTGGTGAACTTGAAATCCGACAGGAATTGTTGCACTGCTCGATTCCGGATGATGGTCTGCGCATTTGGCTTCTTGTGTGCCGATCCAAGCTTTGCCAACATCTTGTTCTGTGCGATTCCTGCAGAGCAAGTGTACTTCAGCTTTTCACGAATGGCAGCTCGAACATTTCGCACAATCTCAGAGCCAATCAGAATAGCCACATCATCCCAATCTGGGTCATCATCTTCTGTCTCGTCCGCGTCCAAGTCTACCAAAGCATCCGCTTGCCAGTCCAGTGCAGTCGTAGGGGGTAATGGCAATTTCTCCGTTGGATCATCGTACGGTGCTGGTCCATTCAGCTCTGGATAACGGTCTAGCATTATAGAGTGTATTTGACTTGAGAGGTCTAAGAACACCTCGTCCACCGAAGCCTTCTCCACCTTCTGCAGATTGGCTGGCAGAGCCTCCTTCATACAAGCCAGAATTCTTCTTGACTCCAGACGATACGGATCCAGGGAAACCTTATGTGTAGCAATATTCTTGAAGGCATCGTCGTGATATGCCCATTTCTCATCGCCCTCTTTCCAAGTCGCGACATGTTGCATTATTAAGTCGGGACATAACTTCTTTGCTTCTGTAATCGTGATATGTCGATTGAGTCCGAATTTCCTGGCGGCGTAGTTTATGGCTATCAAGCCCTGCCTGCAATTCTTAGTATTGCGAAGACTTGAGGAGATGTGATGTGATACTTGCCATTGCTGCACAGCCAAAGGTTGATCCTCCGCCGTTCCTAATCTCACCATCTCACACTGCGCATAGAAAGCATCAAGATCCACATGAGCAATCACTCTCAACGGCGATGTGGTAGATGATACACCCAACTGCGCCAGGTGCCTGTATGTAAACCTCGATTTCTTGCGACGGGTCGCGTTTGGGGAGATGGGCGAAGACGCCTGGAAAGGCTGTGGAGACGACATCGTCATTCTAGTCGGCGATGCTTATAAGGCTGCACAAGCCTTCATGTTGCCAATATCATGTTGTCGATGTCCAAAGCGTTGATGGCCGTTGAATCCCGAGACGCATTCTTGAGAAGCTTTTGGCAGACGTGCGGCAATGCGCTTGGCGAGCGGACCAATCGACTGACACCATCATCAACAATTAACTCAAAGTCACCATCATCAACAATTAACTCGAGTCGAGCCATGGTAAATAAACGGTATTACAATGAACGGTATTCTCCAAATCAGTTTCTTTAATCTTTAGTTTTTTCAAATATTGTGCAATGTCCTTTCTATCACTATTCCGGAATCCAGCAGTGCTAGGAGCCATCAATATCACGACCCTTCTTGGCATCGGCAGCGGAACATATCTTCTGAGGTCTCACATGATTCAACTAGCTGAGGACCACGAGTCAAGAATGGTGTGTGATCTATTGTCTTGTAAACTAGCATTATTGAAGGAGAATTTGTCATCTAAGACAAATGCCACCCCCTCCAATATCAAGGATACTGAAGAGGGGAGGCAAGCCGTGCGTCCGCACGCGCCTTAGTATAGTTGGTTTCGACTCGATCCCCGCCAAGCTTGCCGCTTCTGTGGGGATGCTTTGTTGAAGGTCTGCTGTTGAAACATTCTGATAAGATGGCAGGACGAACTTGAAGGCACTATTAGAGGTCATATCGGTCTCATTGAAGAGTCGCTGGAGAGGTTAGAAGGCAAAGCCACGGAAGCAGACCGAGGAAAGGAGATGTATGAATCAATCTCTGACAATTGATAATCCCAACACACAAGTAATAACGCCTGCAGGCACGATTACTACGGGAAGAGGGGACGGGACGAACGAAGCAAGTGATCGTTGGAGACCCCACCTCCGATTGTGACAGACAGTATTTATGAACGCATATCGCTTGTTACATCGAGCAGAAAATGTGATTGAAAATATGGGTGGCGTTTGGGCTTTGCTAAAACAGGTGCTATCAGGTTCCACAAGGAGGGATCTTTATGCAAGTCATCGAATCCGGAACAAGATTGGAACTGCTTTGGTACACACCACCCGCGTTGAGGCTCAAAATAGGAAAACTGGTGGAAATGTGGGAAAATTGGCTTGGAATTGTGGACTTTTAAATCTCTTATATGCAAAAATGCGCCCAACGGTGAAAACTTTTGATGCTTTTGCACTCGCCCCTCAAAACAACACCATGACTACACCCAAGTATACCCAGCCCTGAATTGGGCGGCGTCCAAAGTACCGAGACACACACGTGGCTTGACAACTACCGATGAATCCCCACATACATTGGCCTTATTACGTGCTCTGATGGGTCGCAATGGTTTGGTCCCCCAAGGCAGTATATCTGGGAGTGACGCCCAGAGAATAAGAAGAGCTATGATTCATGTGAAGAGAAGTGCTCTTGGACCTTCGCTCACCACCGATACTCTTCTATTCGTCCTTTCTGTTGTCCTCGTGGAAGGCTCGTTCGGGAATTTCGATGAAGCGAGGGCCATGAATGGGCAATGGCAAGGCTGTGGATGCAGTAAGTATCACCTCTTGCAGCATAACATCCAAAGGAAGCGATCAGATGATAGAAGTGTTGCTGCAGGTGCTAATTGTTCCCCTTGATAGGATGAAAGTGGTGACGGGAATGGAATAGCGCCACAACGTAACATGCAGCCCTGATGGAACAACAATAGAATTCCCAGAAGTTAGTTATGGCTGTGTATGACTGAGAGACATTGAGGCTCAATGGCAGGGCGATAGTAAGACGACACTGATCGCATTGCGGGTCCAGGACATCGCGCTTCTCATCAACACCCTTGGTCTCCTATATCGGTTCGACCCCGCCTCGCAGAAACAAGATTTTGAACAACACGAAAGCTTCCTCAGCTTATTGGTTCACTGAGATATTTTGGGAACTTTTGAAGATGAGGCTGGCCCTGCTGAGAAGGTACCTTGTGACCGGGCTCGCTTGTCGGCTGGCACCGGTTTGGTGCCCCTGAATAAGCGCGTAGCCTTGCCATCTTGCGACTTAGAAAGGAAAAAGATGATGGATACGTGCCCGATTGTATTTCAATCGAGTCATTGAAGCTATACTTCCGAGGCAGTGCAAAGAAGCACGCGTGTGTCGTATACCTCCTCGTCCACGACCCTTTTGCTTAACTTGGCATGACGCAACTTTTGGAGCATGACCATTCCCGAAGCCTCGAGGCCTTCCTCACCGCTCCAAAAAGACGACTAGAATATGGATCGGAGGGATACCGGGCACAGCAACGAAATGAATACGCACGCCTTGGAACCACGAAGTCTCCACTTCCTTCAAAGCCTCCCGAGACAACGTTGAAAGGCGTATTTTCAAACGGGACGTTTAGATGTCTGACCCCCGGAACGCCATTAACTCTAAATCCGGGGCTGCTTTCTCCTACCACGGCATTCAATTCATCCCAGAAAGTTCACACAGGACTGCCGATGTGTTTCGCCCCTGCGCCCTCAGTTGCGCGGCGCCTGTGACTATTCACGACTTAGCTCGAGGACATGGAAAGCTCCATCATGATGACATACAGAGGCTGTGCAAGTACCAAATCTACCACTTAACCTGTTGTTCTCGGGGTTTGACCTGTGTATGGATACGCTTGAGTCGGTCTGCGATGCTAACTGCTTGTTCAGCTCGCTCGTGCGAGATCACTGATGGCTAACAGAAGGGCGAAATGCTAATAGAGAACAGAAGAATACGCCCAGCTTGATGAAACATGACATCGAACTCTCAAACTACGTCCTCGCGCCCCGAGAAGGGGGAAAGGTCCTTCAACCCGAGAGAGGATATATAGGACTAGGTGGTTGTCGAAAAAGGAGGAGCAACAACACAAAGATACAGAACTTGAGGAATAACAGAACCATCCAAGAACAAGACACTCGTCCATTGCACTTTTAACCACATTCGAAGGTTTGGAAACTATCAAACATTACTCCTTTCCGCGCCAAGCATCCAGATTCTCAACAACCATTCCGCAGACCAAGTCCGACATCCAGCCCAAGACAACAAATACAACGATTCGTCAAAACTCAAGAACTTCTTACTCAGAGATCCCTACAATCAACATGTTAAATTCCCACACACCCAAACCCAACATGGAAGGGTGGTGGAAATGCTGCAAATGTGACAACACCGTTGACCCCGAGCAACACAAGGACGTCTGCCCATGCAGCCATTCGAGGTGTAATGGGTGCGAGGATCTGTCGACTCAATCGACTTCTCCCCAAAACAATGTCCAATACAGCGTCCAGTACGGACATCAAAACCAATATCCACACTACCGCACGAACCACCAGACAAACCACTACACACACCAAGATACAACACTAGGACATACACAGCACACTGATGCTGTAACTATGGAAGGGTGGTGGCAATGCTGCCAATGCGGTCGTGAGGTCAACGGCGACTGGTACCCAGAGCAGTGTCCTGATTGCAATCATTACAGAGATGACACGTGCTACAATCTGTAGGGCTTTTGAAGGGAAGGCCACTTATGACTAGCGCTGGCATTCAGGCGTTCGACGGTGTGCATCTTTCGGATTTGAATGAGGGAGAAGGACGAGAGGGTGGTGGGAATCTGCGAATCTAACCTAGAGATGTGTGTATGCTTCGCATAATTTGGATACAACACTTCTTAGAGAGGCAAATGGCGGCATGTGATGGATTGGTGGAATTGGCGATAGTTGTGTGTGGTTCCTGTCGTTCTTCTGACTTTCGATTCTCTCGTTGTCTTGCAATACTCTTTATTTCTTTGCCAGGGTGTTGTTGCTTCTTGAATCTTTATGAATCCCTTATCGTTATGATGTTTCTACTGTTTTATTGCTCGGCTTGATTCATTTCTTGCTTATACTTGGTAGCCTTTGCGTTTGCGTCGTTGATTTTTTTGTTTCGATCGTTGGAATTATCATCTAGTTTTAGCCTCGTTGTTTCAGCCTCTTGCTAGTTTTGGCAGCGGTTTGCGTTTCCTCTCATGCCTGCTATTGATACCTCCTTGTTATTGGTTGGTTGAAATATTGTATCAACTTTTACTGGACTGGGTTTCTTTGCCTCTTCATGCCTTCCTGATTTGGTGTTCTTGCTTGTGCCAATATTTGCAACTTCATTGGCGGCTCCTTGATATAAGCAGACTGGCCACAACTTCATCTGCCAATTGGTGGTCTTCTAGCTTTGTAGAGAACTAGTGCTGGAGCGCCGATGGGTTTGGAGCTTTGCAAGATAAGATGTAGAGGTAGACAGGAGCAATCGAGTTCCGCGAGGCGGGAGCATGCTTTTCGATTCGAGTCCATATTTTTCTGAGACATGACTTCTTTCATTATGGCGGGGCAATGATGGCGGATGGCGTAGTTAGAGACATTCTTTTGGTCCACACTTCGATTCTTGTGGATATCATTTGGCACGTAGAAACTATTCTCCTTGCCTAAACAAATTTCATTCTTGTGAACGTGACTGGACGTGGCTTAACCTCCGGCTGAAATATGTCTCAGGACCATATCCGAAAACTTGATAACGTTCCGTCAACCCGATTTCATGATATGAAGCGCTTTGTCGACAGTAGCTCGTGACCTGTGCTGTCCAAGATACTTGTCCATCTTATTGCTGGATAGTTCGCTGGATAGTTCGCTGGACATCTTTCGCCCGTATCAGCTTCTCTCCCTTCTCGTCCTACTCGAGCGTATCGACAGTATCCTTCACCTCGCCATTCGGCAGGCCGCTGATTCTTGCGTATACTCAAACTTTGTTCCCTTCCCGCATGATATCTTTGGTATCGTACTTGAACTCTGGCGCGAGCGATGTGATGATGTATTTTCATCTAGCGACAAAATTGTCAAGGCTTCTGGGAGCATCGTCGTCGTGGACCGCCGTCATATCTGAATGGAGGAAGGTGAGCCCTTTCTCAACATTCTCCTCGTTGCACCACCATATGTTGAGAAACTCGATGGTAGGAGCTTTGAGGTCTTTGTAGGCTGGCGTGGTCGATGGATTGTATAGGAGGTTGAGTCTTGGAGTAGTAGATGATTCGTAGGTCGTTCTTATGATGCTCTCGTTTTGTTCTGCTTACTGTATTCGGATCCGCCAGGTTACCCGCAGGCCTCGAGCCTTAAGTATCTGTCTTCAAAGTCCTTCCGAGTACTTCGATGCTCTCGAAACTCGGATTTTGCAAATATCTCTAAGGTCGAGCAAAAAGAACCTCTTCGGTCCTGAGCATAGTCGTCCGAAAATCAGTGGACTTCGGGAGGTTGTTCGTCCATGTTTGAAAGGGACCAGCATAATAGGAACATGTAGGAGGGGCTTTGAACTGACCCGATCTGCCACACCTTCCTCTCGATGTACGACTGCGGCAAGGCTTGAGGGTGTCGTAGACTGCCGCTTTGTTTCTAGCTTGTTATGGAATTGCTGACAGCCCTGTATCTAGCCCGATTCAACCGCTGGTATCCTTTCACGTACTCCTCAAGGTGGCATAACGATGGTATCGTAACCTGGGCGCTCGGCACAGCGTTTTGGCGGTGCAGACGGGCATAACTTCCGGAGATAACAGATGAAGATGCCCTGGTCACTCCAAGGTGAGGGTCGATTGTCCCGCTGCAACTCATAAGGTGCCCGTTGTTCGCGAGGTGAAGGTGTTGTCGAGGGAAGCTGGAGACTGAAAAAAATTATGGTCTTCAAAAGTCCAAGCGTCAAGTGCCGAGAGATTCTAAGAGCTTTATCATGAGAGCAGCCAACACACTGAAGTAAGTTTAGGCATGTTGCTGGAAATTGAGTAACATTATAGGCTGCATTATTGCTGAAGGTTTATCAAACGAGGTGAAAAGCATGTGAAAACTTCATTGTTGACCATTGCTATTAAAATATGTACTAGCCCTATTGGGTAATCTTGGCTATAAACTCGATTTTATTATCGAGCAAAGCACGAGTCTTTATCTACATCCTGCTCCCACTTCTGGCAGCAAAGCCGGTCTGCCAACTCATGTATGTAACGCTAAATATAATCCACTATCCTTTACAACTCCAATGTACACATCCCAGCCAACGCCATCCCACGCCTTGCAAGGCCGGATGCGATGTCGCCTCGGTATAAACATTACTATAGATTCCTATCCCGGAAGCATTCGTCTCTGAACCCTGCCGATAATTACGATTATTTCCCCGCTGGTGCTTCTCATCGACCAGAACTTTATTCTGGTGCTTGATGTTCAAGGTCTTCTAATGGGACCGGATCTCCAGCTTCCGGGGAAGACAAAGACATGTGGCGTCTCCTTCTGCGATGTGCCTTGCGCCCATCCCCACGGTGGAGGTCTTCAGAAGTCCGTCTCTCCAATTTTCTGCGGCCTCCGTAAGCGCGCATATCCTTAGGATGCAGAAATCCCACGCTTGATCGTAATAGGTCTACCCAAGGGCCGATCTGAAACTGACTTTCGGAATCCTCATGATTGCAGCACGGGCTTCTTCTTATTGGAAGAAACCAGTCAACAAAATTTGAGCCCATCACTGTCTCCCAATTCAACAGCCGAGTCCCAAGATCCCAAGGGTTGTCTCCTTGCTTCATTTTTAGGACTGCAAATGTGCGAGTAGCTTTTAGATCTCTGTCAGAATATCGGTATGATACGGACCCATTTGCTAGAGCAGGTGTCGCTACCTGGGTTACAACCGGTCCTTGAGACGGGTGTAATCCATTTAGATTCCCTTGGTCGAGGTTAGCTGAGGTTGAGGCTATGGTCTGCACTGGTTCGGGCTGTGTCTCCGAAGCTGGTAGTAAATCTGAAGGCTGACTTCCTGGTGCAGGTACCTGTTCTGGTGATCCTGATGCCTGTGTCGGAGAAGGAGGTGTGCCATAGGAGCTAGTATCCGGGGTGCCTGTTGATCCCAGCGATCCATTCATGGCTAACGGATATGCTATTTCACGGTAAGGATGTTGTGAAGCCAGAAATGGGCTGATCCGATAAAGCTCGTCTTGAGACGGCTTCAAAATTGCAAGGGTTTGGACACGAGTCTTTGATCCCAGCCTTTCAACTTGTGTCAAATTGTTCATGGCAAGATCAACGGATGCACCAGTCATTCCAGCAGTGAAAAGGAAGAAAAAGGAGGCACTGCGAGTGTCAGCAGAGTGAGATGATTAGAATAGGAAACATACATCCCAAGGATCGCTGTGAATTGTGGATTATAAGTTTCACCCTGGACTTGTCTCAGCAAATGAATATGGGTGTACAGAGCATTCAAAAGGACTGTCCAAGTCTCCTGAACAAGAAATTAAACATCTGTGGTGATCTACCTCTGTTTTCACTTGTCTAGCGATATAGACGGCCATTACTATTAGCAAGTGAAGGCAATATAGAGCCGTGTAAAAGGTGTATTGAATGAAGAATTTGAAGTTGCTCTCTCCAACCGGGCCCCCAACCCTACTCTCGAACACGTCAGTATGTCTGTCGGAGGATATTGATTTGGGTTTGTCGTAGGTTCCTCACCAAGGACAAAAGTGATCCATCTTCAATATGCACCGGCCGGAGTCGCTGCAATGATGTGTGCGGTCGGGCTTCCAATTGGCACAATGTGAGCACCACTTAGGCCGCCCATCCACCTCGCAGACAAAGACATCCTTGGTGTAAAAGAGTTCCAAACCAGGAGAATCTGGGTCATCTTTGGTCCCCAACACCCCAGCCGTGTTTTGCTGATATTTGGTACCGCCGATACCATCTGCTTCCTTTCTTGGCTTCTGTTTCTCAGTAGCATTGTACATTCCAACATTGCGAAGAGCTGCTGGGCCAAGTGGGAGGTATGGTGGATCGACCATCGTTATGTATACTAGTCGGAGAAGGGATGCGGCCATGAGAAGGAATAGGAGGAAGTATACAACGAGTATTATAATTGCAGCGGCAATATCATTATGCTGGGCGAGAAGATAATGAGCTGATTGCATCAGTCAGATCATTAGGAGTTTCTATACAGATGAACATACCACAGAGCGGAACGACCAGCACATACGTCGCGTACCCAACCACTCCAGCCAGGACTACCGGTATGACACGGGCCGTCCAGATATTGATTGCAATTCTCTGCCGTTCCGCCGGCGACAACATCTTGTTGCATCCATGAAGACCAATCTAGCAACTGGAAATTTGAGCTCTTTGGTTCGAGGGTAGACTGAAGAGATTGGTGAGTTATCGATACGCGACTAGACGTGGAAAGAAGCTAGCAAGGAGTTGAGTTGATTGGCGTTGTACGAGGACCTGCGGCGCCGAATCGCTGCTGTTGTGTTTACTGAACAATAATATTGTTGATGGTATCACCAACTTCGGCAGCTCGAGGCTGACGTCGAGGCATCGCGCATTTGAACCAAGAGGTTATCTCAGCTAGGACGATATAGGCTTAGCGTCATTGTGACCACACCTTCTCCTCAGCTCAGGCTCTTTCCTTCAATGAGACATCCCATTCAGAACAAGTGCTCTTTGAGGACTCAAATATGTTCTATTAATATCATTATTCTTCATAGTTGACACAATCCAATCGTCCAGCTTCCAACGACATCTCTCGTGCCCTTTACTGACTTCGACAGCCACAAGTTCGAATGGTACCATGTAGCTAGAGATATGTATGGAGATGAGATTCCTGATACACTTAGCAGATTTCATTCTCCCCAGAGATGCAAATCAATCTCCAGGGAGTGCAGACTATGCATAGTCAAGTGACCTTTGATCTTGCCATCAGTGGTGTGGCCGAGTATTCCGCGTCGCCCTTTTGCTTTGCCCTTGGGCGCCTGGTGTGCTTCAGCGATAGTCTGAAACGGCCGGAAGGCTGGTCATGCGGCTCAACTTCCGTCATGTTCCCAACAAAAATTGCTTTTTCTTTCCTAAAGCAGAATATCTGCCTTGCTCGAAGCATGCTAGCCTTTGAGCGCGTAAGCATTGGTTGATGATATTCATAGAGGAATGTAGGACTTCAGATGCGGCTCTGAATACGATAGGCGAGAAAACTCTGCGCTGACGAAGTGTTCCAGATTCAGGACCACAGGAACACAACCACAACCTTGGTGCAGGGAAGTATGCTGCAAGTAGACCAAAGGTATTTCCAATCATACAGACCATATACTCAAGAAACGCCAATGCCTCAATCTGATGACCATTTCCGTACTTTCATGATATGAGGCTCAAGGAACACGAGATGTGTTTGTCTTTGGCCTCAGCGACAAACATTCGTCACCATCGGACTTGAATGGACCAATCTCCTGTCAGACAACGATCTCTGTCAGCTATTGAAAATATGTGGCGTTCCGTTTCCGGCAATTGTGACTGGGTTTGCCGTTGCTGACCGGTGTTTCCCACGACTAAAGGCTCCCGTCTCCCTTCAGTTGGGTTGCTGCACAAGAACAAGTAGCATGCCTCAAAATCTCTTGAAAACATATGAGTGAGCGAACAGCCTACCCTTTCTCCTTCCATTGCTGACAGAAATACAGCCCAGTGTGCACGAAGGGCGACCAGCTCTGCTTCGCCCTCACAATTTCGCCTGCTCTCAGTCTCATCGCCCTCAAAATGGCAGTCTTGGACATGAAAATGAACCTTCGGGCTCTCATATCTGAGGATAGGGCGACTCTTCCTCTCGCCCTACGATGGTCTTCGTCTGACACCCTCATTGCAGTCGAAAATGTATAAAGACTGTCCTTGGTCATGGTCATCGAAACTTCCACCAGCCATAAAACAACAGTAGCACTTCACATCGTCTTGCAAGCTCGTTCTCCAACTTTCGAGTACCACTTTGAAGCTTCGATACCCAGTCTGTCTCCGAATGTCTCGACCGTCGACCTACACTTGGTATTGTAGTGAATGTGGATTTGGGTGAGTGTCCTGTACGCATTCTGTCTTAGGACATTGTTGACCTGAATCAGACCACACTCTACAGTGTATGATGTTGCCTGCAACGACTGTCAGCGTAGGAAAAGCGAAAATGCAAAAATCGAATCTGGCAGCAGGTCAGCTCGTCCATACGATCACACTCCCACCAAGCGATCCGGCACAGAAGAAAAGAACAGCAAACGAAGCTAGTCTGTTGCTGGATTTGCAAACACCAAGGAAAGCCATGAATTCCACATCTAAAGGCATCCCTCACAAGTTCCAAGACCAGACGATAATGGGTCTTAACGCCAACTTTCCTCTCGCAAACGTCCCATGTGCAGATTCGACTAAATTAGACAGCCACGCTCGTATTCAGACTCAACTGTTTCAAGTACTAGCAGCAACCGTTGAGCGGCTTTCCAGGCATGGTGTATTGAAACTACGAAGACACGAATTAGTGAAGGCTTTCCGGACCCCAAATCAGGTGACCAGCCTCAAACCCCCAAGCTTCTTTGTTTCACTGCCTGACCTCTTGAACTTAGAGCATTCACTCCTCTTTACTTCTCAACATAGCACGCCCACCCGTGCACTCCTCGCTTCTTCAGATTGGTCACGTGTTACCTTGCTCGATCGAGACGGTAGAATCCCGTCAACAAAGTCTTCGATGCGGCGCCTCCATGATTGTATTATGGGGGTATTATCAGTCTCCAGCGACAGAGATTGGACGATCCCCAGTTTTCCAATAAGTGCGTCATCAACCAATCAAACTTTCCAGGTTTATTCAGCATCATCGTTCCCATCCCTCGGTGCAAAAGAGCCTCTTGGAGGCTCAGCGAGGACTGTGGCTATGAGGAACCGTCTGCCTAGCTAAGCATGGCTATGTCTGCTCACCGAGCAGTCATGGCTGACCAGACGCGAGGCTGGACCCACTTCTCATCTGCTCTTGAGTAACGTATCAGCGTCCGCCCTGGGATCATAGCTAAGAAGTTATCGGACAATCGTTTTTGCACTTCATTTGTTTCAGGTGATCGTTGTTTGAGCCTTTCGAGACGCGAATACGAGGCATGGATAATCGTGAGGCTATCATGCGGCTCTACTCTCGCGGCTACTCGCCCTCGGCTAATACATTCTGGGCACTTGATTCATACTTCGGCCTTTTTTTATTTTATGTTGTATTTCTTTGCTCACCGATCACTAGTTTATTGCAGTACAGTAGTTCCTCATTCTTCCTGTCTTTAGGTCTTCGGTCTAGCATATTGACGGCTGTCTGGCTCACGGTCTTACCGGTGGATTCAGCAAAGGCCTACTTGCCCTCTTCTCGCCCTGTTACTTCTAATTACCGCCCTCGGCGCCCCCGATGGGCCCAGTCACCATCGTCTCTGGACTGGACGCACAGCTTCACCGTGTTCTCTTTTGTGACTCGAAAGCACTCAGACCGAAATGAGCCCGCAGAACTCCATAGCCATCATCATCACCCATGAAAGGCATCATCAGTTGGACTTGTGACTCCAGAAGTACGTCGCTGCGGGCGAGCTAGGCCGACGAATCACTGGGGCCATGGGACGTTTGGGGATACCATTCGATGATTTCGGTATGCCCTTCGACGCGTACAAATATTTGCCTCGCTGCGACTCCTGCTAGTTGGGCATTATTCTTAGACACTGCCGCAATAGGCACTCTGCGACGTTGATATATAGTCCAGGATCTCTAGCTTAAAAGCGCCTCAGTCCCACCGATCCAGTATCATCCACAGTTCCTCTTCTATCATCTTTCTAGCAATATCAACAAAGTCCTCGTTTGCCCTCAATTTCTGCTCCCTACTTGCTTCATCTTCCTCCTTAGGGTAGTCAGCACCGCTTTTACCGTTTATCTCCTTCAAACTCCACAGCAATGCCTCATACCTCCTCTTCCTCCCACCAAAAACATAGCCATGGAAGCTCCAAGAAGAAGGGAGATTCGAAGAAGGGGGATTCGAGGAAGGAAAGAGCGTGGCATTGGGAGCAAATGTGGTTTTGCTGTCAATGCCACCCCGGGGGAGCTGACGCGATGACTCTTTGGACGGAGCATTGCCTAATCTGTGGACATCGACGCGATAGCGACTGCATTGTGGAAAACATTAAGATATACGATGATCGTTGATTATTGATCGTGAGTCAAACCTGGATTTGTTCCAATTCGTTGGCTAAACCAGCATCTTACATAGCTTCCGAGTCATTTGACATCTTGTCGCTTCAAATCCCAGAATTTTGAGATCAGCAGAGTTCGCACTGAGCGTTAGTTTGTTCTTTGGGGTGGTCATTCGTGGGCTAATATGCCTGGTCGTCTTGCTTGGGCTTACATTATGGGTTTACATTCTTGCTTTTAGATTTCCACTTTGTACTTTTCCTTTGGGCGGCTTATCGAGCGAGTATGAGGAACTAGACCATCATTTCGAATCACAGGCCTTGTTGCTGGAGCACGGCGTCACACTTAGAAGAGGGATGTCCCCACCGACCGGATCTATGTTATTGACTAGCATTGAAGGAGCCTTGGGAGCGAGCATAGCGTTAGATAGATCGTCATATGAATTACATGATTTACACCCAATAAAGCCCGGTTCTACGATGACAGTGATCGCTTATATAGTCAATTGTGAAGCGAGACATTCATGATACCAAAGAAGTGCCTGATGGTTGGCCTCGTAAGGCACTTTGCTATCCTCTCTTTCCGTTCCAAGACTTCTTCCAAATTCCTAGAAAACACGCCACTTCGTCCACAATAGAGCCTATTGGCGCAACAGCCCTTGGCTCAGAAATCTCATTTGTTCCATCATAATTACGCCATATTGAATGCCAAAGCATAGCCTGCCAGAATTCGCCATGTTCCATCCAAAAGAACACGTAGAACCTCCTCACACACCTCCTGAGTGTGCCCCTGTGAGTGAAACCACACCTAGATCTTAGGGGGGCTTAGGAGCTTAGATCTCGCCTCGGAGGGGCTGCCATTTTAGCGTTTGTGGAAGTGCCTGGGCCAACTCCTGGCGGCGGCGTGGCTTTCTCGTAGCAAATGTAAAGACTAGGCCTCAAAATGCGGCAGATTCAGATTCCCACGCCCTGATTCAGCCTCGAACATCGGGCCTGACCAATGATAGCATGCAAACGCCATGCTACCCTAGTCCAAAGCCCTTTTCACCTCGACAGCAAGCCCCCATGGTTCATCTCATGACTTCATTCGAGTCCACAAACTCTGCAACATGGCGTAGTCTGTGCAGATGCACAATCACATCTTCGCCGACCGCCATCTCTTGCTCTTGGAGCTGAGTCCGAGTGAAAAAAAAAAAAATGAAGAGTTCCCGGCTGGGACTAGCGGATGCCTTATGACGCCCAACGCGATCCGTAGGCAGAAGTTCAGAACTAATCCGGCGACCGCGAAGAAGCGGTCAGCGAGGGATAGCGGTTCCTTTCACTCTCACCGAGAGCGTTTCTCTTCTCTATTGCTGTTCGGTATGGTTGATGTGCGTTGTGAAGTGCATGTATACGTTGTTGATGTCTGCGGCTGAGGTGGTAAGGCTGAGCATGCGCCATGCGGCTCTATTGCGAGGCTGCTCCTATTTTCCCTCCTCTCTGCATCTTCTCACAACAACAACAACAACAACCGCTTCAACTATCCTCAACTCCTGAGATGCATCGCAGTATGACAACGCTTCAGGGAACCTTGTTTCGTCGATTACCGTCTGCACCTGTACATAATAATACAGCCAAGCCAGAATTCATGACTCCGTCGACGTACCTCACTTCATTTCCTGGGGACACTCAAAGTAATAACTGGCCTATCGTACCCTCAGGCCAACGAATCTCTCCATCGAAACGATCACTTTGCGTCCGAACAGTCAGAGATGCATGCTTCTGCAGGAGCAAAGCCGAAGACAGCCGTCGATCTGCAGCCTTGACGCATAAATTGAGCCTCCACCGAGTACATCGACGTTGAATTGCTTCGCGATATTCCAGCGATTGGACATACACGGGCTGCAGTTCCAGACGCAGAATAAGCTTCACCTGGAGATTGTGGGAACGGCATATCTTTATATCGGAACGGCGGTCTACATTCACGTCATTCGCGTCACTCGGGCAGCGCGTTCATACGCATCAGGAGGTAGCCCTATCTCGCATCAGCCAACGGGGTGTTCCGGATGTTTCGTTGGCCAGTTATATGAACTGCAAGTACACCTCCATGAATCTATTTTCTGATACTTTTCCTGCACGCGCACACAACCATTACGGAATGAGCGTACAAGAGGGTACTTTGGCGCCTCGGTGCTTGCCAGAATCCAATTATGAGAGCACCGATGGAGTTTGATTCGAAGCTGTTTCAGAATACTGCACCCATTGTTGGATACATTAGCAGAAGTCCTAAACACGACATTCCGTCTTACCTCAACTGCGCCTATCACCCATACCAAGTTCCGATGCTCACACCCACAAAGGGAGCGATGAAAATCAACATCTTTGGCCGGTGCTTGCTTTCTTTTTCGACATCGACATAGCTATTCCGTGGGGTCTGCTCGCATACTCCCCTGCCCAATGTATGGATCTCGTAGGCCCACGCATCCTGCTTCCGAGATATGCCTGAGCCTATGCAATAACTGGAAGCACTCATTCGGCTTCAGCAAGCGATGCGAAGTACAGAAGGTGGTCGCATACACAAGAACGCGAGATGACGCTCTGATAGCATGAAGTTCGTCCGCTCAAGCTAGGGCTAGATATCTTTCCAATGTTCCCGGACATCACTACTATCGACTCCATATCTCGTTAGTCTTCCTTTTATAAGTTTCGCACAAGCAGCTTTGTTAGAGGCTCTAGAATACTCATGGAAATCACACACTTGCTATAATGTTAAGTCTAAGTTGCGCTCGGTATAGCGTGGGCTCTTGTACTAATGTTCTTCAATCTTGGGACAAAGAAGGTAGAAGTATTACGCTATGTTCTTCGAATTCAACTCTATTCAGTCCCAGCGTTGAGAACCCCTTTTCAGGTCGCTAATCCTTAGCGGTTTCTTACTGGCTCCTCAAGAAGCTACCCCTTTATCTGCACTAATCCGAGCTAACTTACCCAACCTACTGGTACCCCGCCAAAGAACGCTAGGCTGTATCGGCGCACTGCAACACCACATCTCAAATATATTAGTCCCCCCCACGATGTCTTGTCTCAGACGTTCAAGTTGACATATTTCGCTTTGGGATTTCATTTATCGCGATTTGGCAGTCTGTCTCTCATTTATCAGCAGTCGACAGGCAGAACACCGAGCCTGCCTTATTGTCGCAAGATCAGCACACAATCCAACAACACCGGCCATGGATCAGCCACCACCATACCTCCCTCGCGAGCCTGCGAGTGCTCGGGACTTTGAGACAGCTTCGATCCGATCCGCCGCGCCTTCCTACACCAGCCGAGCTCCGAGCTATGTATCAACAGTCCCTTCCGCGCCAACGCGAACAGGCCTGCCTCCCATCCCTTCATTACCAGCGAGTCATACGCCCTCTCTCAACGCCTATCGAATGCCCTCCTCGTGGTCAAGAACCCAACACAATCCTACTGCACGGCACTACCACTCCGTTGCCCAACGTCGCGCTGAAAACAGCACCATCAAATTGAGATCCTCCGTCCTTGTAGCGGTTCTGCACGGCGAGGAAGGCATTGCACAAATGAAGAAGAAGATGGGCGAAGAAGAACGAGAACGAAGTATGAGAACACACGAAGACCCACATCTAGTAGGCGAAGAAGCCGCTGAAGAGGCTCGACAAGAGAGATTGAGGAGAGAGGCAGGTTGGGAGGTTTTGGAACAAGAGGACAAGAGATGGGACTGGCTGCTTGCGCAAATGAGCGATTGGGAGGAAAGAGACAAAAGCTGGAAGACTTTCCGGAAGAATGTTGAGGGCGGGAAGAGGGCAAAGTGTCGAAGTGGATGGGACTCGGTGGGTCGTGATTTTCTTCGGTGGGATTGAATTTAGTTAACAACATGGCGTTGGGGTAGATTAGGAAGGAGTTTGGTAGGTGGCGGTTGCCAAATCCGTGCGTAATGCTCTTCTCTTGCTTGAATAGCATCAGCATTTCCGAAGCTCTCCTCGCCACAGTACTCCTTTCCTCGAATCTTCCTCGTGGCGTGTAGTTGAGTTCGCGGCCAAGGTGCAGTGATAGGGCATAGAAATGACTACTAAGATTTCCAATTCCGAACCCGAAGCCACCAACGCGTGTATCAAGTTATCCCGTGTGTTAAGGAGCTTCATGCATCAACGATTCATGCGGCGTAGTATGGAAGATGCTCAAAAGGTAACATCCCCTGCGTTCTATGCCCATTGTGTTTTTGCCTCTCGGTTTACCGTTCCGTAGTATTCAATCGAGGTGGGACAAAAGCTTTGAACGGGGCCCAGGCTTGTTTCCAGTTTCGAGAAGGGGTGTGGAGTTCGATTTCTTGACTAATTTGCTTCTTCTCGCTCGTACCCGTTCCACATACAAATAATCGGCTAACAAAATACAAAAACAATCATATATCTTAAGCCTCAATAATAATCTTGATTAAATTAGCCTTACCCAATCGCATGTCTATTTCGGTTTACGATGAGCGCCTAGCGGCCAAGCTGTCTTTTGAGATCTGGTGCAAGAGAAAACAAAATGAAAAGCAGCACTTACTTGTCCTTGCCCTCCCCCATCTCCCTGTTCACCACCCAACCATCTAGAAGGTTAAGCGCATCTATCCAAAAAAGCAGAGCAGCGCAATTGCTGATGCAGGTGTAGACAGCACCACCAAGTCAATCCACTTCAGTTTCCCAAAGCTTCTCGAAATGATATTGGACTTTGCCATTGATGGAGCATTTCCCGATTGAAATCCGCACGACACGTCCAGCACCACCGAGTTTATGAAGAACCTTCAGTCCCGTTGCCAGTTCCTCTAGAACTTCTCCAGGGTGAAGAGGCCGTCTCAGTTAAGCACAAAGGCCGGTATGTTGACTTATGACGACAGGTAGTTCACTGTCCCCAGTCAAGAGAGTCCAGTATTTGGCGATCTCTTAGTAGCTCGTAGTACCGTTGTACTTCTCCGAAGTTTCTACGGAGAATGTTGTAGGTCAGTGTCACCTGTCAGAAGATACATACCTCTCCTGCGAAGCAGGCTTTGTCGAAGTCGTAGCGTGAAAGCGCGAAGGTGGCGCGTTGGTCGCGGCTGTGGGCGCGTTAGCTTTGCTCTTTTGAAGCTTGAACAGATTAAAGTAGCGTGCGTTGATAGACAGCCTGGCAACTTGGTGTTAAACGAAGATACGTCCGGGTGCGCGTGACCCTTATTATCGCAGTTGAAGTTGGGCGTTTATATTAGCAAGGAGTTGAGAAAGTTTGAACTTCCGAGGAAAGTCGGTATCAAGACGAGAAAAGAAATGCCCCGATCTTAGCTTCATCGGTACGCTCGGGTCCAGTGTCCGAAAGTCCTTCGAAGATTCACTCTTTAGCTAGAATTTTATCTTCAGTTTTGAAATCACTACTCAACTGATAGCTGTTCGAATCCCCAGCACTGAGAATCTCTATTCTCAACTCCTCTCTTCCGTCCTCAGCTCGTTTGATGATGGGATATGAGCATTTAGACCCGACAATTGGGAAACATAGGCTAGGATCCAGAGCCTCGAGTAAAGCTTTTTTTTGGGTTTTCACTTTTAGCCTGAAATGATGTTGAGCACAGAATGTCCTCGGCATAGCCTTAGAACTTTCATGGAATCTTGACAGAATCACCTTCAGAAAAGTTGGGATTAAAGGTTGCTAAGCACTCCATTGATCGTACCATCTAATATGCTAAAAGTGATACGATGCCATCTATAGACGACGTAGACGAAGATGTCCTATGACTTGTGCAACAGAAAAAGGTGCGGTTTTATGGCCTTCCTTGACCACAAAATTCTCATCTCTCACTTTCAAACAACAGACTCGGACAAGTCTGCAGCTCTTCAGTTTGTACGAGTAGAGTGTTGTCAGACAACCTTTATCAAGTTTGTCTATCTCTCTTTCTTGTGAAAGTGCAGAAGTACGAAGTGCTGGCAGGGGATCTTCATAGAGAACCATGCATCGGAACCTCTCCTCTGGAGAGCAACCGATCACAAGCACTCGGTCTGTCGCATTCCGTGTACAAGTAGAGTGTTGTCAGACTACCCTTAGGGAATTTACGTCTCTCTGTCTTTCCTCTCAAAGAACAGAAGCGCTTCGCGCTCGCAGAGAACTCGAGGAGTCCCGCAGGCCGGTTTCACTGTAGTGAAGGTGGCACGGGCTGCTTTTGGGTTAAGCAAAGCGGCGAATAAATCCTTTGAGACTGTTAGCAGATTGCTTGGGAGGTTGAGGTCGAGAATGAGGGGGGTAGAGAAGGCAACCTGGCCACTTGGCAGATGGGGATAGAAAGATGTTGGGTGAAAGATGGAAGGAATGAAGTTGTATGAAGGAAGAAGTTGTAGAAGAAAGATCGTAAGATTGAGGTGAGAAGCCCCAGAAGCTAGCAATTTAGGATCTAGGACTAGGTATGATTGTAGCCTGATCTCTTCAATAGTGAATGGAATGAAATGAGCGTGAGCTCAAGTTATCAGTGGAAAAAAAGAGGTCGCATTACCTTGCGTGGAACAATCACTCCGAAAGCGAGTTCTGTCTAAAGGTAGCAGGATGTCCTAGGACGAGTTAGACATTTGCATAACTTCAAGTGAACGTTGAAAAGAGGCTTTTTGAATTTCCGCTTACAAAACTTGGGTATATTCCATTTTGCAGTCACATTGACCTCCAAACGCCAAGAACAATTTCATGTCATGAAGAATCATCGCCGTTCCCATTCACAGATTCTTTGGCTCTCTCATCGACGTCCATAGCATCACGTTCAGGTGTGACCTCGCCAAATTCAGATCCAGGCGTCACCCTTCTGTCTTCACTATCATCCCTCCTCTCCTCCACTTCCTCCACATCACTCTCCAGAAGATCCTCGATACCCCCCAACGGACTGACTCTAGGCTCCAACGGATCATTATGGTCGTCCTCCAGTATCTCCCTCTTCGGCATCTTCCATAGTGTGGTACCACAAACTCTCTCCTTCACCAGCAGGTCATCCACAAAGTTGTCCATATACGTCAAGCTGGTACCCGTCCTCGCCCTCCTCTTCAACTTCCTGTAGTCCTTGAAATACGGCTCAAGAAACCTATAAACATCTTTCGCCTGCCTGGTCAACCTAATATAGAACAATGCCAACGCCCTCAGATATTTGAACTTCTCGCCCCCATATTCCAAGTATTCCCTCAAAATATCATCGCTAGGTCCAAGTTGTAGCAGCTTGAACGCCAAGCACAAGAAAGGTGAAGGTCGTTGCGCATCTCCGTATGTGCCTCCAATGAAATGAACGTGGTGGACAACTCGATCGACGATATCAGCTTCGTTGACTGCGAAACATTGGTCTTTCCAGAAATAGCAGTCGACGATGCGTTCGCGGACGGGCTTTTCCATTATGGTGGCGGGGTTGAGACCGTTGGGTGCGAGGGGTCCTGAGGAGCCGCGCTCATCGAGGAAGCGTTTTTCGTCGGCGCGGTGGTTCGCCATAATTGCAGATGTTTTATATGGTTTCTCTGGGTGTTGTGTGATAGTTCGTGGGTATGGCAGATTCGGCGCGAGTAGATGTTAAAGAGTTGTGTTGTAGTTTGAATGCTTGGGAATCTTAGAAAAAGATTTGGACGGTGGCTCAGATTGAAATCGCGATAAGCTACCGATAAAAGCTTCAATCCACGTGATTAAGAAAACTTCAGTGGCTCTCGAAATAAAACTATATCATCATTTAATGATATTTATACGGATTATATCTAAATCTTGAAGGGGCACTCATATAGGCAGGCATTGGGGACGGGATTATACTGACTTTCAAAGGGTGAAGTTGTCGTTGCTCGGCCGATGGTTGCTGTGTTTACTCCCCCACCAAATCATGCGCAAGCAGCGACGAACCCAAGAAAACGAATTGATATATCAAAGGAATCAATTATTGGAAATAACTTGATACCTTACGCGCTTCGAGAATTTATGACCCTAAATATCACCCAACAAAACTCCCCAAAATGCTCCTCACATCCTCACAAGTCTCAGTCGCAATATCCTCATTCATTGGTTCGTCACTCACCCCTCCGTCGTACACAACTAACAAGCAAACAGTATTCTTCTTCACAACAGCCCTTTTCCTCGCTGGTTACGTCCTCCAACAACAAACCGTACGCGATATTCGAGCTGTCATAAAACCACAACTTGTTCGTTCGCCGCCGCAAGGACCAGAATTATTTCTCCCGCCACAATTTAGAGAAGATGGATATTTGGTGGATGTTATTGTAGATCCTGTACTACCGCCAAAAGATCGGGAGCAAATAAATGTTGAGCTCGAAACAACGAAAGATGAACAATCGAATGATACTGGAGAGGAAGAAGGATCGGAACAAGAGAATATAGATGAGGATATGATTGGCGCAACGAGGTGGCAGAAAGCTGCGAGGAAGAAGCAATTGGAAGCTTTGAAAGCAAAACAGGATGGAGGAGCCCCTTCGGAGGATAAGGGCCAGAAATCAGAGGCGCAGAAACAAGAGCAGAAGCTGAGTCGAGCCGAGAGAAGGAGGAGGATCAAGGAACAAATACTGGCAGACGGAGAAGGGGAGTCTTTCAAAGGATACAGACGACGCATGTGGTGATGTTATTCGGGTGTATAGGGTTGGTTTGCTGGTCTATCTAGGTTATGGGAAGGTACTGCATTTGTCGTAGAGGCTATGCATGGCGTTGTATAGTGCAGGCTGGATAACGACGAAATGTCTTGGTGTAAATTATGATGATATTGTAAGTATAACATGGCCCAGCCATGAGGTATTGAAGGATTTGATATTGTACCTTATTCTATTCGTGCTCTTTCGATGCAGTCTCCGTGTGCCCAAACGCCAAAAGCAGAATGCCGTCCCTCCCTCTAAATCACAACCATTCGAGTCCGAGTCCCAGGGATCAAGCCTATCTTATTCTTCCCGAAGTTGTCCTACTCACCCGCTCTCGTCTCGTCTTCTCTTCTTCTCTCCTCATCTGCCCCCGCCTGACATTCTCAGTCCATTGCTCATCGCCCTGTGGGAAGCCATTTGTTGTCGCACCAGAGCTTGAAGGTTGACTTGACTATATCCGAATTAGCTCAATATCTGAAAGAGGACCGCGAGTCTCACCATGCATAGAGCACATCGATCGCCAAACTTGGAGACGGTGTTGTGGCAATTGATTGAGCCCTAAGTGATGTCAGACATTGAACTTTACATCAGAGTTGGAGTACCTACGTAGTAGTTCGCACAATAGCAAGCCATGATGATTGCAGGGTAGTTGGAATAAGGTTGGAGATGAGATGAATGCGGTGTCGATCTTTGATGTATTTGGGTCTCTAAGGATTCGGAGTGGACTTTTCTTTGCAATAAGTATCTTTCGGTCAAAGGTACTTGTCGCAGCTGAACCTTTGACACTACCGGTACCAATTCAAGACAACTCCTCACAATCAATGCATCTGCACGACCTGCTCATCAAACAGCCTCAGCATATAAAATTTGTGCATCATCGCTAACCTCATCAATGCATCCGGGCTACCTTTTTTCTCAGTTGCCCATTCGAGGAATCCGGAATCATCTCATCGAAGCTTCTGAAGCCGCGACGTGGCTTGGCTGCATCGCAGGGTTCCTCGATGACGGGCCGAGCACGAACTGTTACAGCTCCCAGAAACTCAACGTCCGGTCCCGGATCAATTTTGTGGATCAAAGTCTTAATTCTAAGAATAAGTATACCGCTTATGCGGATGAGGGAGATCTGGTGGTCGGTGGAGCCTGAGTCGACCGAGCATTAGGGTTTCGCATCGTGGATTTTTGCGGAGCTGTTGTATCGGAAGGATCCAGAACAACGACGCCTGGACGTGAAACGATTCTCGGCCCAAGAACATCGGACGTTTGGGTTTTAACGTTTCTTCTGCTACAGTCTCGGGATCAAGATCACTCGGATGCTGCCGACCATCCAATTATAATTCCCACGTCCCTGGGAGAGGGTCAGGAAACCCCCACTCTGGGAGATCTCCCAACAGCATTACTTGATATGGGTTTGACAGGCTGACCCTAGATTCTTCCTCCGATTGAAATTTTTTGTCTCGAGTCGAGGTCCTCACTCCATGCTCTTCCCGGCTCGACACTTCGTGGTTGTCGCTTCACCTAGTATCATGATTCTACTTCTATGTGGACTGATGTTGGGCACCAACGCAGTCCTCCCTGTTTAAACCTTGAACATCTAAGATCTCAGGTCGAGACAACATTGAAAGCTGCCAGCCTGCCATCCCGTGTCGTGGGTTTGAAAATTGTCATAGCTGGGGATCACACCATCGTGGTAACAAGAACACCATAATCCAAAATCCGAAGTGCGACGAGTCCCATTTCCCCGATCCAATGTTCGTCGCGAATAGTCGAGCCTCACAGAAGAGCCTTTCATTAGTTCGGATGCGATGTTTGGATTTGCCGTGTTGTCCACATTGGCAACTCTAGATTACAATCTGCGACTGTGTTGTCGCAGACAGGTCTGTTTGATCAGGACGCGTCGCCGAGTGGAAATCTTGAATTTTTTTTTTTGGAATCGGGGACTTGTTTCAATGCTATATGCGTATTTTGGCATTTCGGTGCTTCTGTTGCGTTGCGGAATTGTTCATCTTGAAGGTGGTGGAAAGAAAAGAGTTGTTGCTTTCGTTTCATTTCGTTTCGAGGCGTTTGGAAAGGGGTCAGGGGTTTTCTCGGCAGGAGCTCGCTTAGCGACGCGATGAGAGAAGCCACGAGGTGAGCTCTATTCAATACCTCTCGAGGAAGTCATAACCTTCTATACCGTGGAAATTATTATGAGAAGTTCCAATTGTTACGAAAACATGATGCAAGGAACTAAGTAACTTCATACCAATGGGCGCGCTACGTTGAGCTTTGACAATCTGAAGTCTGTCCTTTTGGATTCCACCACGAGAATTCTATCCAAGCTCAATCGGTTGTGATCTTGCAATGCAACTACTAATCTAGATTTTAGACTGTATGAGCTACGGTGCATTTTAGATTGCCGGTACTCGCAGCCTTTGACAAAACGAGAAATTTCTAGCTGGTGTTGGTACGCGTTGAGATGAGCTCGAGGTTGAAGGAACAGACAAACCCCATGGCAATCACTTTCAAAATCAAGAGCCTGGTGAGTTTAAATTGTAAAAAGGAACTAATACCAACCAAATTCGGAGTTCAATTTGAGTGCAGAGCGTGGCTTTGGATGAATCGCCTCAAGTCATTCATGTTTTCAGATCACAATTTTCCCTAGAAAGCCAAGAGTCAGACATGATCGCATTGAAGTTCAACAAGAGAAAATAGGGAAACACCTTTCAACTGTTTCTGATTCCCGTCGAGAAGCCTAGCGCGCAATTACCATCGCTTGTCGCCGCCAAAACTTAGCTTTGTTTACATCGCCAAGTCTGCGAATAGCTTCAAAAACTGACGCGCAGCAAAAAAAGTCTAAAAATCCCTCCCAAATGAAAAAAAGGGAGAGATAAAGAATGTAAAGAAGCGGCAAAACAGTGCAGATGGTACAAGACCATACTGAGGAGTCACCCAACATCCCGAAGAACAAGCTTAACAAGGGATGTTACCATAGGGCGCTACACCGTAACCATATTACTGGTTTATCTTTCAGGTCTCCTAAGTACGCACAAAGGCCATGGTAAGCCGGCTTGCTGTGCTCTAGAGTCGCCATCAATTTAGATAAAAATTGCTTATTTAAATCTATACAGGACGTTGAGGGAACGGTTCGCTTCCTGATGGAATCATGAATTTCCGACTCTCCGATCCCGATAGGGTGGAGATAGTGAATTGTCCACCATTATTTGGAACATTGACGACCTTTTCGATTTGTAGCTTGTCCTGAGGGTGTATTTGAAGTGTAGAAGACAGCTTTTGAGCTCGTTGCATGACCCCGACCCGTGGCAAGGGTAGGGCGTTGTATTGGCAACGCTGCTCAAAGGCAGGGGGAATTCGTCTTCTTGGGGCTTGATACTATCGGTGTCTGACTTTGGTCAAGTGGTTGGGAGGTGAATTGAATTTGATACGACCCCTGAAAGCGTATGTTATAAAGTTCTCATTCAACTTGTCTAAATGGTTATGATCGAAGATCGAAGTTTCATAGCTAGAGCTCTGCCAGAGGATTCTCGATTATCAAAGAGCATCATGCTTACATTTGTGGCCTTGAGAAGACTCCCACAAGCCAATGAAAGTGGTGCCCCAAGACTTCAAGGAGAAGTCGGATCGTTCAATCATCAACCGAGTACCACCAGTCAATCGTCAGAAGGGTTGAGTGAATGGTCCTATCTTGCCAAGATGCTGCCATCCTCAGAGATTAAATCGACAGATACCAACCCGGTCAAGTACTGTAAGGAGAGGCCTACCACTATACAGAAGTCAGTTCCAGTCAGTCGGAGAAAGAATTCAGTCTACTTACCAAGCTGTCTAACCACAAATTCTGATTTCTGCCGAGGTTGAATCCTGAAATCCCTCAATACGAGCTCGAAGTCTCGTTGTATTTCACAGATACGTTCTTAAACTCAATCTTACCATGCGCTGGCGTATCTCCGGGTCCTTTTTTCCATTTTGGAGACCTCGCTAGGCGTGTAATCTGAGAAATGCCTGATCCGCGCGATAGCTCCTTGCGATGTTTCAGGCGAGTTCCTGCTTGTTTTCGTGTCTGCAAGCGTCTACCGCATCAACAACAATATCACTAATACCACGCCGAGAAGTCCTGAATTGATGCGTGTTCGAAGAGGCATGCCAAGCTAACCAGAAGGATGCTTAAGCTAGCAAATAAAAGACTAAAAACGAGAATGATCCATCTCTGAATAAAGAGAAGGAGATGATATGGCTTTCGAGAAATGTTCGACAGTTGGAGAGACTTTTGGGCGTCCGAAGAAGTGTGACCAAAGGCAAGGGTTGTGACTAGGGCAATGAGCAACCCGATGAAGCGCAAGAATGGCGGTTTTTTGGTCTCGATCCCAGAGGGGTCGTCAGGTTTATTGCTTCGACTTTGCTCTCGACTTGATCGAAATCAGGGGTAGGGCTAGTTTTCGAGGCCGGAGAGCTTGTCGACTATGGCATAGATGGACATAGAAACAGAAGGCACAAATTCAAAGTAGAAGTAACGAAGCAAGACAGAGTACGGCAACGCGAGAAATAGACATTTTGCTAAAACGGGAGGGACGAATATCTCGAGGAATTCGAGAGACAATATGAACGACAGGCGTCTTGCAAATGGCATGCTTGGGAAATTATAAGCAATATACTGGTAATCCTGCTGCAGTTCGACATGCATCGTACTCTGTCTGCGTAGCTTGAGATGTGTATTTGTTTCTGATGTCGGACGTGAGAGAAGCTGCGGGTGCTTCCCCTAAATTCAAGGCACGTGAACTGTAGGTGACTACTAGAAAGCGTGAGATTGCTCAAGGAAAAAAAAAAAAAAAATTGGATTTGTTGTGAGAAAGAAGAGACTTTGTTCGACCTTGTCATCTTTTTCTTCCAAGCCTGACTGCTATTCTCATGGAAGCTGCCACCGCCCCAAAAGGGTGCTGGCAATCACGTGCAGCCTTGCTGGCACTCAACTTATGCGCTGATTCGAAGCTTGATAGAATCGTATCACTTTCCTCTTTAGTGGGAGAATTAGAATGAGTGCAAGTACCGTTGATTCGTTGCCTCGGGATACGAAGGCCAAGTATCGAACTCAGAGCGTTTGCAGCTCGATACCTATGCTGGAGACCTTGTAGATAACCTCATCTAGATCTGCAACGGTGAGAACCTAGCCTCTTTAGATACCATTCCCGCCCGGATGATTGCAATGTCCGATGCATGCATTTGGCAATAATATCTGACTGGCATTGGGTTGGAGCATCTTAGGAAGAGATTGTTGTACGGCAGTTGAGTACCTCGCTAATCTAGTGTAACCTTCGTGAATCTTATTGGAAAGGGTGTGGGGTTTTGGTGTACTAATGCAGATGTCTTCGATGCTAGATCTCTTATTAGGATTAGAGCTTATGACAGGAATAAAGGGCAAATACCTAGCTATTCCGACATCTCTCCTGCATTGTCGCTATGTTGGTGACAACGTAAGCGCCACATTTATGAAGCAAGCCTTTCCGGTTTGAAAGCTCATTGATGAGGTGATTTCTTGGTAGTTTCTCAGGTGATGCCGAGCTTTGATTGAATGCTAAGATGAACACATGCATGGGAGACAAGAGCGCCTCATAAAAGATGTCATCGAATACGACCATTTATGTTGGATTCTGGAACAATAATGCCAAAGAAGCCGTTGTGGGATCAACTCTTACCCTGTCAAACCGCAATGGAGCCATCCTGATAGCAGCTCTTGCTCTCTTTCTTCAGGTATGTACTCCTCTCAGACGATTCGTTACCCGCCACTTTCCAACCTTTCGCAATCGAATGGCCGAGCCCCTCATTGACTTTATTGATAGTTAGCCGGAGGGCAGTCGTGGACCATTATATGTTTTCTCACCCATCAGTTGAGAGCGACCACAAAGGCCAGAGATGGCTTGTATCATCAGCAACAAGCAACCTTGCGAAACAACACTGCTGACATCAGTACGACACTGCAACTGATAAAGATTGGGTGGTCTTGGCGTTCTCGTTCATCAGGCTTCAGACGTTTCCTCACCCTCGTTTTCATCGGGGCCATTCATATCCTTGGCTTCGGCGCCACAAGTCTTCTCTCCTCTCACATCACAACCGTTGGAAACCAAGTTATCATTGCTAGAAGCTCAACCTGCGGCTACTGGGGCCCAAATGCAAATGAGGACCAATCGGGATCAGCTGTATTGTCTGCCTATCCTGCTTACCTAAGGGAGTCTATGGAAACAAGCCAGCAGTACTTTTCGAACTGCTTGGAAGAGACACAATCTCCGCTAGAGTGTAACACATTTAATCGCCTGAAGTTCAACTGGACTTCAGCGAGCGCCTACTGCCCGTTTGATGGAATATGTCTTGGTCCGACCGGTACTGGTGCTTTGTATATGGGCACGGGGTGGATTGATTCGTGAGATGACCTCGGTATCAATGGCTAGGACAAAGACCGAGTACAATTCAGGAAAGTCGCAGAGTGCGTGCCTATTACAACCGAAGGCCACACTTCCAATGGCACCAGTACTCTAGAATACACCAAGAATCCCAACAGCATCCTCGGTGATAGCAGCCCTACATGCCGGGCTATGTTCAACTACACCGCAGCTTTCTACGGACCCTAGAGGAACAACCTGACGCAGGTGGGGATTGTGGACCCTGTTATCCAGAATTCCACCTACATCTACACAAACTTCAGAGACGTTGCGACCAACTTCTGGAACTACGAACAATCACCTTATGATGTACAGTAAGTTCTGAGGCACTCTGAATTGAAGACGTGGCACTAATCACTTGATTCAGCATTGAGACAGCGGATAATGGGGGTGGATTTGCTCCTGTTGCCCCCTGAGCTGATTCAAACAGGACCCTATCATTGATCTTTGCCTCATTTTAGGGAACATGCACAGCGCCTTCGGATGACCTGTGGCTCGCAGCACACCAAAACCTCACTACGATCGTAGCTGTCGATGGAGTCAACGGCGAGGCACACGAAGAATACGGCCCCGACAATGCAATCTCAGTTCTGGCTTGCACAGAGCAGTTCAAAATCTGTAACCCCTCCCCAAGCGATAACATCACGTCACCTTGTACGCCTTGGTTATCAACTGGCCAAATTGACGAAATTGATGGACTGACACTCGAAAAGATGTTCAACAATGATCGCCAGCTGGAAACAGTGATCGGTGTCGTGTTCGCGGCTGCTCACTATGTCTTCCACTACGTGATCTTCATGCTCGGTTCACCGTTGCTGGCGGGGAAACTTGGCTTCAGGAACCGAATCCTTTCCGCCTGCTTCTGATCAATGGATCCTTGAGGCCAAGAATTAGTTTACTATCAGTCTTGCCAATACACAGCGCCTGTTGACCGACTACATCACCGGGCCTCCTCAGTTTGAACAATATGCAATCCAAATCAAGCCGGAAACAACTCAGCACTTGCATGGCTGTGCGAGCATCAAATCATACGGCGCGACGACTTTACAAATTTCAGCACTTTGGCTATTGGTTTGGGTTTTGGACTGGGCGGATTGATAATCGGGACAAGTATATGCTTAGAAACGATAACTGGCTGGGTACGCGCGAAACGGAAGAGGGGGCTCTGGAGGCAAAGAGTTTGGTGGGCTGAAGGCGCATTGCAACTGCAAAGGGGCGCGTATGAGGCGCTGGGAATTGAAGATTGGGAGTTAGGAGAGTGGAACCGTGTTCCGATCACACCCAAAGGCCGGGCTGGAACGTATTGCAGAATTGGGATGACGAAATGCTTCCAGCGGTTGAGGGACGGAAGGTAGGCGTAGGAGGCGAAAAGAAGGAGAGTTCCGTGACTGCAAGTGTTTCTGCCGTTCTTTCACACAACAAGGGGTCTAAAGAGTTTAAGAGGGTGAGGTCGAATTCTTGGTAGGAGAACGACACACAGAGAATTAATGTATCGCAGAATTGAGACCGCACAATTGACATCGTAGAATTGGCTGCCGAGTGTTGTGTCTTGCCTGAGTCGGCCCCAAACCTGAGAGCATGTTGACTATGATCAAGATGACCACTGAAAGACAAAATACAGAAGTAATTGGATGTTGCGCAGAAGAAATGGGGGCACGCGAAGCAAGAAAATTACAAAAACGATCGTGGGCGAGGCTCGAAGATGTTGAGGAAATAATGTCAGACTTCCAACTAGCCTGCATCGATTATGTAGACAGAGACGGTCAGCCATCTAGACGTGAGTGACCAAGTCCGGCACTGGCTGCTTCGTCTCCGAAAAGAAGACCACCCTTATGTGCTACAAAAACTAAGCTTCTTGGGAGGTCGACTTCGACTCTAGTCGATCTTGTGGGCACCCCACCAGCGCCACTGTGATCAGCTCGAGTTGATCTGCCATGCTCATACGTGGATGAAACTTTGATAGGCTTATCGTCTGCCGGTGGTAGGATATCAGGACGAAACGTCCTATGTCCTCGCGAGCTCGAGATTTGCTATCGAAATGGTCCAATGGACGTTCGAGCAATTTCGTTTGGGACCGTCTACGTGGCTATAAAGTTTCTCAAAGGTGGTGAAACAAGATGCTAATCCCATATGGCAAAAACCGTCCGGCTGAGGCGTCCTGTCATCTCTATGCGAAGTTTGTTTCGGAGATTGCGAGGTCGGGGTTGGAAACAGATTCGCGAGGACATTGGTGGTCTGTTCCAAATCAAGCTTCAGCGCGTGAATATCAAGTGGCTGATCATTCCACGAGGCAAGTACTTACCGAAAGTGTTTGTATGGATAAGCAAGAACAATTCGAGAGACTTCCTCGCAAAACAGATTCTCCAAATTATTCATCTTTGTCAGGTGGAAGGCGCAACCACTTGGGCGGGAAGGGGAGTTCGGAGTAAGCATGTCTGATGACCTTTTAAAGAACAGTTGCACCCCAAAATACCACAAACTCAGATACTTTCAGCAAGATTCAAACATAACTTAACCTAAGGGCAGAGTCTCACTTGCGATAGTATCTCCCAAAACTCTTACTGGATGTTGCTCGAAGATTCGATTCAAGTCCAATTTTCCTTCTAAAAGTCCTAGAAAGTAGAGGACAATTACTAGCTTTGCGTCACTCATTGTTTGCACACCAGGAGTACATGAAATGTAGTTGGTATTATTCTTCTGACGCCATCCAGGGCTCAATCATGCCCAAACGCCAAGTCAATGCCTAAAGCCCCAGAACTCCAACTGCTAAAATCACTTCTCACTCATCCTTTGGCTGCACCGCACCATACGCCCACTGCGAGAATCGCACACTAGGCTCATCAAACAACTTCGTCACCACCTCCGCCAACCAAAGCGTAAGCGGTAATAAAATCAAATGCGGAGCCAAAAAGCTGATCTCCAACCCCAATGGCCCTGTTTGACTCAAAGGATAGATATTGATCCAGCTTGGCGTGTACTGCAAATGCTCCTCCCTGTACCAGCCTACAGCTTGATAGAGTCTGTCTCCGAGTGTCCAGAGCACAGGGCCGTGAACAAGGTAAAGCGCAAAACAGATCCGGCCAAGGTATTGATTGAAAGAGCATTCGAAGAAGGCTTTCAGCCAACCAATGTGCGGGATCGAGGCGATGAGGAAGATGGCAGCCCAGAAAAGATAGAACCATTTGAGATCGTAAACGGCCTGGGGTTTCAGGAAGGACAGATAGTACCAACCCGGCGCCTTCCGAATCTCCTCGATGTCCTGGGAGAATGAGGGGACGCCGCTTAGCCACGCGCTAGCACAGAACAGCGCATAGAAGATATAAGTCTTGTATGGTGCCAATTTATACATGAATCCAGGCAATTTGTTGGCTGCAGCTAGGAGGTTGAGGTCGCAGAGAAGCAAGCCTGCCATGAACAAGGAGCCAAACCACCCATCGACGATGTACATGAAGTAGAAGATAAGTCCAGCCTCCAGTGAAAGCCGCGCATTTTTTGTGACCCGGGAGAACGCAAGAAGTGCAGTGTAAATAATGATAGAGCCGCGCATTTCGACCGGTATAGACCAGGCATGATACTGAGATGTGAGCATCCAGCCGCTGCCGCCTGATCTAAACACGAAACTGAAATCCTTGAATTCGAGATACCAGTTCCATAACTCCTCGCGGTAGGTCGCTTTGTGTTCTGGAGCCAGTGTGTAGATACCGAAAAGATGCCAGGAAGTTATATAGATCAACGTGAGGAGGATGACTGGGATGAATAGGCGTATCCAGCGTCTGAATAATGCCGACGCTAGGTTGTCTCCCAATCTCGTGTGCTCGCCGGCGTGAATAAGTGTCAGAGGTTTAAGTGATAGGACGTAGCCCGAGATCACAAAAAAGACTGACACCGCAAAATGACCGCCTGTGAAGAAGGTCCGGACGATTGGCATGGTACAGAAGTAGTACTCATTTCTGAAGCCCCACGAGCTCTCGAATATTCCGCTTGCAAGTTGTCGGGGCCACAATTGATGGTGATGCCAGTATACAAGCAATGCAGCAAAGCCTTTCAGACCGTCAAGATATGCTGTACTCTTCATCTGTTTTCGCATTCCTGGTCGAGTCAAGACAGAAGGCTGCATGATGTCGAGTGTCCATTTTGCAGTGTCGTGTGCCGTCCTTAGAAAATCGTGTTTTTGCTCTCTTTCCCACTCCTCCCCATTGTCCAGCAATCCTTCATGCATTGGAGACATTCGATTTAGTTGCATCCAATATGTAGGCGCTACCAAGTTGGGTTACTTTGTGCCGCAATGTAGAAATGACGGAGATGGCTTCAGGTTTAAGAAGGCGGAAGTTGCCGCAGCGTCGTTGAGAATAATAAAAGGAGCAACGCAGCCAGGTGGGAGGGAATGATTTTGCTTAAACTGAAGAACAAATTTCAACTGTCGCGATAAGAATGTAAAGATGGCGCTGCCCACCTTCTGACACCGCGCTAAGGCGGGTTGTCATTATGAAACGCAGTCTATGCGCACAAAACGTTTCCAGGGACTACGGAGGTACAGCGGTCAAATATTCATACAACCAACAAAGGTCCGAATGCTATATATGATTTTAATATATTATAACTTTCGCTCTATTTAATAAAGAAAACTTTATTAAAACAGTAAAATGATCCCTAGGAGAAGCACTATACACTTATTTGGCTTTTATATTTTAGAGATGCGTTGTGATTGTGATGTAAAAAGGGCAAAGTTCAGACCCCTGCTAGCGCTACATGAATGCGAACCCCAGATTTCGTTTCAAACACATAGAATCGGAATTTTACACTTTCGCAAAAGAAAATCTAGGTTTTGAGTTGACGGGAGACGGGCAGTGCTAGTTTCGGAAAATGTAGCGCAAACGAATCCACCACTCCTCATTCGAGCGCAAATCTTGGATGCTTGCTTCTGGAAACATCAGACAACAACGCATGAATCTCGCAAACCTGAGTCGCTGGATATCCATGTCTAGATTGTGATAACAGAACACAGCTACTGGTCCGGCAACTTCAATTGTTGCAGAAACGACCCCAGACTCTGACTCGAGCCTCTCCTATTGTCAAAGATTCCAGACTGGAGGTTACACGATCGTTGCGTGACCTTGCTCAGTGGCTTGACTGGCCTGTTGAGGGGCAATATCCGAAGACCTCTAATCTCGCAAGTGGAATGATCAGTTTTCTTTTCGGACAAGCTAGACGTCGTACTCGGACTATCCGAATGTCAACCCTGTCAACGGGAATTTTATTAGACTCACTTGCTGAATTTCCTTAATACAACTCTGATACTTTCTTCCTAAGTTTTCGAGTTAATCTTAAGTCAACACATACATCTGGCCAGCTCCCACCGGATGTACCAGCTTTACTCGAAGATCGGACTATCGACGCGAACACGATAGTGCAGACCACGATGATTGTACCTGGAGGCCGCCTTTCAAAAGAGCTGCGAAGGATACTGCCAATCTACGTAGCATGCGTCCTTTTCATCCTCTTCTTCGCAAGAGTCAATCCATACGAATCGCCCTTAGAAGCCACAGAAGTCATCAAGCGGGTACTTGCAGCATATCAAACACCATTGCAGACAACACATTCGCTTTTCCCTCGGAAAATATGGCAAACTTGGAAGATCGCTCCAGTGCAGTTCGAAATACGAGACTTGGAGCGAGCTAGGTCCTGGGCAGCGCTGAATCCAGGCCATAGATACGAGGTGTTGACCGATGGCAACGATCTACACTATGTAGAGACGCACTTTGGCCCAGGTCCAGGAGGTCTCAATCGACCCGATATCGTCAATATGTACCGTTCGCTAAATGCGACGATCATTAAGGCGGATCTTTTGAGATACCTCATGATGTACATAGAGGGAGGGGTATATGCAGACATCGACGTCGAGGCGATGAAACCTATCGATCAATGGATCCCCTCCCATCTCAACGAGGCAGATGTGGATTTGGTGATAAGCGTTGAAATAGACGAGCCAACCTACGCGAACCATACGATCCTCGGCCAGAAGTCGCGGTCTTTTTGTCAGTGGACATTTATGGTTAAACCAAGAGTTCCAGTACTACTGAGGCTCGTCGACCATATTCTTGGATGGCTTGAGGGAGTCGCGGAGAAACAGGGTGTGCCAATTGGGGAGATCGTGCTCAACTTTGACGAGGTCATAACAGGCACAGGTCCTTCGGCATTTACTGAATTGATATTGGCAGAGATGACGAGAAAGACAGGCAGAGCTGTAACTTGGGATTCTTTCCATAAATTAACGGAGCCGAAACTGGTTGGAAATGTCTTGGTCCTTACAGTTGATTCCTTTGCGGCAGGCCAAGGTCACTCGAACTCGTTAACCCACGATTCTCCAAAAGCCTTAGTAAAACATCATTACCATGCCTCCTTATGGCCGTCTCGGCATCCAAGATTCAGTCACCCTGCCTACGGCATGGTCGAAGAGTGCAATTGGGAGCGGGAATGCGTGACCGCTTGGGACGCAAATACGGCTGCCTTCCCTAGCCTCTCTGAGGAAGAGCAAGCAAGGCTGATTGAGGCACACGAAGCGTCTCTTCGAGAAAATGACGACAGGGAGGCTGCAGAGAGGGCGGCGGGCGAGAAGGAAGCAGCGGAGAGGAAGCAATCGGAATTTCTGGAGGCATGTGCAGCGGAAATCAGAGGCTGGCTGCCGAAAGAAGAAGCAGCAGGTGCGCAGGCGGTGATGGCAGCCAAGCCGACCGAGACTCAACCAGCTGAAGCAAGTCAGACGCAGCCAGCTGAGGCAGGTCAGATGCAGCCAGCTGAGGCAGGTCAGACGCAGCCGGCTGAGGCAGGTCAGACGTAACCAGTAGAAACCCATGTAGCCCATACGGACTTGAGTGGAAACTTAGGGCAAGAGTGAGCGGGAGGACTGACGCTGGAACACGATAATCGGAGTGACGTCTCTTCGATTCCCGTAAACGCAGGTTGATATCGATGTTGGCAGATCGTACGTCGGAGCTGGGAGTTTTGGACATGGCGAATGTGGGGCAGAAAGGCAGGCTCCTAGCTGCCATGTTCCTGCCGACCTCTGTACATATTCCCGATTTTGGCCTCTGGGAGACCCTCGAGATGGAAGAGGTTTTGGGGAAGCGAAAGCTGGGGCGAACGGTGTTTGGCGTATTTCAACTCAGTTGTACTATATCCCGGGTCTGCTTGCCATTTTTGCTGAGGGATGGAGTATAACGGACCGAGAGAAGTTCGGATAGAAATCGAAATATCAAATCGCATTGTAATTATCTACTCGTCAGAAGCCCCAATCGTTGCGCCATTGTTAAGTCCCGCTCTTTGCAGATAGCCTGCGGAACCAGCCAGGCCATTTCTTGTATCTCACTTGGAACTTGTGGCGGCGAGAAAGTCCCAAGTCCTTTGCATCTTCGCCCCAGGATATGTTATGCCGCTTGCGGAAAGTTGATATCCATCGCGTCGTATCGGTCCTCGCTGCGTGGAGAGTCTTTTCTTGGTGCTGTGTACGAGTACATAAGGCTTCTTCTCTATTCTGGTGCGTTTGTCGAACAATGGGATGTTCAGAGGTGCTGTATCCTTGACACGGAGTTTATAGCTACTCTAATGACATAATAACACGTGATTTAGCTCCTCCTGAATGGGCGATTTCTTCAAGAATATGAACTTTCTTCGCAGGACTTTCCGGTTTGGCCTTTCATCTTGGAAGTCTGCGGAAGTGCTAGTAACAAAGTCAAGGATAATTCAAATAAAGTATTATATAATTTATTTCCTTGACGTAATAATATTTTTTTAAAAAAAAAATTCGTCGATTTTATAAATAATAAATATTTTATAATATTTGTTACGAGTTAATAAAAGCAATAAAAGAAAACTTTATTATTTATAATATATATATTAATAATTAAATAATTAAATAATTAAAATACTCTGTTAAAATAATAGAAATATTAATTATTTTAATAAAATATTCGATTGATTTATAATAAATTATATTAAACTTTTATTTTCTTTAATATAAACTTAACTCCGAGTCCAAAAAATAAAATGTATTTATACTAATTCATTCTTCAAGTAAATCAAACCACTCCGGAATCTCCTTAATAAGACTCCACATATACTTCTCCAATCTGACAGCACACTTGGTATATACCGTTGTTTCGTCATTGTACTTCCGACAGTTACTAAAGATTAATTTGAGATCGTCGACGAGGTCTTTCGGGGTATGATATTGATCCTGGTGCAATCTTTCTTCCACAGTTGACAGATCCATCGGTGATATAATGACATTGTAATAATCAGGGACTTCGTCTCTGTTGACCGGATTGAGGAAGGGCCATGCTTGTTTGTGGTTTTGAATTTGACATAGAAAACGTCGAAGTTCATTGAAATGAGGTCCGTGGCGTGGTTGCCTTGCTAATTCGTCCATATCTGGAGACCAGCCAGTTGCCCGAATGGCAGGGATAGAGAGTGGATCGATTGGAGCAATAATGCCGTCGGCCCATTGCGTAGGCGGTTGATGGACAATGTGACTGTTGCTCATGGCACGAATTTTGGCTCGTACGGTTTCTTTCTGCTTGAGAAGCATACGACCAACTTCAAGATAACGTATTCGGGGAAGCATAGAGCATTGCATAATTGTCCCTCCTTCGTAATCCTTGATATACCCCATCCAGATAGATTTGTCGAGAGTGATCTCTTTGGTAAAGCCTTGTTTTTGAAAATACCCAGTAGCATAATTATCAGCGTAAGTTAGAAAATGCATCACTGGGGAAGTAGCTTTGACGTAATCTTTCAAATGGGCCATAAGATGCGCTCCGTATCCTTTCACCTGCTGATCAGATGAGACCGCGCAAAAAACGATTTCAGCAAACTTGTGGCCTCGGAATTCCCGATATGTTATTCCGCCGATAACCTCTAGAGGCTTTCTGACGATTGCGATGGATAAATGAGTGCGATCATAGACGAGACGTGCGATGTAATCTTTGGGCATTTTCGGAAGTTGCTTTTGAAATAGGCATTTGAGACCTGAAAGAATAATCCAACTCTCTCTGGCGCCATCGTTATTGACAACTCGGAATTCGATTTCGCCAACTCTTTCTTCTAAAACTGCAGGCTTTAAATCAGTTAGAATGTTTCCTGCCATTTAGAGGTACTAGCATACCTTCTCTGGGAAAGGAACCCTCCAGGTTGTAGCTGGAGGCTCAACATCCGGCTCTGTAGACCCATCATGAGAGCTTTTGATTCTTTTGATGTCAGAGGGGGCATTCGGTTCTTCGGAGGCCTTGCGCTTCGCGACGAGGAGACTTTGCTCGCCGTTGGCTGGAAATGATTGCGATTTCGCTTTGTCCATCTGCGTTGAATGCCAGCGAACCTAGACTTTGCTCTATCTAGCTCACGCTTGAAGACTTGATATTTGATTGCGCCAAGAGGGAAGTACGTCTTTTCGATAATTCAAACTAGTGCAGGTCAGCCTCGGACTCTCTGGGCAGCATCTCCAATCCGCCGGGGATTAACATGCGCATGTGAGTAAGGGGACTGACTGAATTTGCTTGGGATTACACACTCAGTACGTGTGTGCTGAATTATCGCAGTCCTTTCTCTTGAATGATGGAATTGTTGAGTTCAGTTGTTGTATATTCGGGTATCGAGAATATCTCCGGGTGACGTACTCCTCAGCACGTTAGAACAGGATGTGGGTGCTTCTTTGCGAGTCCACAGCGAGCTTTTGAGATGCTTCAAAGCGTTGTTGGTTGTTGGATTAATGACTCATCAATTGTGATGCCGGTTAAGGAAAGGTGTCCCTCTGAAGGGGTTCGTAGTGGGAGGCTGGCGCTAAAGTCAGGGTGGCCAGGAGCGGCAGAAACGGAACGGAGTACGATTAAAAAGGTATAAAGTTATAAAGTATTAATATAAATATATTCAAATTCGTAAATATTATTTTTATAACTATTTATAATTAAAAAAAAAAAGCACTTTTATATATATTATTATTATAAAATACGTATAATTTTTTAATATAATATTAATAAAAATATTTATTTATTATTATATTAATTTTATTTAATTAAAAATATAATAATAAGTTTTTAATTATTAAAATCAAATCGCAAAAATCGAAATTGAAAAATAGTAATATTCCTTTAAAAACTAATGCTTTTACCTGATAGGTTTTCATGAAAAACTTTTATCTATATTCGAAAGCAAAACTGATACACGAATCGAGGTACTGTCATGGCATGAGGGACTTGTATCACCACTGACCAGCCATCCGCAAACGCACTCTTTCTCACTGGAGTAGTATCATCGCATCGAAACTAACATGAAGTTCTATCCTGCTCCATCTCTTGAAAAATTTGCTTCTTATATTGAAGGTAAGGTACTGTTGTTCCCTGCTTTGTCGTCTATATCTATATTTATTCGTTCGTACGGACTTGCGGCCAATCAGTATTCCGCCTCGAGTTCATCGCCTCCACACTCAAATTATCCATCGGCACCAACTGCGTCTCATCGCTCTCCGACGAATTATCCTTCGCCTTAGCCGCATGCGCAAACTCAACCGTAAACGTCGTCTTCCTCGATATCCCAGTCGCAGAAACCAACACATTACTCTTCCTATCCACACCGTCCGTAGTACTTTTCCCCGCGACGGAAATATTGCCAAGTATTTGCGAGTGGGAGTTGTCGGCGTAATAGCGACCACCAGTGCGAGTGGAATTAGAACTTGAGCCGAAGATTGTGGGGAACACCCGGACGAGGAGAACGCGGATGGAAGGCATGCAGGCGCACATCATACCTACGCTGATTTCGAGGAATGACCATTGTGAGACGCCTAGGTTGTCCCAGGTTGGGTTCTGTGTGTTGGCGAATTCGATGAGGGACTGGAGGCGGAGGATGGAGATGATGGTGACGCTGCCGTGTGGTCAGCGAGGAGCTCCCGCCAGATAGTAGAGCGAGAGGAGGAAGGATATTAAGTTAAGAGACGAGACACGTACAAAGTTCCCACTCCAAACATCGTCGCAACTCCAACTTTCTTCTTCCAGTGTAATCGGAGTCCGAAAAGTTGAGATATTGGCAGAGCGAGCATCCAGAGATCCACAGCAATACTGAGTCCTGCATTCGCCCAGCCGAGATCGTTGATGTTGATGCAAGTGCCTTTATGCTCGCCGTCCCAACTGTGCCAAAAGTAGTTGATTGGCGTGCAAGCAAAGATAGCTGCAAAGACGGAGGATATGCCAAAAAGGACGTTAAAGATGACTGTTGCCCAGATAAAACGCCGTATTCTAGTTCCGGGGAAAATACGCAGATAAAAGAACAAGAGCGTAAGTTTCAGCAGCACCACCTGCGCAAAATAGAGCATTGTCATAAAATAGAATTCGTGTAGGAAGTTTGTAATTTGGCTCGAGGACAGCGTCCATATATCTCTGCCTAGCCCATTCACTACGGTGCCTCGAAGTGTCAGAATGAGACTCGCAATGCCGGCGACGAAAAGAATCGCAGTGAAAAGGTCGTCCAGGCCGTATTCAGAACCTGTGAAAAGTCTGGAGATCAGCCTTACTGCTACGACAATAGCAGTAAGAATGAAGAAGGCCAAAATCAGAGCCTCATAAGGGCCGCTTTTATCCCTCGTTGGAACCCCGCAAAAGGTATTCGTAACGTTCTTCGTAGCTGATCCAACATATGAGCAAGGTAGGTCTGAATAGAGACAATGTCCGAACTCACTGAGGGCTTCCATAATTGTACAAGTTTCGGCAACACAAACTGTGGCATTTGCCAGCAGAACTTCGTCGAGACATATACATGTTTGATTCGTGGCAGCGCATGTTGAGCTTCCAATCGCGATTTCGAGGCACGACAACTGCAATGCCTATCAGTACTATTCGATGACAACTGGACAGAATAGAATACTGCACAGGATGGGAGTTCGGCAAGCTCAGAAGATGCAGTTGATGATGACTGGGCAAGAATTGGTTGTGTCAAAGCCAGTATGAGAAATAGAGTAGCTTTTAGATGGTACATGCTCTCTTGTTCGCGATCTCGGTACCTCTGCTGGAAATGGTCTGATACGCTCTCCTTGACTATTCGATAAAAGAAGGTTCACAAAAGCGGGGGTGTTACGATCCCATATCGGGCGATCGAAAGAAAATACGACAGAAAGACTCGAAAGAAAACAGATATCTTCGAGAAGAAAAGGATCTGAGAGCAGCACATGGGAGTACTGGGAATATCTGTGATCATATGCGCAATCCCGACCCAAGGGGAAGAACGATCGTTCCGTTCATGCGCTCTACGGAGGTACCCTCTTTTCGATAGTCAGATTGTGCCATCTTTCCCATTCTTGAGACGTCTAGAAGCCCAGAAGAAGGAGGGAAGACCCACTGCGAGCGAACTTGCCGGTAACAAGGCAAACTCCCTTAGATCCGGGCAAAAACTAGTTCGAGTGCTAGGTTGAAGCCGCCCTCGTCGAGGGTGCCCACTCGGGACTAGCTTGGAACTATCGAGGGCTGAATGGAAGCTCACACCAGCTCATCTCGAGCATGTGGAAGTTCAATCATGGCTCGAATAAGACTACTTGAAATTCGCAAGGCCTTTGGTATTCTGAATCAGTGTCATCATGGCTTAAATCCGATGTGGCCAGGGACATGTACTGAGACACTATCTCGTACTAGAATAATCTTTGAAAGAAACCAAACATGAACGCAACCAGAGGTTGCTATCCTGCACAGCCCTAAATGGTGCAAATGTTAGCAATATATGACGGAACATGATGTGTGGAGCTGGGAGTGAAACTTCCACCCGCAATGAGACGCCTAGAGCGGACGCGGCAGCGGGCAAAGTCGCAAGAGAAAATTTATTATAAATTAGCATTCTTTACTGCCCCGAATCAGAGGGAGGTGAAAGACGATGATCGAGTCCTGCGCTGACTTTTCCCCGGGTTTGTATCAGGACAACGGATCGATGGTGATGTTGAAAACAGTTCTGTAGCAGTTGCCAATTTTTCGGCAGGGGTAGTACAGGGATCTCGCAAGTTCACGCCGAAGAGTGGATACATGATGTAAAGGGGGATGTTTCACTAAAACATCCTTGGGATAGAGGTGGCAAATTCGATAGAGGAGTGGAGAGACGTCTGTGTCGTCAAGAAATACACGAGGAGGTCCTTGCAGTTGAGTCAGCTTTTCTAATCTCTCCATCAGCACGTGAGAGACTGCGAAGAATGTCACCACCGTTCTGCTCATTAACAGTTCCTTTGTTGTGCATTCCTCCATCCCATTCCCACCTAAATTTAATTGATCGCATCATCCTTGAGACACTCTAAAGCATCAAGTCAAGGTTTCAATAACATCATATGCTTAGTCCGTGGTCATCTCCACATTTCTACTTCCCTCCAATACTACGCCCTCCGATCATTCCCATTCGCCCTACAATACAATCAAGTCGGAATTATAGCGTGGCTATGTGAGATCGCTTTCAAACGGGTTTCCCCCAGCGTCTCTATTGGTGGAAAAAGGTCAGCGTCTTGCGGTACCAAACACTCTATTACTCCACTTACAACAGTAGACATAAACTATCAAATAGTATTGCGACCCTCACTTGATATTCGGCGTGTGCTTGGGTCAAGATAGAGTGAAAGAACTCATGACGGTCATGCTGGTGGAGATGGCTGTCTCCTATTTCAAGCGAGCCTCGCTACCCCCTAGTTCCTCCTGGCCCAACATGAACACCTGCAAACGATCTTTTTTTTTTAAAAAAAAAAAAGAGGTAAAAACGAATACACTGTAGAATCTAGAAGCAAAAGAGTTCGAAAACCATCATGAGACTTTTGGATCTTTACGGAATCGTCGCTTGTACTTCCCGGAGGAAGACAGCCTGCTCCATCCTACGTTGATTGCCTCGTAACACGATTGACGTGGGTTGTCTTTACGGAATCGTCGCTTATCCAGGCAGAAGAGCAAGCTCAACTACACCAGACAGCCTGCTCCATCCGGGTGACTTACCCATAGGTTCTCTAATCTCTGGCCTGTTTTGTGCTCCGAGCATCAGAGCCAGAGCTCATCTGCGCCACACTGTCCTGTCTTCCGAGTAGAGGAGCCCAACTCAACTACGCCAGACATAAGACGTTGGCGAATTTGCTTATTTAAATCTATAAAGGTATTAAGAAGACGTGGGGTTTAGCGAGAACTAGCTCAGGCGGGGACAGATGTCAGGAAGCGGAGGACGCGGACGCATTTGGGAGTCGAAAGTGAGTGCTTGAGGGTGACGGGAGAGATTGTGGGACCTTGATCGGAACAAGTTAGAAGGTATGAGGTTTTATTGCTATTACGCTAACTGGTGCTCTTCGACTCCTCAAATCCGACTTTCCTTAATTCTCTCCCCTCTTCGCGCGCGCCTCCTCCATCTACAACTTTTCTTAGCCCCGGGCTGGGCTCCTGCAGCTCAAGTACAAAATATGTCTTTGAAGTCACGAAGATATTAGGAGAAACCCGGCCACCTGCATCACCAGCCATCCACGACCACGAGCCTCCGGACCCTCTCTGGTTTCTGCTCATCCCGTGAATCGGAATTGGTACTTCGGCTTGTCCCATCATTGTCTTCGATTCTTCGTGGCCAATCTCTCGAGCTCACATAGCGGACTTGAGACGAATCAAAGACATCCTCCTCGCTCGTCACTTCTGGAGAGAAGCGACTCCTCTCCCTTTCATCCCACATTCCTCGTGTCCGTCTTGTATTTGTCTCGTCGATGGCTGCGGGTAGCCTCTTAAAGTTGTTGTCAAACTTCGGTCGTGCAAGGAAGTCGTCCCTTCGGTGAGGCACCCATCCGTTTCTCGAAAGATTTTCTTTCCTTGGATACATTTCCTCTCCGGAATACCTATCATCCATAAAATAGCTCTTGTCTCGAGGAGCTCTTTCTTCCCTGAGATATCTATTTTCGACTAAATCTCTTCCTTCTCTCTTCGGCCTTCGTTCAGATTGTCGAATTGGCGATAACTCGTGAGGCACTCGAGATGTAGCTTCGCTATCATCACGAACAAGAGGCCGACGATGAACAGCATTGTTGCCCCTAGGTTGGCAGTATTCTTGGCGTCTTTCATGAGGTCGAGTAGTTGGTGTTTGGTAGTAGGTTGTTCTGGATTCGTAGAATGCCCATGGCTCGTCGTCAATCGGTTCGGCTTCTGCTTCACGCCCTTCCTGAAGTCGGCTTGTCGAACTGTCGTAACGAGGAGAGGTGTAGTAGCGATCTCTAGGTAGAGGTTGCTGAGTGTATGATGTTTTTCTCTCCTGCTCTGGATTCGTCGAGTTATCAGAGAAGGATGAATCGTCGGAGAATTGCCCAGTTGGTGCTCGTGTATATCTTTGATCTGTCTTCCTTGGACGACCAGAGGATACGATGGTGTACGATGAGCTGATGTCGGAATCTGGACTTGTCGGATCCAAATCCTGTCGTCCTCGGTCTTGCCCTTGGAATGAATGCTCGAAAACAGGGCTTTCCTGTGTCTGATGGACTGCAGGACGTCTGTCTCTGCGCTTCCCACATATCTTGCAAATCAACGACCCGCGTGCTAATGGTCCATCTGAGTACGAGTCAAAGCTTTCCAGTGGCACTGGAGCAAAAGAGAGTTCCGGACTCGAGCATCTGCATGTATCTTGACCCGGAGCATTGCCTATTCGTCTAATTCGAGTAGTAGTTGTATCTTGCGGGGTTGAGCCTCGTATCCTGAGTCTGGGCACAGGCGGCGGCAAGGCTTGCGCTAGATCGTTCTTTCGTCTGCTGCAATACGCAGCCATATTATGGATTGGCATCGGCCGCTCTCTGCGGGGCATAAATGGATCCATGGTCGTAGAAATACAGTTGTTGCATTTAAGCCCTAAGTTGAAGAAAAAAATAGAGGTGCAGGTGAGGGGACATGAGGCTGAGGCCATGCAGGTCAGCCTCACTGATCGGGCGTAGCCAATGGCAAATCAAAATACGATGTCTCAGACATAACAAAGAAACAGGGCGTATTGAAAATTTAGAGCTCTTTGACCGATCACGGGAGGATGCGTGTTAGAAGAAGACCTATAATTGCGGGGATGCAACAAAACTCTTTCAGGCGAAGGATTATCATATCAGCGAGCAAGAGAACAATCGTGTCGCTTTTTTTGCGCTTCGTTGTAAATCCTAGTATTACTTGATCTTGGGGCCCCCCGGCGGTTGCGTGAAGACTCTAATTGCTTCGAGTGACTGGTGAAGCGCGCCGTGGAAAAAAAAAGTCCAATTAATCACGCCAATCTTCAACCAGCCTTTCCCCTCAAGTAACGATGTCATCCCAAAACCTTAAACAAAACCTTCGTTCCCGGTTCCAAAGATTATGCAGGATCATGAGCCCCAAGTCTAACTAGGGCGTGATAATCAGAACAAATCGTCACTTGGTTTTCTTAGAAGAACTCCCAGTTCTACTATCCCTCGTATCCGTCCCACTATATCAACCCGACTGACTTGACGATTCTCTAGTTGACCTTTCACCGCCTTGTTTCGAGTCTCTCGACGAGCTCTCGTATCCGGACCTCGAGGTTCCTGAACGAGTGGGAGGGGGTCGAGCCCGTGTCGTGAACTCTTTTCTTGGTGTGCAGTATGCCGCGATGTGATGACCCTCGTATGATGCTTCTCGAACATCCCAGCGGTTGATTTGCGAGCTTTCGGAGAGTGCAGCGGCGGTGGTTACTATGCCCGACTTCTGAGTCATTGATGAGTAAGGTAGGCGATCCATTAGGGAGGGAAGCGATCAAGAGGGTAGGGAATTGAAGGTAATATCTTTCGGAGGCTTTTGGTGCTCCGTGAGCGTATGTTGAAAATGTTTGATACTGGAAAAGAAGTGATGAGAAGCGAAGTTCTGATAAAGTTGCACAAGGCTGTGTCCGGGGCGTGTCCGCCCCTCAAGGGTGTAGCAGATTTGGCCAATAAGAATTCAATACCAGTAGTAATTAAAACCCACAACAAGCCCATGTCTCAAAAGGCAATGGAGATAGAGTCTCACTCGATTACGAGTACTGTACACTGAAACCCCCTTCAAAACAGAATAAAGCCACCCAGGACCAAGCAAGAGAATACATGATCTATTCATAAGACTACACAGGCAATATACACAGAAACATATCTTAGTATCATGCCCTAAAGCCCAGCCTTGGATCCTATCACCTCCCTCGTCTCATCTCATCTCATCCCATCTCGATCATCACATCACATCTCAAGCCAATCAACGCATCAATTGAATAAGTTCAACCAAAAAAAGACAACGTTTGATCCCCTCAATTTGCGCCGATCGCTGAGGGTGCCTTTCAACTGCAAAATAATTTGAAACACGAAAGAACATGTGCCACCCACGCAACAAACGCTGTTCTGCATTAAATGTCTCAATGAACCATCAATCCATCATAAGCCAAACCCATCCACCCATGCGATCAAAAAGCCAGGTTATATACCCAGCAAGAAGAGAGCGTGGCCAGCACACAACACCAAGGAAGGGAGAAGAAGAAAGACACCGAAAAAAAGCTGTCGATTTGCGAATTGGTGCTAAAATTCCATTCCAGATTACATGCCATGCAATTCCTACAAGGTTCCATGAGAGATACCACCTTAATATCGTTCGTTTCATCATCGTCCATGATGAGGAATGATCACGGTTAGTGCCGTGACGACGTCTGGGGATGTTGATGGTCGGCTCCTGGTGGTGGAGGAGGTTGAATTTCTGGTTTGCGGCCGGGAGGCCAAAAGTCAATGGCGGCCACAACGTCATCGCCTTTCTCATCCTCATAGGCATATATGATCTAAAAGTTGTCAGTACAGGTTGAAAGCACGCCCCTGATATCTCGAAACTTACTTCTCTCGTGCTTGTATGTAACATCCGGATGTTTCGATGGGGCACGATATGAACAGCGTTTGTGTCAATGTTCCTGATCTCGATGAAGTTTGGCTCGAATGCCAAAATCCAAGGGTAAGACAGAGAAAAACTCTGTGGCATGCCTTCCCAGTCGATTCTCCAATCAGGCCTTGCTCGCCAACCATTACGATTGACGAAGAACGAGAATTCAGAGTAGTTCAGGAGGAACTCGCCATTGAGACGTTCAATGTGTATTGGTCGAACGTTCTCTTTTCGAGCCACAAAGTCCAATGAGGTATCTGCTTGGTCAAGCAGAGATTGTGTCTCGAGAGTCTCAAGTGACACGACCTCAAACCCTCTCGCGCAGGCAACGCAAAGTTTTGACTTGAGGAAGTGGATTGACGAAGATTCCGTTGGAATGTAGAATTCCTTGAACGCCTTGAGCTCGTCTTGACCGCTGTTAAACATCTTGAATCCTTTCTGCTTCTTCCCCTTCGACATGGCGTCGTTGGGTTCGAAAACCTTGATGGTAGTAGACAAAGCCGAGGATTTGACGCAGCACACGAGATGTCGACCGAGACATATGCCGGTACGGAAAAAGTTGCAATGACTCTGAATCTTCTTGGGCCGCTTCGACAGTGCTGGTTCAGCTGGATTGAGTGCTGACAAGGGATACGACAGGAGCGACTTTGCCGACAGGACCAAAAGCAATTGATACTCTTCCAAGACATCGATCTGGGTGACGTTGGTTGCATCTAGGACTCGGACGGGTTTGGCTGCCACCTCTTTGGATCTCCGATCCGAAACATAGATTCCAGAATCAGTGCCGTAGATTAATTTGCGGCCGCCATCTATTGCAGGTTAGCAGAAATACAGTATAGTACATGATCAACGAACCAAATGGCGCCACACAATTGACCCTGTTGATACTCGAGAAGAAATTGTTCGACAAGATGGATCTGTTGTAGAAGTCTCCACGCTTTCTGAGAATTGCTTGTTGTTCCCCGATGTGTTCCATCCACTTGCTCTGACCAGCTGCCGTCGTGGAGTAGAGGGTCAATTCATACCCGCCTTTACCAAGATGTCTGAAAGTGATTGGGAATCCATCTTTCTTGTTGTCCGCCGCTGTTGTCTTAGTACCAGGAATCAAGCTGGATGAAGGACGCTTAACCATACCAAGCTTGGGCATGACTTCTTCCATCTCGCGGATCGACAAAAGCTCGAGAGGTATGGGCCTTCTGTAAACTTTGACTTCTTCCTTTTTGCCAACCGTCTTGACACGAACCAAGAGCATGGCATGATCAAACAGGTACGCATGGATATCTGTAGGGTCAGTTGGACTCTTCTTCAATGTGCCCTTGTAGATCAACTCGCGACCAGGGTCAGTAAGTTTGAGGTCGACTCGTTCATTCGGTCGGAAGCGCAGTTGCTCATGAAGGCGCTTCAAATTGAATCGATTCTCTGCCTTGCCGGATTCCGCATTGACTCGGCTCAGGAGATCCCGAATCATCTTCATAGCTTTGGGGATGTCCTCTTTATCTTGATTACCGTCCTCGGTGTATTTGAGAACGTTCTCAAGAAGAAGTGGATAACGAGCAAGACGCGTGGTTGGCTTTGTCAGGTAACCGTTCAACTCGAGTTTCCTCGATTCTTTCCGCCGCTCGGTCTCGTCAACAAACTTTGAGAAATAAGGGTTCAATGACCGCTCATTCTCAAACTCGTATTTTCCAGCCAGTTGGTTAGAACCATAGACAATGAATGGTTCAAAGAGAGGTACGTATTGAAGGAAGATATCTCCAACACATTGGACGACGTCTTGTTTCTTTTGCCGCTCTGTCAGGGTTTCAGCAAAGCGAGAACTGACCGCATGGATACTGGGAGTGTCGACAATATTGGAAAATATCGTGCGCACAATTCGATCTTTTCTCGACTCTGGTATTGGCGAAGGTGCAGCAGGATTGCTTGAGCGCAGAGGTATGATCCAAAAGTCCCGCAAATACTCCAAATCCTTGACGAAATCTCTCTCCGTATACATGATTTCCGAAATAACCTCTTGTCGTTTTCTTTCCCGTTCGCTGACACTGTTAGCGACCTCTGACGAGACTGTGTTGATCCAAAGTTTCTGTTCATCATTGTCATTGTCGTCATGCAAGCTTGCTTCAGATTTTTCGCGTCGAAGTCCGGGTTGGGGCTTGAGATTCAGTCTCGACTGTTGCTCTAACCTTCTAGGGCAAGCAATCGAGTAACATAACTGGTCCCTCGTACAAGTCGGCGAGTAACATTCGGTGAGCAGTACGAAAACTCCGTTGACCTCCGGGGTGTCTTGAGGTTCGTCCATAATATTCTCCTTGAACTGGTACATCTCCGTTGCTGAGTCACGGAGTCGATGGTCATAAGTAACATCGTGGAAGAACTTTTGAGCATCCAAAGCTCGTCCTAGGAGAAGGGCCAGGTTCCGGTCCGTGGTCTTGATGATGTACGAAATGACATCTACAGCCTCAGCACCGCTAAAAGCATTTTTGTACGTCAACTCGTTCTTTGTCTTGTCTCCGACCGCAATCTTATCTCTGAAGCACTCTCCTACGCGTGACAATAACGCAGGATAGACTAGTGGCGATTTCTGCCGCTTTTCTGTCCCATTGGCACTGCTCACAGACTTAGCGACAGACGGGCGATGCGCCAAAGCATCTCTTTGATCAGGCACTATTGTCGAAGCCATTGACATTGTGCGACTCACGTCTCCCGCTCCAACTGTTATTGACGACGCTATACTAGTGGTCCGAGTCTGCGTTGCAGGACTTCGTGGACCAGGAATTGCATAGCCGTTCGCCTGAAGTTCCTGGGGGCCAGATGCAGAAGTTCTTCTATTCGGAATGACTCTCCCACTCATAGTCTGATGCTGATCTCGGTCTTGATGTGAATAGCTCGTCATAGACATGGAACGGTCGTCGTGTCTCTCAGGAACCACTCGCCCTTGGGCAGTTGTCCTAGAAGCATGACCCTGATATGGTGCTTGTCTGAACGCATTTGCTGGGGCTTGGTTGTAGGTATTTGGAGGAGGCGAGTACATTTGTGGACGAGGAACACTTGCGAGTGATTGCGAACGGTAAGGGTCTGAGTTTAGTGCAGGACCATTTGAATAGTATCGCGGTGCAGGAGGCCGTTGTGCATATTGACCAGGCCCTTGTTGGGGAGGCGCTCGAGGATCGATACGGTTTGGTGAGGGATAAGGCCTCCTATCTTGGCGAACCTGCTGTGGCAGATATTGAGGCTGTGGCTGCGACTGAACTTGACCAGGACCTGGCTGTCTTGGTCCTTGATGATACCCATTTGGCATACCTCCCCCATTCGGCATATTTCCAGGTGGAGGTGAAGGGTATCCGCCATCCTGCTGCCGTGGAGGTGGTGATCTTTGCATTCCTCCCGACATGCCCGATACTTGTGAACTCATCGTCTGCGTACGGGGTTGATTCATATTCGGTGGGGTCACCGATGAATTCATGGTCTGCGAACGGCCTGGGGGAGGGGCAGCACCGAAGATATTTGAGAAAGCTGCCTCCCGCTCGAAGTTCGAAGCATGTCCATATTGATTAGGACGGGGTCCGCCTCGACCTTGTGGGTATTCCGCCATACTGCTCGTCGCCTATAATAGTGTCAGTTCCGTCCGTCTGCGGTCGCTGTCGGAATATATCCACCCACACCACGACGCCGAGGGCAACCACCCTGGCCTCAATCAAGAAGTCAGATCAACCCAGTGCCTCCTGTCGACGCCGACGGATGCCCGTCGTAAGTCGACCAAACTATTGCCGTGGCCGCTGAAGCCGATGCTTCTGGAGATGCTGGGAGAGCGGTGTTGATTGCCTCAAGCAAGTCCTAGTTCCGCAGATCTATGGTTGCTAGTTTCGATAGTAGTGGGTGCTGGAAAGGAGACGCATTGAGGTACTGTCGACAAGGACAACCCAATGAATGATGGCTTGGTCGTGAATGTTTGATTCCTAGAATCTTGATCGATATGCTTGCGATCTAAAAGGTCTCTAGTCGTGCTTGCCTAAAATGAGTTTAGCGGGCTCGGATCGTATTTGGTTAAAATCCGGGCAGCAGTAAACATCAACGCCGTGAGACTCATTTTCTTGACATTGCGTCTGCATACCAGCCAAATTCAATGACTAGCTAAAGATGAATAGTAACCTCTATTAACAACGCGGTTATATTGATGGTGCAATGTTCAAAGTCAAAACACTGTGTCTAGCACGTGATCATGCGCTAATGCAACACAGGCTAGTGCCACTTCTTGAGCTCAAGATTGCTCTTTGAGGTCTTATCACGTCCCTCATCGTCACTGCATCTCTTCGTCGACCTTGACCAGTTCAGTCACGTCCATTAGGAGCTGCTTGTCACAATGGCAGACTCAGATCTCACCCCAAAGTTTGCCCCGTTCTTCGGGATGGTATGGTTCCAAAGCTTGATGATGCAGAGACATTGTTGCTAACAGCTTCCCAGGCTGGCATTGCAGCTGCCATGACCTTTGGCTGTAAGTCGGCCCCTTAGGAACACCCATATACACAATACTGATGATTGTATTGAAGGTTTCGGAGCAGCGTATGGCACAGCAAAGTCGGGTATTGGAATTGCAGGTGTTGGTACCTTCAGACCAGATCTTATTATGAAGGTACCTTGATGCCGAAGCCTCTCATGTATCTGCGAATCATTCCTAATGCTCAGCTATAGTCACTTATTCCAGTCGTCATGTCTGGTATCATTGCCGTCTACTCCCTTGTTATTGCAGTCCTCATTGCTGGAGATATGGGTCCGCCGCCTGCCCAGAACTATAGCTTGTTCAAGTATGGTTACACAGTCGCCCATCGGAAAGGATATAGCTAATAGTAGCATTAGTGGTTTCATGCATCTGGCTTGTGGTCTCTCTGTTGGTTTGACTGGAATGGCAGCTGGGTATGCGATCGGAATCGTTGGAGATATGGGAGTTCGATCATACATGCAACAGTCGAGGATATTCGTCGGTATGGTTCTGATCTTGATTTTCGGGGAGGTTCTGGGTTTATATGGGTCAGTATTACCTCCAAAGCCCCAGGTTATGTCCATACTCACGGTTATAGACTGATTGTCGCTTTAATCCTCAACACGAAGAGCAGAGGCTAGAGGATATTTACCCGATTAGAATCCGGGAACCAAGGAACACAATAGCTATCGATATGAAACGTACGAATACCATTGTTTGATTACAGAGGAGGGATAGGTGCATTGGCGGGAGTTTGGTTGTGTACAAAGGCACAGGAGGTCCATAGGAGATCTCTAACCTCGAATATTTTGTACAATTCATTCTACACTGGAGGTCAGACATACGATCGCGACTTCATCTCTGTGGCCTTCGACGTTCAATTGCCCAGGAAGAGTGCTCGTATAGAACATATTCACCGTGGTCTTGAGGGCGAGTTTCCAAACTCAAAATACGGTGCTGAGTCTCCTTTGGGGAAGTATCCCGATGTTCGTTCTGCTGTTTGTTCTGCTCTGTTCATGTTGGTATCTTCCTCCTGATGCTTCTCAATCATACTTTCGGACAATTCTGTTGCAATCAGTCTCCTTCCTCTTGCGTTCATGGGATGTTTCCTCCTGGATGACGATCTCACCTAATACCGCGGAAGGAATACCACCTCGGGCAGTGTGCAAGTTCTCTTGAAAACGGGATGCTGAAGCTATTCCTGCATCAATTTTGTTGAAAGTCCTTCTCCTTCCTTTTACGTTCATGGAGATTCTTTCTTCTAACCGATGATCTCACCTTTTGTCGCAGCACAATCGCGCCCTCAGGCTGCCAGCCTACAAGCTTGCTTGTGAAGAGGATAATATGAAGTTATTCCTGCATGAAGTCACTCCTGATCCGGCGTGCCGTACCGGCAGAAGTAACACCTTCCCAATTTATCCTCTATTATCATATAAGCTTTTCCTTCTAGAAGTCCTCTATGATTCATCCGTGGAGCTACTGCGGGTTTTCACGGCGAAGTTAATGTAAGACCTGAAGACGACAGTTGGCAGTGCCTGCAAAGGAAACGCCTGCCTCATTCATCCTCTTATCACAAGCTTTTCTTTCTAGAAGTCTGCGGCTTCTAGTCTCTATACCGGTAATCGTCTTGCGGAGCTAATGCAAGTGCTCTCGCGGCTAAGTTGATGTAGGATTGGAGCAGACAGACTGCTGGTTGATATTGGATACGCTCTTACTTGATTGAACAATCGCTATTCGGGTGTTTATGTATGGCATAATGCCGATATTGTTCTCCTTCCGGATCTGTACAACAGAGCCGCATACGAGCACATCAGATCACTCCCCTGCGGGTGATGCACAATGCAGCATGACTGGAGAAAAATCGATGCACGATCGAGGCTGCGCCCGTACCTTGTTCTGTACCCTACTCTTTCCTCCGTACCTGAACGACATATGGACCCGAAATCGCGTGTTCTTGGCATCTATGCCACGAGCGAAAGGGGCGAATGCTATCCTCCAGGCCTCCTATCAATCTGTCAGATCAATTACAAAGCACTTAGATCAACAGCGTCTAGGGTTGATGGACATCTGGTCAGCCTGGTCATGTCTATTATCAATTCACATGATTACATCCATAGCCGTCTTCATTGGCTATTCTCTATCTCGACGATGTCCATCACCACTGATCCCTCTCGGTGAAGCAGCATAGTCATTGGCCATTCACGACGTCCCTTCATTTGGCATCTCTCAACCCCACTGCACCCCTCATGCAGCCATCTGAGACATATCGTGCAGCCACCTTCTCCTCTGGGGCAAATGTGTTTGTTTCAATGCGCCTACTACCCCACCCCCACCGGCGCACCCCTCTACAGCGATCCTGAAGCCTTCCTTCGCGCCAAGATGAAATGGCAGTTACTGGTCGCGCATTGGAAGATGCTTGTTAATGCTTGTTTGCCATCCTGGCCTCGGCAGCACTTGAGTGTACGATAAATTAACCTTCCGGAGCTCGCGACCTTCTGGAAGTTTGATTCGCGGGGCAACACCCAGCCACTTTACCTCGGAAAGGAGGTATCGTTTGTGAGTGGCTGACAGCGTTCGCCCCCAAGATAAGATCCAAGGTACAATCGCTTCTGGAAGCCAAAGCCAACGACCGCCGACTCAACTGCTGACTAGCGGGCAGCCCCGCCATAATGTCCAGCACAGAACTAAATAATGGCGAACATCCCACCTCCACCTTCCTTTCACAGCCACATCTCCGATGTTCCCCCAACGCTGCATGCCATAATTCAAGCTTAAACGTTCCTTAATAATGTCCGCATGCCGAATCGAGGGCTACAGCTGTAGTACAGCGACTGCAAGCCGGCAGTCGACCTTAATTTTATCTAGACGGTCGACAGTTTCATGGAGGAGATCGTCCGGTTTGCTTATGTCGAGAAACGCGATGTAGATCCTGATCTGATTCTGGCATCCGTCGACCTCCATTTGTCTGCACGCCTTCTCTGGAAAGGAAGCTCATATCGTTCCTCCTAGTCTCCTTCTTGGTAAGGCTCTAGGAGCTGAACCGAGCTTGTCGATATCAGAAGGACCTTGCTAATCAGACAGGCATGCGATCAGGTCGATCTAAGGTTGTACATCTGTGATCGTCATTTTGGGATGAACTGGACTCAACCTTCCTTCCTCGGACCATTACTGGAAAGTTCACAATGTCCGAGATGGACCACTTGTAGCTTCGAGGGACAGGATATAAGCTCCAGTACCTCCCATCTGAATTTCCTCCTCATCTCGCTCACAGCCTCTCATTCTCTACATCTTCAGTCGCTGCCTTCAAGATGCTTTCCGTCATCACTGTCCTCGCCCTCGCTGCTGCGGCTCAAGCTGCTCCAGCTCCAGCTCCAGCTCCAGCAGCCAATGTCCAAGGCAGCACGGCTTTCTCTGCTACTGCGGTTCACAACAGCAACTTCATCCGCAATGGAACTGCTGCTATGTTGAAGGCATACGCCAAGCACAACTTGAAGCCAACTCACGATATGCCTGAATCCTTCTTGGCTGCTCTCGCCAAGCGTCAAGACGGTTCCGCAACCGCTGTCCCCTCTGACGGCGTTGAGTATCTTGTCTCCACCGTTGTCGGTGGCCAGACTTTAGACCTGGACTTTGACACTGGATCCGCTGATCTGTAAGTCTTCCGTTTTCACATTCTAGACTACAGAAACCAACACGACTTCATAGCTGGGTCTTCTCCTCGGAACTCGCGGCAAGCTCCCTCACCGGTCACGCCTACTACACCTCCTCCAAGTCAAGTACCTACCAAGCTCTCTCTGGTTACACCTGGGATATCAGCTACGCAGACGGTTCCGGCGCCTCTGGAAACGTTGGACTCGACACCGTGACAATCGGCGGAACGACTGTCACCAGCCGTATGTCACTCCTCTTCCCAAACACTTCTTGAAAAGCTTAAAGACTAACACATATCACAGAAGCCGTCGAGCTCGCCGAGACGGTCTCTAGCTCATTCGTCTCCGACGCCGCAGATGGCCTCGTTGGTCTCGCCTTCTCGTCCATCAACACCGTCTCCCCCCAACAACAATCCACATTCTTCGACAACGCACAGTCCTCCCTCGACTCACCCCTCTTCGCCGCCTACCTCCCCTTCAACGCCGACGGCGCTTACGATTTCGGCTACACCGATTCCTCAAAATATACCGGTTCAATCACCTACACATCCGTTGATTCATCTAACGGATTCTGGGAATATCCTTCTACGAGTTATAAGGTTGGATCTACGGTCCATAGCTTGAGTGGATACACCGGTATCTCCGACACCGGAACCACTTTGATTCTCATGGGCGACGCTGCCGTCACAGCTTACTATGGCCAAGTTTCCGGCTCTAGCTACTCTTCCAGCGAGGGTGGATATATCTTCCCTTGCTCCGCCACTCTCCCAACCTTGAGCTTTAAAATTGGGAGCACTTATGCTACGATCCCAAGTTCGTTGTTGAACTATGGAACCGCGAGTGGAAGCAACTGTTTTGGATCTTTGCAATCAGTTGGGTCTGGAAGCCAGAACATCTACGGAGATGTTTTCTTCAACGCCTACTACGGAGTCTTTGACGCTAGCGGACCTAGCTTTGGCTTTGCGACTATTGCGTAGATGGTTCTGGGGGACCTGGAATGAGTGAAGGGAAATCGAAGGGTGGTGATGAAAAGTAGGCGGCAGAGGGAGGATGAGGGGCGGTATGGATGGCAGATTTTCTAATTTTTATCTTTGTTCGGGATATCACACATGAGAGGAGATGAAACGCATGAGTTGGAATCTTGAAAATGAAAATGAGAAGTTGAATATTCACTGCTCAAATCTTAATATGTGACGTGAAGTATTGTTACCTGATGTGATTGCGACCTATGACTTAATTGATGTTATGCAAGCTTGATGATAGTGACATTTCCTCCAATTCTTTCGGTTACCTGTCATGAATACCATGATACGCTACAAGGCCTAAACATCATTGATATCTGTCATAAATTCTTCAACAGCAACGAAGTTGATGTTGATAGCTAACATGTCATATCCCCAATTTGTGGAGCCGTGGGGGCCACATGCAGGTACCACCAGAGACCTCGGGAGCTGCCTCTTTCTAGCTGACGCCAAGCGCGTCATTCAACCTCCCTACCTATCCCATTCAGCCTTAAAGTCTCGGGTACGGTCGCCTATCTCCGAGAAGTTTCTTGTCACAATGCGATCAATCCCGTTCATGTATATCTGATATCATTTACTATTGCGTGCGTGGCAGTAATCTAAGCCAGCAACTATGTAGGTATAGTATTACATCCCAAGCCCAAACTCCAGCAACGCCTGCAGATTTGCAATCTGGTATCCGGTCCAATGATAGCGATAAGTGATAACGTACAACCTAGCAATCTTGCTTCCAGTTCTTCTGGACCCAGTCTACCATCCGCTCTGTCATCGTATCCTCGGTATACATCTCGACATCCTGCTCGCTGTAGATCTGGCCAGCGAATCTCAAGGCTAGTAGAACCCATGGCTTGATGAAGTCGATGAATACAAGGTCTACATTCTCTGGGTCACCTTCTGCTGGCATGGCGATAGCGCTTTGCACGACGTTTGGTACTGGGTAGAAAGAGATAGGGGCGTGCAGAGTATCGTCTCCGTCGTCGCCAGCTGCGTCTTTGGTTGTATAGCCTGGGATTAGATCTGGTGCAGAAGATGAAGACATGAGTGGTGATTGTGCTCCTGGTAGATAGGAATTGTGGTTGGGAGTGCTGGGCGCAATGATAGCTGTTTTGATAACTATCTGCTCTGGTGGTGCCAAGACCGAGGCTTCAAGATTAGAGGATGTGAAGAGATCACCTCCGCTATTGATGATCTTGAGAACTTGTTTTGCTGATTTGTAAGGTACATCTTTGATGTAGAGGAATTTGCTGACGAATGGAGACACGATGTAAGTTGTGTCGCGCGTGAACGGTCCTTTGAAGATGTCGAATCTCATAGCACCTGTATTGGTGAGAGCTAATCTGGAGATGTCCCTTCGGTCCTCCTTGACTGCAATAGCTGGTACAACCTCAGTTTCTAGCCATGTGACTAGGCTGCCGTTGCTGGGATAGGGGGCTCGGTTAAGCCAGAGATCTTTGGGAGCACACCCATAGAGCTCGTCCAGATTTTCTGCCTTTCTCGCTGCATGAATTTGCTTTGAAACGTTCTTTCCATGTTCTGTTGAGAAGGTCGTCTCGTTCAAACCTGTGTGGTAATAGTATCCATACAGATTGTTATCAATGTACCTCCTCTTGAAAGACATGCTGGCAAGCTCCTTGGAATCTCCTTTCTTTTCCTTTCCGCTGATACCGTCAATGGACATCCATCCGATTGTCTCCATGTATCGGCCAGCCTGCACGCCGTAAGCCTTGGAGTCGTACTTGAAATAGTTGCGGATGTGGCTGTGACCACCAAAGAACTGGATCGGAGTATCCCACTTCTGACTTCTGATGGCCTTGAATATAGCCTTGTACTCAGGTCCTTCCAGGGTGACATGCCCGATAACCACAAAGAGGTCGACATCCTCCCTGATAGCATCTTGAAACCACTTTTCCTTGATGGTTTTCTCCACTGGTTGAACGACTGTATTGTTGGCATTTCCGGTGAAGTTGAAGAGAAACCCGAACGCCAGCACCCGAATGCCCTGATTCTTCGTTGTAAACTTTCGATATCGTTGTGCCATAGGGACTTGCTCCCCAGTCTTTGGTTTTATATAATCAAGATTCGAAGCAAGGTAATTGCCCTTGAAATTCGGAACCGTCACATCATACTCCCTGTCTGCAGCATCGGTCTGGTACAACTCATGGTTTCCGGTACAGATAACATCGATGTCTTGCTCCTTAATGATATCGTATAGGTATTTCCCTTTCGGTGTTGTGGCGTCGTACAGCCCATTTCCTTCTATTCGATCACCAGTATCGATCAGGAGAACGTCCGCGCCCAATCCATCTGCTTTCTCTCGCATGCGCTCTGCGAATGAGATGTAGTCGCCCCAATCCGCGGAGTACTGTGCTCTATATCGAGTTAGTGACTGCAGAGGAGTATAGGTGGAGGACAATAGTTGGAGCTTACTCTTGGAGATGGCCGGCATGCCAACCATGAGTGTCTGTCGTTTGCATGAAATTTAGTTGACCCCATGGCAGATCTCTCATAGGAGCCACTACCGGTTTGGGAGCTTGAGGTTGCTCAGCTGCAGCCAGAGCCAGTAAAGTGGCGGTCCGTATCAACAAACGTTTCGTCGTCATCGTATTGTTATGTCTAGAACATCGAACGGAAGAAAGAAATCAAAGCGGGAATTGGATAGATAGCCTTCACAGTCGTGTAGGATATCTTTTCATCCAAATGAAAGGTAAAGAAGTCGAGGAGGGACAAGCTCACAAGGTTGGGCAATGTGACTGGATGCACTTGCAGCCTCGCGGGAGGTTGGGAGCCGATAAGAATCACGATAAGGAAGTAAGATCTTACAAAACCCTTCTCCTAAATCAACACGATAGAACTACTGGTACTCAACAGCCGCGAGTACTCGTACGCGTGTTGTCTCAAAATCTCAATGCTATTGTCAATGTAAATGGAGACAGATGTCGCGCCCAGTTGCACGAAGCGCCGAAGAGAGTATTCAGAGGGTGCTCAGACATGGCATGTCCTCCAATGTTTTCATCCCTAATAATTCCACACCCACCAAAGCAGGTCTGTCTAGATTCCTTTACACTCGCCGTTAAGCTCAACATGTTGACCGATATATCAGGATTCTTGGCCCTCTCCCCCCTCCAGCGCGAGATCGCGATCAAAGACAATATTGCTACTACGCCGTTCTTAACAACATGTGCATCACGAACGCTGCGATTGTACCAAAGTCCCTTCGAAGCAGGCGTTGTCCAGGAGCTTCGGCAGCGTGGGGCTACAGTGGCTGGGAAAACCAATCTCGATGAATTTGGAATGGGCTCTCACTCGACAAACTCCTTTTTCGGTCCTATTACGAACGTACCTCCATTTCAAAGAATATCAGTTGGTGGCAGCTCTGGGGGCAGCGCGATTGCAGTAGCTACAGAACAATGTGGTCTGGCTCTAGGAACAGATACCGGTGGCTCGGTACGACTGCCAGCAGCGTATACTGGTATTACTGGTTTTAAACCTTCCTACGGCTACATATCTCGTTGGGGCGTGATACCATATGCAAATTCCTTGGATACCGTGGGTATTTTGGCCCTGTCTACTCATCTCATTGAGTTGGGGCTCCAATGCTCTTCTCATCCAGATCCCCGAGATCCAACCTCTCTCACTGAAGACAGCCGGCGTCGAATTAGAGTCTCCCTAAGAAGAAGCAAAAAGAGAGAAAGAGAACGTCGGCTTGCACTTGGAGAATTAGGGGACCCATTTCATGAAAAGGCGAACTCCCTTGTCAATCTCAGGGTCGGTGTTCCAATGGAATACAATATTGAAGAACTGGAACCAGGTGTACAGAGAGTCTGGCGATCTGCCTTAAAATTATTACAAGATAAAGGTGCCACATTGGTCCCCATCTCCCTACCAAATACAAAACATGCTCTCTCAGCATACTACGTTCTGGCACCTGCTGAAGCGGCATCGAATCTCTCCAAGTACGACGGCGTCAGGTATGGGTCACGAGCCAATGGTGAGGATGGAGCTGGAGGCCTTTTATACTCTACTACAAGAGGACAAGGGTTTGGTGAGGAGGTAAAACGACGAATCCTCCTAGGCTCATATACTTTGAGCTCAGAAGCGAGGGATAATTACTTCTTGAAAGCTCAGAAAGTCCGGAGACTGGTTCAGCGAGATTTCAATCGGGTTTTCGCTGCCGAAAATCCTCTACGGCCAAATGAACAATTCGACTTGAGCGATCTGGAGGAGTCCATACCAATGCAAGACAAGCTAGGCCCTCCCCAGGTAGATGTTATCGTGTGTCCAACAGCTCCAACGACTGCACCGGATCTAGAGGACGTCTCCAACCAAACACCCGTTGATACCTACATGAACGACGTTTTCACTGTTCCTGCAAGCCTTGCAGGTCTACCGGCTATCAGCGTGCCGTTCACGGTCCCCCGACGCTTCAGAAAGACTAATCATCCCAATTACGCCGGGATCCAAATCATAGGACAATTTGGAGATGACCTCCGAGTGATCGATGTAGCGAAAAGACTCGAAGCACTTAGAGACTTCTCGAGGACGCTCTCACTCGTCAGCAATAAGTTTGCAGCAGACCGTGAAACTCTGGATTTAGTGGGCCGGTTGAGGCAGGCAGATAAAGATGGCGATAGTGTCGAAGCACTACGTGCATTATACCTCACGGAAAGGAAGGAACGTACGAGAGCTCGTCCGCACATTCGGAAAATTCCTGGAGACGGAGACTCTCGTCCCTGGCCAAGGGAGAAGCGGCTTTCATGGAGCAAGAATGGCAATGAACTCATAGCCATGCCAAGTAACCGAATTACGCACGGACACAAGTCCTTCAAACCAATAACCGATGCAGAGATTGATCAGGAGTTTCAAGGTGCCCTGGACATCTGGGAGCGGATAAAGGGCTCAGGCGACGAAAAGGCTTGATCCAAAGCTGAATCTCCCTTTACCTGAAAGCTAGGCACGAGAAAAGGGGTTGCAGCTGGCCGTTGCAGTGCGGAGAAACGACTTGCAACTCCGATATCGCTTTTAATGTATGAGATCGACGCATGAAGGGACGATGTTGTACAATATGTATGTATTATAATTGTACATGGAAATACCATATCATGTAGATCAGTTTATGCCCCACTACTTTTGACAAATTGTCCTGTATTTGTCTCCAACTCGAACTCGATGCAGCATCAGGCAAGTGCAAATCTGAATCAAATCTTGACGCTTGTGAACTTTCTCCTAGATCGAGGGACCCTTGCAAAAGTAGAGGGAGAGGAAGTAAACATGGTGCTGCATTCCAACGCTCTCTTTGCGTGATTTTGAATCTGTCTATTGTCTTTGTAATAGACTATGAATGTCCAGCCATGGTGAGAACACTGAAATCAAATCTAATGTCCTAAGTATTGACGGACTTCTAGCAAAAGGCCTTGCATCCAGACTCAACATCAGATGAAGGACAATCCAATTCCTGAACATCTCAACTCTGATACTTCTCACGCACCGGCTCTACTCCGGCCTGCGAACCCCTCAATCATCGCCCGTGTAATATTAAATACGCACAGAGCATTTTAGCTCGAGGAACCTTCTAGCTATGAAATGGCACTCAAAGTCCTCGGGCCTTGTACTATATTATATTTTCGAATTTTTAGACTTTAGTAGCGAGTAAAAGGAAGCGGTCTGCTCGCTATGTAGATCAGCCGGCGTGTCGCTAGCAATTAGTAGCTAAGATGTGCTTTTGTTTTGGTCCTATCGTTTATTCTGCAGGCAGCTTCATATGGATGCCAAAAGAAAGCACAAGGGAAGCGGGCGACTTTTACATCTAGAAGGCAATGCCTCCTTGCATTGACTTGCATTGATATATGTGCTTGAAATTGAACAGTATGCTGTTTGTGTCATATTCTTTTATATGCAGCTATACACTACAACATATTTCCATATCATCATAACGAGCCTGGGATCATAAGTCTGTGCTTTTCAGGCTGTTTTTAGGCTTCTTTTTCGCGAAGAACTTTAAAGTCCACGCCGTTACTTAAAAGGTATAAAACAACTACAAATTAAAATCTTTTAAAACTATAGTTTATTATTTGACAAAAGCTAAAGTATCTTTTTACAAATTAATTAAGTATGTTTATATTTTGATTCAAGGGTCGATATTCGGTTTTAGCGTTTATTTGTTAGCGAGAAGCCCTGAAAAGCCCTGAAAAGCACAGACTTATGATCCCAGGCTCGTAACTTCGCCTACCAGCCTACCTCCTAGTCTCACCACCCTCCACTCACTCAATTACACATCCCCAGCAGCAGGTGTCTTCGTCGGCTTAGGCATAGATGTTGTCCTTCCTCTTCTTGAGGTACTACTCTTCGACGATCTCGATGTATAGGTGCGGGTGGCGGACGTCGGTCTTGGAGTCGTGACCGTTGTTGCAGGAGAAAGAGGAGTAGCGACCGCCTTAGCTACCGGCTCGGGGCATTCTCCTACAAGATCTGGAACGACTTTTGGTCCCTTGCTGATTGAGATGAGGTTGATGCCTCAGGAGGCGGCGTTGGCGAGACAGATATTTTGGTTGTCTTGGTCGTAGACGACTGTATCTCATATCAGAACACTACGAGGGGTTGGGGAAGTGGATTATGAAAGAAGATGGACGAACCATAAGCAGCTCTTAAAAAGCTATCACCCAAAACATAAGTCGGATCACCTGCGGCGTTCGCCATCACACCCAACGCGCACAGATCCACATCAGCCTGCCACACGAACTCATGATACGGGACTCTGATTGTCGTGTTCTCGAATCCGAAATCAAGATATCTATCTTGTTGGAGTGCGGAACAGGGAACAGTGTATTGTCCTCCGCTAACGTTTCGAGCTCTGGGGAAGAGGGCTACGATTGCCGTTACGATGGAGGCGGGGAGTTGGGAGAGTGTTCCGCCTGAGTCGAGGAAGACAGGTTGAGAGGTGCCAGAGAAAATGGATTTAGTAGTTTTAGAGGGTGTTGTGACGGAGAGGGAGGTCATTATGATCCAGTAGCTGATCACGTCAGTAGGTAGCTTGCGGTGAGTTGGAAAGGTAAGACAAGCCGTGGGAGCCCGTAGGGAGATTGCTTGTATAGAATGATAGCTTGTTTCCCTAGCTTTCTATAAAACTTCTTGGTATCAATTCTACCGAAGACGATGGCGCCAGTCTTTGTATCAACACCACCAGGGTTCGAACTGAATGCTCGACTTTTCGTGATGTTTTGGGTAGCCATTTGGTCGATGATGTTGCGATACAGAGTCGCATAATCAATTCCAAATCCAATACCTAGCAATCCAGTATCAAGACTCTGAGTGTCGGTAGCAATGCCAAACTGCTGGGCTTTAATGTTTGCTCCTACACAACATCAGCGGATTTCCTCACAAGATCCCGGCTATCATACCCCCAAGATGCACGTCATCAGTGTAGAATATCCCCTGAGCTCTTCCAATCCCATACGCTAAACTCATAGACTTGCCCAGATTTTTCGAGCTGGAAGACGAGGCAGGCACGTATTGTGGGATGCCCGCGCAGAGATCAGCTCTCTGTCCTGTGATTCATGTCGGATTTACCCAGGTGTCGAAGGATCCTGTATCAAGGGCAAGTGTGACATTCTGTGGAGGCGTTCCAATGCCGACTATGTTGGTTTAGCAGAGCGGGTATGGTGAGCATGCAGAATCTCACAGGAAATCAGATACTCCAAGCCTGTGAACATGTTGAGCTAGGGATTGGCGACCTGTCTTTTCGACGTGACATTTTTTGGCTGTAGAGAATTAGCATTGGATGAGAAACTTCTTTTCTTACAACTTGCTTTAATGTTCCCTCCAGGCAGAGAAAATTCATCATGAAAGCCTCGTTTGGAATTTCATGGAATTTCATAGGCTTGTGAGGCATTCTCCGAGATATGAATATCCAACTGATAATGGACGTCACAGGAATCGATAGAATCCCTTGATCTGCAAAATAAGCCCTCTCATTGAGCACCGCAACACTCAACCCCACCAAAAGAGCAGCCTCAACCAACGAGCACAGCATCTTCGCCATAGCTCATCAAGAACAAGATTTTGCCCTCAGAAGAAATATACAAAGAATCACCAGAAAGGAACAGCAAGAGAGGTTCCTTTTCGGACAGATCGGACAGATAAGCTCACATCGAGTCAAGCCATGATTTATATGCCACCCCGCCAAGCTACCATACCTACCTCTAAATGATAAAGCAGAACATAAACGCTGGTGGCTGTCACTGAAGTGATACTCTACATGCAATTGCAGAAATTGGCTGTTAACGGCAGTTGGCGATAATGCTGATCGAGGTAGGGGAATATATGCATAAGTCTTGAGCCTCGTCAAGCTATTGGCATGAAACTTAGTACCCTTAATCAACCAAGTTGATTAATACTCGCTAAGCTGATAGATGGCAAGCCCACCTTCGGGTGATGCGAGAAACGAGGCGGCAGAATGCCAAATAGTTTCATGTATCGATGCTCGGCACTGTATTCGTGAACTTCATGGCTCCGATTGAGATCTCAGTCTCGTGATGGTTGAAAGAGGAACTCGCTGACTCGGGATGTGGGGTATCTGAGCTCTTGCTCCGCGAAGCATTGAGATGGTGGCTTTGCCACTTAGTCAAGCCTCCAAACGTAAGTTGAGATAAAGAGATCTTCGTTTTGTAAGAGTATTGCACAATTTATGTGAGAAAAACTAAGCAAAAATAAGATTGAGAATTCGCTCAGGATAATGTCTAGAAATGTCGCCATAAGAAGCCGGCATGAGCACTTGCCTTGGCTGACTTGAACCTAAGTGGCGCATCCAGCCGAGTTACATCCTCGAGGAGCTTCAAGTCAAAGGTCAGTCATCATACAACCTTTGTTCTTTGGATTGATTCTCACCTATGTATCTCCATAGACAAGCACTCCCTTCCCAGCCCTAAAGCCCTGGAGCGTCCCCTGAACGGCCTCCTTTAAGGTCCCCTCCTCAGTCCCCCAATCCCACTTCAACTCCCGCACCGGAATATCCTTAAACTTCCCCTTCCTCGTCATCTCCAAAATTTCATCAACAGTCTTCTTCTTCCCCTCCGGATTCGCATCACTCCACCTACTAACCCAAAACCCACTAAACTTCAAGTCCTTAAATATCAAAGCCGCAGTCGGTAATTGCAACGGCTGTTTCGACATTCCACCATATGTTATCAAATGCCCGCTCTGACTCAAGCACTTGACTAACGCACTGGTAAGTTTTCCACCTACGCAGTTTAGACCGACTTTGATCTGTTCTCTCCCACCATTTGTCCACTCTTTGACTTGTTCCGAGAAGCCTTTCTCCATCAACTCGCTTTCCGTAACCACCTTGGTAGCACCCAACCCCAATAATTCATCTTTCATCTCCTTCGTCGCCTCCTTCTCAGGCCGGTCCCGAATCACATTTATAGATTTTAACCCCCATTCCCTACCCAACTGTATCGCCGCTCTCCCCACCCCAGAATTAGCTCCATTTTGGATAAACCAATCCCCCTCTTCCATCTTCTCGAAATCCTTCAGCATTCGATACGCCGTACATGGGTTGACAGACACTGTGCCGACTTGCAATGGATTCAGGCCTTCTTTTTCAACGCGAAGAATATTGGATTCTTCGGCGAGAGCGTGGGTACGCCATGTTCCGAATCCAGTGTGCTTCATTATTACCCAGTCGCCTTTTGTGACTGATTTTATGGATGAACCAACGGCCATCACCTCGAAACATCCCTCGTTTCCTCCTACCGCAGACGGAGAACTCGTTCCTAGGAGGGAGGTGAAGGGCGGTTTAGAGGGATAGACCCCTTGGATTTGGTTTATGTCTGCGGGGTTGATTGGCGTTGCTAACGTTCGGAGAAGGAGTTGGGATGATGGTAAAGAAGGAGAGATTGAGTGTGTATGTAAGCTATTTTGCTATTAATGATTATCCCGAAATCAATACACATTGGAAGTAGGAAGAGAAGTGGCTTACGAGAGGACATCAGAGGGCTCGCCGTATTTGGAGTAAACGAGAGCTTTGGCTTGTGTGTACCCGTATGGACCTGATTTATGCCTCCTGCATACCATTGGGCTGGTATTTTGTCCCAGTTGTCTCTGCAGAGCTTTAGCGTAGCTTCTGCTCGCTCGCGCACTCCGTTGTAGATTCATGGCGATGTTGTGATCTCAATTGCTTGAGCTGTCACAGGAAAGCTTTCATCCCAAGAGCTTCAGTGGGACGTCCCTTAAACTCATGACGTTTTACCGAGGCGGAGCGGAGAGCAAGAGCGGAATTGTTTTGCTGAAACAAGGGTCAAAGCACGTGGTTGAAAGCGGATGCAAGATTTTGTGTTCCTAGTGGGTTCTAGCTTTATGTTCAGACGTTTGAAGAGTGTGGAGTACGTCGATCCATGCGAGTGGTGAGCGGATAAGCTTTGAGTTCCTGTGTTGAGAGTTGTGTTTGGGGGTGTGAGGATAAGGTCGGTATCAAAGAAGCGGGAAAAGAGATGAACTCAGGGCCGCAAGATACACAACCAACACAGAAGGTAAGCATGATTGCTGAGATTAAGTGAGTGTTTGAGAGCTTATACATATTCCATTATGTGCAGAGAATCTGACACCGATATCTACAGTACATTTTGAAGTTTTGAGACAATGATGAGAAAGGCAGACATAGACATAGGATAACACGGCCTTGAGCCTCCTGCCGTGTTTTGATACTATTACTGACAAAGGAATTTTTGAGCCCCAAGTGTGAAGATCATAAGATCCAAGATCTGCCAGTATTACAAATGCTGCCAGTTCGGCATTACAATGCCTCAAGAAAAGAGATAATCACCCTAATATATCAACATGGACAAAGCAATGCAAGTGTCCAAGGAGAGAAAGAATGAAAAGAGTTTTGCTCGCTCAGAGCTGGGTATCTCAATCTCCCATCCTCCTCAACACAACCATCTCTTCCCCAGTGCATCAAACGTCGTGAGCCAATGCCAGCATCCGGTGACCATGTCAATATCCAGCCGTGATCGCATATCTATTGTCCAGCTTCCTCCGGGACATTCCCCTTACTTGATATTCTTGAACATATCGTCCACGCCCAGACTTCCATCATCATTCTCAGGAATCTTGGCCCTCAATTTGCTCAGCTCAGGTAGCTTCGGTGGTGGTGGGCCCATCGATCGCGGCGCGTTCTGCTTCTCCTCATATATGATGCTCGCCCTGTTCGAAGACATACGATTGTCAGGTGGGCTGCCATTGCTGCTGAATCGCCTGAACCAATTTCCACTCTTCTTCGTTTTCAGGCTCGGTTGTTGACTCGCGAAGCTCATCGCGCTCTCCGGCCGATCAACCATCGTCACATCCTCGTTCGATATATTACCGTTCGTGCCATCTGTGTAATTCGTGTTGAGCGATTTCCTCGATAGGAATCGGCGGATGCTGCTCGGTCGTTTCGAAGATACAGGGCTGGTAGGTTGCTCCGTCCATACGATCGTTGCATTCGTTCGCCCTCTTCCATCATAGACTCCATTCGCATTCGTGGCTGGCGCGGGTTGGCCGTTCGCTGAGGGAGCGCCGTTGGAGACTTCTGGTTGCGCGATAGGCGGTGGCTTCTCTTCGACGGGTGAATCGGGAGGTGGTGGGATGTTCGTGCCGTCAGTCAGAGAAAAGTTGACGGGTGTGAGCTGAGGCAGTTCGAATCGACCATTAGGTTTGCCATTGGGCGGCATTGTGTCGTCCTGGTTGATCCCGGTATCGCACTGTTCAGCTGTAATATTCTAGAAGCCGCAATGGAAAAGAAGTAAATAAAACAGGGCAATGGGGAGAAATGCCCGTGCTCGATGTGTGTTGCCTCTTTGGGACGATCCCCTCAAGTAGTCGTAATTGCGATTGCGGATGAGTGGTACCGAAAAGTAGGATCGCCGGGATTTGTATCGACAGTGTCTGTGTCTGCGGCCATGAAGTGCACAGCAGAGTGTAGAGCAAGACAAAGTTTATAAAGGAGGGAGGACTGGAGTGAGGTGTGAGGTGTGAGGTGTGAGGTGTGAGGTGTGAGGTGTAAAGGTGTGAGGTGTAAGGTGTGAGGTGTGAGGTGTGAGGCGTGAGGTGGTGGATGCCGCGACTCGGGTCACTCGTTTGCTATTGAAACTCATTTGGTCTACCTAGATACCTGCTCTATGGTTGGCCGGCCGCTCTTCCCAGTAACGGTGTGAGACAGCTGCATCTGAATCTAGCAAACGGAAGTAACGGGTAGACAATGCAGTGTGGTCAGACCTTCTCAAGGATCGGCTTTTCAGTTCAAGTTTTGAACCTGTGAGCTCTCTCATTTGTTGTAATTCTCCGAATGAAGATATGTGTCACGTGAATCATGCATATAAAAGGGGTAAGAACTTGAAGAACTTGAAGAACTTGAAGAACTTGAAGGTCTATACAACATGAAGCTGATATCAGAGATGTTCAGTGCTAGCCATGAAAAAGGGTTGAACTTCCCCAACTGATTGAGGTTGCAAGTAATGTACCTTTCCTCAGCCAATTATCCCAAGTTCCAAGCCACGGCTGCAAGTGCACCACATCGCAGATCCAGAACATGAGTCACTTTGATATCCTGTGCAAAATTTGATACTAGACTCTCCTTATACATATGAAATTGCGCACTCTGTGGATTTTTTTTCTACTTGCTCAATTCCTACCTCTTCTCTAATTTCTGATTTCTAAAGAGTTCCACGGCACGATTCTACAAAAATATCAAATCTCCCTATCAACAATTGTCACGATGGCTTCAACACCCCGTCCCATCCACTCAGTGACCAATATCGAACTCTACAATCGCTGGGCAAAAGTACGTCTTTGCTTTCTTTCTCCACATGTTTCAGCTTTTGGCACTTGTCATCTAGTATCTTTTGTACATTGACGGTGGCATGGGTTGCTTTTGCTCCGGCAATTCGCTTGTTGGTGGCAGCCGATTCTCCTTCATGCGAAGTCCGTTCTCATATTAGATGAATCTAAGATAAGAAAAGCAAGACTCAAGTGTAATTGGATTTCAATTTCCAACAATCACCGAATTGAGAACAGACTATCTTGTAGCAAATGTGCTCCAAAGTACAGTCGCTAATTGACAATCAGGTGTACGACACAGACGGCAATATCCTCCAAGCCATCGACGATGCCCTCCTCCCCGCACTCCTCGACCAAGCCTTATCCCTCCTCCCATTCTCCTCACAAATCTCCATCACAGAACTAGGCTGTGGAACAGGACGCAATACAGCAAAGTTGCTCCTCCCATCCTTAACCTCAAATGTATCTATCAAATCCATCACCGCCCTCGACCTCTCATCAGGCATGCTCTCAGTAGCCAAATCCCGCTGCGAGTCCCTCCTCACCTCTACAGCTCCAACAACTCCCTCCTCCCCACCAACATTGACCTTCCATGTATTCGACGCCTTGAACCCCTCTCCCACCTTCTCTCTCGGGAAAGCAGACTTAGTCCTTTCAACCCTCGTCCTCGAACACCTACCCATTGGAACATTTTTCAAAACCGCCTCCAACTTTCTAGCGTCCAACGGAATACTAGTATTAACAAACATGCACGCCGATATGGGACGTATCTCCCAAGCTGGGTTCGTCGATCCAGATACAGGAGAAAAAGTTAGAGGAACGAGTTTTGTGTATGAGATTGAAGAGGTAGTTGATGAGGGAAAGAAATGGGGATTTGAGGTTTTGGGAGAGATTGGCGAGAGGGAGGTTAGAGGTGAGGATATTGGTGAGGGGAGGTTGTTGGGGGAGAGGGGGAAGAAGTGGGTTGGTGTTAAGGTTTGGTTTGGGGTTGTGATGAGATTGAGAGGTGGGGATGCGAGGGAGGGAGCTTGAGTTGAGGGTTCAGGCGGAAGTTAAAGTGAAATAGTTGAAAACATTAAGGTTGCCTAGAAGCGCAAAAAGGTACCAATAACATTATGGACGCTTGGTACAGCTTTACAACTTGCGGGATAATAGAGTAATCATGGACCTTGAAATTTACTCGCAATGTCACAGTTGCTAAAGAAACATCTCGGATATTGTGGTCAGGAAAAAACCAATTTTCAATAACTCCAATGCGATGCGCGCAAACGCCAGACAACCAGCCCAATCCACCCAGAGCGAGCTATGCCACCAGTCTCAAATACCATGCAAACCAAGTACCAGGAAAACGAAAAGAAGAAACAATCATCCGTGCCGCTGAGCAGCTTCCTTGAAAGCAGCTTCCTGGATCGCAAGAAGCTGATCTGTCGTCATACCGCTTTGCTCAAGCTTGTTCGCTTTTTTCTCTCGTCCCTGTAGAAACTGTTAGCTCCACATACTCTGGAATAGTTCAAAGACAGAACATACCTTTAGCTGCTCCTTGTGCTCATTCGCAACCTCGTTGATATCCGCCACATAGTCACCGAAGCCCAATTGCTCTAACGCCTTAGTAATGTGCTCACAAGCAATCGTCTTCTTGCTTTCCTTCTCGCTGATCTCGTTTGCTTCAGAGGAGATTAGAGTGATGAACTCGACGCAGCATTCGATGAGGAGGTCTCGAGCATCTTTTGTAAAGCCCATCCCGGATGAGGGTGGGAGGATTTCGCTGACAATCTTCTGGACAGTTGCTGAGGCATGTGTTAGCTCAAGTTCTAGTATAATAGGCATGTTTCAAGGCGAAGGGCTTGGGAGTGGTAATCGTGATCTGTAGTCGTCGAGGCTGGTGCGAGTCGAGTCCGAGGCCAGGGCGGAAGTTGGTCTTGTCGGGACGACAACATCTCAAGTAGTACGTGTTCCTTGCCCCATGTCACAGATGCAATGGAAACCTCAATAGTAAGAGATCTCGTGAACGGACACAGATGCCCACAACCTCAGGCACGATCAAAAGCCCATCACCCCACCCTCAATTGGAAACCCGGGTAGAAGAGCACACGGAAAAGTCGGGGCATACCTTTAGGCAAACTCAAATCATCATTTCCTATATCAAAAGTTAGCATCCAGTTATCAAAACTATATGTATCAAGAGCCAAGAAAAGAATACAAGGACAGAACTATCAAAGGCTTAATGCATGGCATGTCGCTTTGGTCTTGCTGGCATCGCCAGAAATACAGACAAGGATAGAGCGTACAATAAAAGCTCCAAAATGTATGCCAACAGTGAATACAATACAAAGTTGCGTGTTGGATGCTGCTAGAAGACTTCACAACAACTCGACAGGACAACATGGCGCAAAACGGCACCAAAATCAAAACAAGCAAGCGCGACCTCGAATCCAAGTACTCATGAAGGAAGGGACTCACCACCAAATTCCTTGTCAGACATGATGACAATTTTTCAAAGATGAATGTTGTTTCTTCGTTATCGATTTTCGTTATCGATTATGGCGAGTATCAAGAGAGATCTCGTTGGGTATGAAGATAAACGAGTGTTACAAGGCTGTGTGGTGGGATATGGACGTGATATCAAGTTCTGGCCTTGTGTCGCGAACCCTTTTTTGGGCGGACGAGGCGTGGGTATTTATGCGAGCACCACGAGGCTGGCATTTTTTGGAGGGCGGAGCTATATGAGACGCTAACGAGAAAGGGGATTAGCGCTACGTGAAATGACAAGGGCACAGTCACTGGGATTTTCTGACTTCACTTCGGATTTTTGGAACCTCTAAGATGAATGATCAAGCGACTCAAGAATTGATGGTATTTGTTCTTCATTGTACAGTGGTATGGCCTTGTACATAATATACATCAAATGCCGATCCTCAGGCCAGCCAGTAAACTCCGTCATGCATATAAATACACCCTCTCCTCAGCTGCCATTCAAACAGCTTGAGGAATCTTGTGTTGTCCTCTGCTTCTATCCATCAATGGCGCACCATATCTCCAGCCAGTACCCTTGAGGCCTCTTCCATCCTTGCCGGCATCATCGACCTGAATCTCAGTGAATCGATATTCCCATCTCCCGGTATCAACTCTCTTAATGGAAGCCTCCTTCTGAGCTTGCAGCGCTAAAGAAGCGTTCCTCCTTCTCTCTGCAGCAGCATCTCTAGCCTCAGCGCGCTTCTGTCGCTCTTCTTCAGACAGTCCTTCTAGCACTTCCTTGTGCATGACGGTTAACTCTGGATGTGGTACTCGATCATCGGCCGGCAACAGCTTCTTGTCGAAAACCTTCGCAGCATCTTTTCGAGTAAAATGTCTCGACTCGGAGGTAGGAAGAAAGATCTGCTGTCCGGTTGCTGCATGGACAGGAAGATCATTGATAGACTCGTGGTTTGGCTTCTCGCGCTCAGCGATTTGTCCCTGCTCAGGATCCCATTTTGGGGCAGCCCAGTCTGTTTTAGGAAGCATGCTCTGCACGGCATCGTGATATCTCTGCGCCAGTGGTTTGCCCTGGTGCTTGATTAGCAAAGGAATCTAAAACTAATTGCTAAAACAGAAGTTTGATGAGTTGACTATCAGAGAGGCTCGCATGCGTAAATTTTGTAACCATGTAGTTTGTCTTCAAGACTAATCGAATTTTTAAAGATCATCATAAAGTCGTGGGAGGAAATATTTCGAAGAAAGTGGAGGGATACGTACTATTCGCTTCCATTCGTGTTCAATCTCGAGAAGTCGTACGACGGCTGCTACACGGCTCATCTCAACATCGGTCTCTGCGCTTACTTCCCTCACTGACTTCCCTTCATATATGATCTTCCGCCATATGTAGTGCTGGAACGCGGATGTGAGGACAGGCTGACTGATGAATGTGCGATTCATCGGAAACGGTGCATGATCGCGTGCAGTCTCTGGCGGTATCTCCACATCCGTCTTCGCATCAGGATTCTCGGAATCATTCGACGCAGAGTCTTGCTCCCCCGTGGCCTCCTTCTTTTTGTTCTCTTGCGCCTTCTCCCTGGCTGCTTGAACCACTCTGATCAATTCACCTTGTTTGTTATATGCTCCCATATAGTTCGTCCCGTTGGGTAGCGGATTCTTGAACACCGCTCCTTGAGAATTCAGCCATCGATAAAGCTGTCGTCGTGCTCGTGTTACTCTCTGCTGTTCACTTCCTGTGGTCGAGAATTGTCGTGACGTTTGTCCGGTTCTGCATAATTGATTCACACAGGTCGTGGAAGGTATGATAGATGGACGTAATGGCGGTGGCATCTTGACCGCACTCAGTGTGTCGGGATGGCACACCGGAAGCGTTCGAAATATGCTTGAAGAAGAAGTGTGAAGCTGGTGAGCTTTTTTCAAGGGTGTTCACTAGCTCCCTTGGGCTAGCGTAAGGTTAATATCACGTGAACACTTCCCCTTTTGAATTATCGTGAGTCAGCAAAATCGGTTTGAGTCTTGCAAGCTCTAAGATCTTCTTTACGGTTATCTTTTGAAAGATCATTTCGGTGCTATATGTTGTCACAAAGTAGGAGATGAGACTCTCTATGAAGTACATTCCGATGCTATTCTACCCTAACGCACTCCGTGCTCCACGCCTTCGTGGGTCTGGACTGATGAATTTGGGGTATATAGAGTACTGTTGATAGTTTCTACTGGGAGTGGGGAGGTTGTATTAATCGTGTCTCGCATGTCTATCCGCCATCCAACAGACCTACGGCTCCTCATACCTTTTCATGGATCGCAGGCTTCTCTACAATGAGATTCTTGCGGATCTTCTCTACATCGCTCTTGGTGAGCCCACACTTGTCGATGACATAACCTTCAGCACCGCCGAACTTCTCATTAATCATTTTCAAAGTAGCCAACATATTTGCAGCCCTTGGAGAGTCATCAGCAATCAAAATTTCCATGCCAGCTGGGGAGACTCTTACTTGGCGGAGATGAGATTCTTCGCTCCTTCAGGGTTGCCTTTCAAAGCAGGGTTATGAGAAAGGTGCTCAAGAACAGCTTCTTTCCATTCGGTCGTCAACCCCTGCTCGGTAAGACTGTACTCATGGGCGACAACTTCATCGTCCACACCGCAAAGCGACAAGACCAAGGCACAGATGACACCAGTTCTGTCCTTCCCTGCTGTGCAGTGGACTATCAGAGGTTTTTCTGGTTCATTTGCAAGATGTAGGAGGATGGTCTTGTAAGATGGTGGGGCGTTGTTCAGAATGTCCGTGTATGCACGGGTGAATCCCTTGCTTGGATCAGTCGGACCTTCTTGCAAAAGGAGAAAAGGAGAAGGCAACTACCTCGGGACCTCCATCAGCATAATCTTGAAGTCTCGTTGCTAGAGCTTCGGGACTGTAATCCTGATCTTTGAAGACAGGCACGAAGACTCTCTCACATCCTTCCCACTCAACGACCCCGCCACGACCAGCGGCTTTATTTCTTTCTATCTCAGGAATGGATCGTAGATCATAGATATGAGTGATCCCAAGTCTTGTCATGGTTTCCACTCCATCTTTTGTCACCTGAGATCATCTTAACATAGAAATGAGAATGTATTTTGGTTGAACCGACCTGAGATGGCTCCCCGCATCGATAGATAACTTCTCGGCGGATCGAGTGATTTTCAGGTCCAGCAATCTTGTATCCGCCTAAATCGCGAAAGTTGGGACTGATACTTGAATTAATTCATATTTTGCTTAATATTTTGAGGGGCTCTAAGGTATGTCTCAAGAGCCAGGCAGTGACGCCGGTGCTCAGAGCTTTCGGCAGCGAAAGGGTGCGACAAAAATACGTACATTCCTGCTACGGTTATGAAAGGTGGTTGAGGAGTATCAGTTGCTCCTTCTGGATGAATGGTTAAGCTCATTTTGTTAGAGGAATATTGTGGTGTTCTTTGTTGTAGTTTCCAAGAGTGGAAGCCAGCGTATTGTAGGGGCGTGCCGAGGCTCGCTTGGCAAAGCCAACAATCATTTGACTCGAGCTCCGTTTGGCTTTGACAAACCATCCTTGATCAACAACAAGCACTGCATATGCAACGCCGCGAACCTATCCTATCGGCTCCTCCAGTCTAACTATCGCCCTTGAGGCTACTAAATGCGCATTTTGGAGAATAATATTGGACACTCACGTGCTCAACGTCAGATGACGTCCAATTTATCACCCATCTTGTCTTCATTGCCATATCGACCTTCTCAACATCAAGCAACCATGCCGCATATACAAGACACCAATCCATCTCCCAAAGAGGATCCCGAAGTTGCCGCCGAGAGGAGGCAGAAAATCCGAGTCAAGAACAGACGAAAGCTTTATCTCGATCGCCACCCGTCTTATTTCACCTCTCCAGATCTCGAGCTCACTGGTAATATTCCCGAAACACCTCTTTTCTTCTTGATAGCCACATGCTTATGCGTTTAGATCCATTACTTTATGACCGATGTATTCGGCGGTTCCAAAGCGCTGCTGAAAGGGAAGCCGACGGCAAAGCAAAAGGCTATTCCGGAGTGCTAGAAGCAGACCTCTATCGCTCAGAAGCCAAGCTCGCCGCCATTAAAGCCCAAACAGCACCGGCCACAGAAGCCTCGTCCTCGACATTCGTAGACCCTTCGTCAAACCACTCAGCAACTTCAGTACCTTTCGTGAGCTACGCACGTGGCGAGAACGGTGAAGTTTTGCCGGAAGAGGAAGACGAGGTTCCAAAGAGCAAAGAGGAAGGATTCGAAAGGTGGAAATTTGAGATGACACTCAGATTCTTGAGCGGCGAAGATAAGGACTTCGAGTATAAGGCTGTTGATGAGAACGATGACTGGGACGCCGTGGAGAGGAGAGAAGACGAAGAAAAATGGTTTGACGACGAGGAACCCGAATGGATAGCTGATGAGAATGAGGTTACGCATGGTGGAGAAACTGGAATCCAAGATTTTTGAGGTCAGTGTCGCTTCACCGAAATAAAGGTCCACATGCTGGGCGTTCCATATGAACACGAAGCGAGGAAGTCAGGATGGCTACTTGTGTCCTTGCATATCATTCTACGAGGAGCAAGTCGGGGCCTTCTATCCGTTATCAATGGCAATGCTGTTGTGTCTCAGCAAATATGCCAAGAGCATGTTCCCGTTGCGGTTGTCTACGAAATGTTCACCCCTCGAATCTACAATTCGACGGATAGAGTATTAAGCCCTGAACAAGGAATGAGTTGAGATATTGGATAGGTTTCATCACAGAATTGGATGGGATTGCTTCAAGAGCAGTCAAGCAATGACTCAATAATATCCAAATATCGATGGCTGAATTGTATGGACTGCAACCACGATGCTAGTTTTAATTCTAGGTTCGTTGTTGACATTTGGATTACTAGTAGCAGCAAATTGCTTCCAGCTATCTTCAATCATTAGAGACCATAAGGAGATGTTAGCCGTAGCAGATTGCATGAGACCTCTCGCCATCGACCTCTCAACACAGAAGTCGACCAACATCGAGAAAAGTAAATCACCCCCCACATGCGTTTCATAGAGAGGAGTACAGATGCAAGCAAGCCATGAAATGCACAGGGGATGGACTCAATATATCTACTGCATTCATAATGCGAGAAACACGGTGTGTAGCGTTGCGCTACCGTTGACCCCTCGGAGATGCGGTAGTGTAACCTTGACGAAGCTAGACCAACTCGTAAATCACTTGCAGCAAATTGCGTCTGCATTGTCGTACCAAGATAATGCTTCAAAAGCGGGGTCAAAGTGGCGGTCTCCGTGCGGCTGAACAGCATTTCATCTCATTCCTGGAGACCCCAGATACGAATCGTTCCAGGCGAGGCGACATCGCGATATCGGTGCAGCTCTCGCCAGATTTCCAGACAGCCTCACCTTTTTCTGGTCTGGAAGGTACCGGTTAATTCGGTCACCAAAGCCCCGTCCTGCAGTCAGTGAGCCCGGAAAAGCAAACGGACGGGTCGACGTCACAGTCATTGGACGCCACCTGCATGAGTTTTCATGCACGTTGTCCAGAACAGCACAATCTCGCCCGAGAATCGCGAGTGGCGCCGACCCCCTTTGATTAGCACATGAGGCAAATCTTCGGTGTCCCATCATTTGGCCATGAATAGCAGCCTTACATTCCGTGGCTGTTGTGGAGCACGTGAGATCCAGGGTTGATGCGATGAACCTCCAATAAGCAAAATACACCGCAATCTCACCACGTATCGACTGAAATGCTTCGCCCGACCAAGGCGTGGACAACGGCAATTGGAAGCAAGTGAACCAATTCGAGGGACTTTTCGTTTTCTTCATGTCAGTCCACGGAGAGTTGTGGTGATCGTTTCGAGAGAGGTATAAAGTGGGGATCAAAGCGTTTTCCCCTCCCGAGTGGAACCCACTGATTATGTACGTTGCCGCCAACGACGAACGATGCAGTATTCTTGGTGAAACCAAGAGTGAGGACCTCTTTCTTTCGTTTTGGTCTTTCTTTTCTTCGTCTCGTCTGAATATATGCAAACACTTCGGGAACGACACTGTCGCCCGAGAAGCAAGGTGATGCTTCTTCGCTTCACCGTCATTTCATCTTGAAGAGCTTTGAAGATGGGTTACAAGGCGAATTACCATGGAACATATCCCTCACAATGGAGCGAATGGGATTGGAACTTTGAACATCAACGATATGTTCGATATCGTCTCGTGAGCAAAGGTAATGACGATATCTTTTCTCCTCACCGCCACAACTCAAGACGGACTGACTCTGTCTCAGATGACTATGAGTGGGACGTCTACGAAGAGCAGCCAGAACCAGAACCAGAATTCACCGAGGAATACCCCTACTCAATAAGATACCCAGAACAATACTCAGATCCCATGGCCACATCAGAATATACCTGTACCACCGAATCAACATCCGACTTCAACGGCACGGCCTCACAATCAGATCGTGACTCCGGCTACTACTCCTCCGACACCTTCTCTGAGGGATTCGAAGACCTCCTCGACCATCCCGAATCTTGGACCGAGAACCCTTTCGTCGCATTCGGATTCCCTCCTGCCAAGGACTCGAAAAAACACCATCACGGTCAGAAGCAAGCAAAGCCTCGCTCCCGTTTAGGATTAAATATATCTCTCGTGAGATGAAAACTCTCTTGCCCCTCACATATCATACTTATGAATCTTACAGACCTCACTCCATTCCGACGAGGGCTTTTCTGAACCGAATGAGAGCTGGATCACGTTATTCGGTAACAAGAATAAAGAAGTCAACATTATTCCCAGCCTTGACCACCAGGGTAGTGGGGTATGTTATGTTTCTCATTCAGTACTGAAGGATTTGGGGTTATGGGATTCGAGGAGGATGGGAAAGGGGAGGGCGGCGTGGATTGTTGGAAGTGAGGAAGGAGAGGAGGAGAGGATTAAGATCGTGGGGAGTTGGTGTGTTAGTTGGTCGCCGACTTTCAAGGGGAATGGAAGGAAGAGTAATAAGATGCAGAGAACGACTTTCAAGGTTTTCAAGGATAAGAAGAGGAGGGTGGTGTTGGGGATGAGTCCGAGAGAGGCGAGGAAGCTAGGGATTTCGTGACGACTTCACTCGATTGTGAGGGAAGGCCTCTCAACATGACAACAACGCGACTGAATCGAGGTCTCCGGTGACGAGCTCGATCCGAAATCGCTCGCTATGTGTCGCCTTTCAGTCTTCTGGAAACAGCTGTTGGACACTTCCGAGAAGGCCACCCGTTATTTCTAGTAAGAAGCAGGGCTCAGACATCTCTCAAGGAAAGTAAGTCTCTGGTCGCTCGAGCTCCAACTTCTCAAGATCTCAAGAGGAGAATATTCCCCAGCGAGAGAGGACGCTCCCACCAAAAACCAAACCCTTTGCAAGCTCATCGAAAATTCACAAAACAAAACAAAAGAGGGCAACCTCAAAAATTGTACGATACAAAATGCAGGCCGCACTTCGTTTCCTATGGGTTGGAAAAAATTTGTATTCTATTGTATTACTTCTTTGTATATATGTACTAGGATTACTCAGAGCCTCCTCGAATACTGGGAGCAGTAGGGAAGGGATCAGGATGTACAAAATGAATTATGAAGGAATGATAATGAATATTGGGCTCAACTTCGATGTCCGTTTTAAGCCGAGTGAATTTGTGATTTCTGTGTCGAGAAGGAGAGAAATCGGCGTGAGAACGCACATTTTGGGAGCATAATTATGAGAACGAGGGACTTTGGTTAATAATGGTCAAGTAGACAGAAAAGTGGAAAGCTGAACTTCGGCCTACAACAGTTCTGAAGTGACAAAAATGGAGATGCTCATCACAAATCCTTTCGAAATATGGAAGGAAAGCTTGCCTCCCAACCTCTTCTCAACGTTCTTATCAGGATTCCGAAAGGTAAGGTAGAGGAAGATAGTTCTCATAACGCAAGCGTTTCGTATTCAAGGTCATTGGACTTGGAATAGGGTATTTTGCAAAGCAGCAACGAATTGCAGTTGTCAACAGATATCATTAACCTATGTCTCATGTAGGCCGCCTAGAATTACACGCTCGAGCTCATTGCCATCAACCACATCCACCCACCCTCTTCCCTTTTGTCCTTTACAGTCGTAACATCTTCGCGATATAGGCCTCGATCAAGGGCTCATTCGGGAAAGACATCTCCTCCAACTTCTGCGCATATGGGGTTGGCACCTCAGCACCAGTGATTCTCTGAGCAGGACCATCTAGGTAATCGAAAGCGTATTCCATAGTAAGAGCCAAGATCTCAGATCCAACACCGAAAGCAGGGAAACCGGACTCGACACAGAGCAGACGGTGAGTCTTCTTGACTGACTTAACGATAGCTTCAACGTCGAGGGGCTTGATTGACCGCAAATTAATGACTTCGCACTCAACGCCGTACTTCTTCTTGATGTTCTCAGCTGCGACGAGGGATTGACCAACACAGCGGGACAGGGTGACGATCGTGAGATCCTTTCCAGCGCGTTCGATCTTAGCCTTGCCGAATGGGAGGACGAAGTCGTCTTTTTGTGCAGCCTCGCTCATGGGAAAGGTTTGACCGTATAGCAGTTCGTTCTCGAGGACACAGACTGGGTTGGGGTCTCGGATAGCAGCCTTCAGTAATCCTTTGGCGTCCTCTGCACTCCATGGAGTAACAACCTTCAAACCTGGTATGCTTCCGTACCAAGCTGAGTAATCTTGTGAATGTTGTGCTGCGACACCGGATGCGAAGCCGTTGGGACCACGGAATGTGATATTGCAGGGTTGGATACCGCCGGACATGTAGTGAGTCTTTGCGGCGGAGTTGATAATTTGGTCAATGGCTTGCATGGCGAAGTTGAAGGTCATGAACTCGCACTGTTGAACACGATTTAGCTAAAGCCCTCACCAAAACTGTAACTGACAACTTACGACAGGATGTAAACCAGCCAACGCAGCACCGACTGTCAAACCAGCAAATCCAGATTCGGTGATAGGACTATCAATGACTCTCTTGTCGCCGAATCGATCGAGAAGTCCCTTGGTAACTTTGTAGGCCCCGTTGTACTGCGCGACTTCCTCACCCAGGACGAACACCTTCGGGTTCAACTCCAATTCCTCTGCCAGAGCTTCATTCAAAGCATCTCTAACTGTATACTCCTTAACACCACTCTCGTTCGCATATCCTCTGCTTTGAACAATCGCCGGGACTCGGGGGAAAGATTGGAAAGCACTTCGGACATTAACTGGTCGCGCTGCAGATGACGACGACACAAGTCGAGATGCTGGGCGCAAGAGTCGTGACATCTTGATATGTGGCCGCAGCTTGCGAAAAGAGAAGAAGAGAGAGGAATTGGAGGCTGGGAAGGATAAATTTATCAAGCTGTCAAGAAGAGCTTCCCGTTGTTGGGACGCCGACCTCAGGAAAAAGATCCCAAGATAATAATTGGCCGTAAGCTAGACTATTTTTAGGCTTAGCTTCGGAGGCCACGATCGTTGACAAGCCTCGAATCTTAACCTCAACCTGTCATCAATCATCACAGTTTTTGAAATGTTTTAGTTGATGTTGTAATGATGCTTTATTGTTATTTGTAGTTCTTGGTTGAATTTATTCAAATTTCTTGATAAGTTCGACCCTGGACGATGCGAAATTCAACATCTTGGGTGAAGTTGTGCAGCCAGAACTGTCAGCTTGACAAGTCGTCGAAAGATCACTTCGCCTCTTTCACTTTGATATGCGTGCACTCATTATTCCTTTGAGGGGATATATCTAACACGTGTAAGGGGCAATGTTAGTTTTATCTTGACAAGTTGGACCAGAAACAGATTCAATCTGTCAGACTCAAGTTGAAAATCATCCATCATGTCTTTATTCATCATGTCTTCATTTATCATGTCTTCATTCATCATGTTCTATACCCTGACTATGGTACCCTGATGAAACTCCCAAACCCCATGAACGCCGAAGACAAACCCGAAATGCAGTATCACCGGCCTATACCACCCTGCTACATCCATGAACTATGACTTAGATGCCCATGGTAAAGTCATGTTCAATGCCTGGTGTCACACTTGCAATGAACTGCATCTATTAGTAAGGAATCAAGCTCGACTAGAGGAAGACTTACCTTGAGGAACACAACCAGATACTGGTCCACTCGAATAGCAACCTCTTCAGAATCTGCTTCAGCATCATGTTGTAAGACCTCCCATTCATCATTTCCATTGCCCCCAGCTTTGGCGCCCTCTACAGCGGCACTCTGAGGGCTACCTCCCAGGCTTGTCTTGCTGAAATCATCCACTAAGCCCTCCATACCAGCATCCTTGGCCCCTGGAATAATCTTTCCTTGCTTCAGCTTCTCACGTCGAATCTTTAGGGCTGCATCTGCTCTGTCGAGGAGAACCTTCATAACGCTAGCATGTTTGCAGGGATGTACTGATGCCATCTTGATGTTGTTGCCAAAGTAGGGGAAGTCTTCAATAGTCACAGTCTTGTCCTTGTAGTCACCAATGATATCCTCCATCATAAGCTGTGGTGGTAGTGGTTGCGAATTGGCAAGATAGCCCGAGAGGTAGATTCGAGGAGTTCGGTAATAAGGAGCGTATGCGATATAGAGAGTATATGTTCGTCGAGATCTGTTCAAACAATATTAGCATATTATTGATTTCTTGAGACTCGGATTTTGTGCTTACGAGTCAGATCCATCCGCCTTCGAATCGGGAATGATGGCCTCGTCGTCCTCTTCATCTTCCATATCTGGGATCTCATCTTCGTCTTCTTCTCTTTCACCCATATTCCCTTGATCATCGACAGTTCTCACATCTCGCGCTCTCGCCTCCTGGCTGGCAGCCAAACCTCCTGTTCTCAACCAGCCATCCTCATCATCTCCCGGAGCATGGGTACCTTCACCCTTGAAGTCTTCTCCATCTCCAACCATCGTCTCGTCATGCCCAGCATCACCAGCGAAGTTATCGTCGAGTCTGCGATGGCATGGCACACCCCGTGTCACCAAGAACTGCTTGCCTTCAGGCAGATAGCTCAAGCGCTTGCTGGGTGGTGATGCATCAGCCCAAGACCATGTTGGGAACTTATAGACTAGGTAATCGCCCGCTGCGATGAACTCTTCAGGAGTGATCTGCCCATTATGGCGGAAGGTCGAGGTATGCGAGACGGGTGCCCACTCGCGGACTCGGTCGAGTGCGCTGTGGATGAAGCCGAAGCTCATTGCGATAGCGGGGTCAGCAAGCTTGCTTGTTTTAGTTGCCTTTGCTGTTTGCAGGAGCTCGAGAAGGCGATCGCAGGATCTATCTCGTTGTTTGTCTGAAGAAATGCAGGGCGAATGCCGAAGCTTATGCAACGACAAGGTTTCGTGAATATCGAGGTTGAGAGTTGATGAAGAAGTGGGACAATGGTCGAGAACAAAGGCGATGCAGCCTTACGCTAGTGGTATCAGCACGTGACACTCCCTATCACGAGCAAAATGCGGGTGACCGTCGAGTCAAATCGAGAAGCCTCTGGCGCACGGCGAAACATTCACGCCTATCTAGAACATGAAAGGCTTCAGCGAGTGCTCTCTCACCGAGCATATACTTAACTTTTGAGATGATATCTTGGAAGCTTGTAGCATGAGCTCCCCTGTATTCTGCCCCTCAACCACTGTTGCACTTCTGAAATCGTAAGACTTCTGGAAGCACCTCCTCCATACAGAAAAGGTCATGCATATAACAAGACGTGAAGTAAGACGCTTGATTGTGTGAGCTAAGGCGAGCGGTTGCAGAGTCTGTTTTGGTCTGAGGACTTCATGATTCTGAACCCCCACCACAACTCTCAGTTCACAGATATCAGCATCTCTGTTAGCCCTATTGTAGAGGGCTGTATGGGAAGATATACTTATGAAGCTATCTGCATAACCAGCCCCTCAAACGCCAACTATTTTGAGCATCCAAGTGCTGGTTTATACACAGGGAGCAAGTCGCCCCTAGTGTCATTTGTGTTTCTCCCTCTTGCGTTTTATATTCATCCTTAAATGTGACAACGAGGCATTTGCTAGCGAAAATTATGGCTGTTTGCCTTTCGCGTCCACTTTGTTTCTTGCAGCGCAGGCACCAAATTCTTGTTTCCTTGGCCCGGGCTCCGGGTCAAAGATATCCACCCTTTGACCTTGATCGATGTTAGACACGGAGGTCTGATGGCAATTGGCAACGGCATTCATCGACGACCGGCATCTGCCCTTTTTTAGTGAGGGGATCTGCATGTCAAGTCCTTGCCAGTTCAACGTCTCTGATCGTCCACATCATTGCGTCCACCTTGGACTCCACGATTTGCTGGAGCTGTGGAACTCCCGAACATGTTCCTAACCCACTTGGAAATTATACTTGAGATGGAATGGAATGCGATGCGAAAGAAGTTATCGGAGTGCGACTGTGCGAGTGCTGTGGAGGGGTATCAACGTGAACTTGACTAGATTCGCCCATGTTCCGTGGACCCCAAGCACTTCATGTTCCTTTTCCGTATCCGCCAAGATCGAAGGCCAGTACAATGGTACATTCTTTGATATATAGACATGATCTTGTCAAGACCCTCGAGGCCTCAACAACAGAGGTCATTGTGAATACTTTCGTTGAGATCCCACCTTCATTATGTTACACTCATTCTTTCTCGGAGCTGCCGCCTTTGGTGTTGCAGCAGTGGCTCTTGTCGCAAGCTCCTCAAACTCTTCTATCTGGGTTACAGAGGTTCCTACCCACGTTCGTCCATATGCCATCCAGGAGACTACGGTGCCGTACCACACAACACCACCCACACCTTCCAGATCTTAGACCCAGACACCGAAATGCTTGGTGTTATCCAGCCAGGTGGATTCGAGTAAGCCTTCCTTCCCCTTTTTCTCAATTTCACCACTCTAACACCTCCCCAGGGACCTCTTCTACGCCCTCTCCTCGGGAAACTACACAGCCTCAACACTCACCCCCTACGACCCCTCCGCGAACGCCTCCTTAGACTCTGCCGCCGGGTCCTCCGCAGGATTAATCGCAACTCTCGAAGGATTCGACGTCTACTCCCAATCAACCTATTCCCCCCGCCGCGACGCCATCAACGGCACCGCACCCTCAAACACAACCTGACACACCGGTGCCAACGCTCTCGCTACTGATGCTTATACTCCTTATTTCGTAGCTAAAGATTATGGTCCTAAATACCTGAACAGTGAATCTGGATATCAAGTTATTCAGCCTCTCGTCACGGGCACACAATCAGCAAATAATTTCACCCTCTCAACTGTTACGATGGAACGAGTTTCTTCCAATACGACCGTGCCAACAAGGGTCTTCCCAGGGCACGCCGTGTTTGAGGTCCTGGAGGGAAGTTTGAAGGTTGAGATATTGGGGGAAAAGATTAGTCTTTTGCAGGGAGATGTGGTGTTTGTTCCGGGGAATACTAGTTACACGTATTATAGTGAGGTGGCTTACACGAAGTTTTTGCATATTGGTCAAGGAGCGGAGGGTTTGGATAGTTTGTTGATTGCTGGAGGGGCAAGTTGGGATAGTTCTGTTTGGCCGACTTCTTGAGCTTGGTGTTGGGACGACTGGAGAGGTAGGAGAGGGAGGGAAGGGTTTATAAGGAAATTTCGATGTTTCTTGTGTATATGTTAGAGGTCAAAGCCTGAGAGAATGAAAGTGAATGAGAAAATCCAGCGGATATTCTACTTGGCGTGACAACAAATGATCTCCGACCAAAGGTTGAGAGTCAATGTGCAGGTTGGAGATCAAGTGCTGGTAATGATTGTTTGAAAGTTTGGTTCCCTCGGACATGAAAAGTAGCGAGATATGTCCCAAAGTCGAGCAATTGCTCGAACTACGAGAATGTTGGTTTTAAAAATGGTATATAGAAGTATTGTTTCCGACACTAAGTAGGACAGAGAATGTAGAGGAGATTGTTGGTTCTAGGGAGGGCGCTTGGAAGTCCCGTTCCTAGTACAAGTCAAGACGGACAATTCGGAGAAGATTCTTCGATCTGAAGAAAGCACTTTTAAGGGATATTCTAGGGTCTAAAATGTCCATTCCGGTCCCGGACATCGGCTAAAGCATTATGGACGAATACGGCTGTGGGCAGGGATCTTGAATATCACTTCTCATCAATCTAAGGCGAAGTGAAACTGGGTACTAATTTAGTAGAAATTTGTAATTATTCTTCTTCTGTCTATGCTGAGGAGGACAAGTTCGTCCAAAGACAATCAGTTTCTCGGCACCTGTATGCAATTCCTTTGCTCAGTGGAACGCCAGACCAGGTGTCCGCACTTTCACCGGTATGACCCTATGGTATCCTCCTATGGGCCATTCTCGAAGTCCGATGCTGGCCTAAACTTGCTAGAAATAGCAGTGGATCGCGTCGATGTAAGAGCCTCGCCTTGCTGTCTTTCCAAGGGCTTTCGTGAAGGGAGGCAACACGACCTAGGTACAGATTTGATACCCTTGACTCATTCAGTGATTCCTCCTTGGGAATTATGTCGAGTTTTTAGGTGGTTCGGTACTCGTAGTGAAGCTCGCCCTTTGCCTCAATCCGTGGGATATCGCGGATCGTACATCTCATAACCTTCATCCTCCGTATCACTCTCTCCTTCTGCAGCTTCAAGCAACACGTTCGCTCCAGATGCCAGCGTCTTGAGTCCACCCTCACTCTTCTCTTCATCCTTCACTGGCTCCGCATCCGCCGGCGCAAACGCACTCTTGAACCCAGCTTTCTTGAATCCCGCCTTCTTGAAGCCGCCACCTCCTCCACTGGTACCTGCGTCTCCTCCTAGCTTGATAGATATGAGTCCTGATTGAGAATTTGCCTTTGCTTCGGCTTTTCGTGCTTTGGTGGAGGCGAGGGGGTCGCGGGTCAGTTGGCGCATGTCCTTCAGGCGCTGCTTGTGAGAGTGGTCGTAGGATGAGAGATGGGCTTCATATTCGTTCATTCGGGCGTAGCCTTTGCTGCAGAGTTCGCCTAGGATCGTGAGTAATAGTATGGGGTTGAGGAGGGAGAAGGACTAACAGTAGAAGGACTTGACAGCTTCCCGAGCGCTCTCGGTTTTGGGAGCTGGGTTGGTGAAGCCGCGCTGGATACGTTAGCAGATCGCTCTGATGTTATAGGTCTTTGAAGCTTACTGGAGGCATCTTGGGTTGTTGGAGAAGTGGTATGAAGTGTTGGAAGGTTTGAGGCTCGAAGAGGGACAATCAAGGTCTGGTCAGAGCTTCGCAAAATGCCGAGGACCAGCTCGACTAGACAACATCGACACGTTATCAATCTTCCACACGCGTTCGCACATTGTCAAAATGGATCGTGGAGAGTCAACAGCGTCACAAGACACGCTTCTATCACTTCAACAATTAGATCCGTCACCTATAGATACCCCTCTGGATCTAGAAAAGGAACTCCCAGATCTCCCACCTGCCCCTCCACGATCCTCGACTCTTGGTTTGAGTGGTGGTGGGCATAGTTCTGTTTATTACTGTAAGCTCAGTACGAGATATAAGATCTAATTCTTATATTTACTAACACCTACAGTGACACGGCTGCAGAAATACTCCACCTATGCCTTCACCGTCTTCGCCTCCTTCCACATAACAAACACCTCAATAATACCCCTCATCACTCGCTCAGTTCCTGCCTCCGAGAACTACCTACTCCTCACTCGTCCATACTACCAATCCTTTCCTCTCGAACCTCTCCTCATCACTCTGCCAATAGCGACACACGTCCTCTCTGGACTCGCACTACGAATCCATAGGCGCAACGCCAATTTAAGACGCTACGGAGCGGTAGGCGTATCAGTATCAGATCGCTTCAAGAGACGGCTTCGAGTCTGGCCTGTAGTGTCTTGGGCTAGTCTATCAGGATATGTTCTCACGCCGTTGGTAGTAGGACATGCGTTCGTAAATCGACTGTTACCTTGGATATACGAGGGTGGTTCTTCAAGTGTAGGTCTCTCATTTGTTAGTCATGGCTTTGCGAAGCACCCTTTCGTGGCGTGGACGGGTTATGTGACATTGATCGGTGTTGGCGCGGGACATTTTGCGTGGGGTATAGCGAGGTTCCAAGGTTGGATACCTATTGGGAATGATAAGAAGGCGAAGAGGAGATGGTGGACAATTAATGGCGCTGCTGTTGCTCTTGTAGCATTATGGATGGCGGGTGGCTTGGGGGTTGTTGCAAGAGGTGGAAAGTCTGATGGCTGGGTTGGGAAAGGTTACGACTTGCTATACTCGAAGATACCACTGGTGGATTTGTAAAGCTCGGGAGGATTGCCCTAGGATGACTTGGTATATTGATCACGCATAGCATAGCGGATGGAGTTTGATTAACTGCATATTATATTAGACTACAAGAGAATTCAGAACGCGATACAACCAACTCCAACTCCACAACTCAATTGTCAACCACTATTACAAAAGAAATGACAAATGTTGAGTTATATCCAAGAAACACAGCCCGACTCCTCGAATCGAAAGCAAAAATAAAGCGAGCCTCATACTGCCAAGAGTTTCCTTCCCAATATGTAGACCAGGTTAGTCAACGGCCCACTTGGTTTCTGTTGACATGGCCCTTCTTACTTCCTCTATCTATCTGCTATCACTTCCTGTCGTGCATCCTTAGGCTGCTCATTCGCAACTTCTTAGTTCATCATGACATTGCTGGTGATGTCCCCTCCAACATTGCCATTACTGATGATGTTGCCCGCTCCGGTACTTTGGTTGCTTCGAAGCCTTCTGCCTAAAATGTATTTGAGATCATCCTCGTCCGCCTTTGAAATCCTAATTCTCTTGCCATTCCCGTTCTTGCCGCCTTTACTCAATTTGCCATTTGGAGCCTGATATCCGTTCGTGCCGAATTCTTCGTGTGCGCTGTTCCTATCGATGGCAAGACCGAATGGTCTGTCGATCGCAACAAGACTAGCCCAAGCGACAAGGCCATGGTTGCCCTCGAAGTCGAGAATCTCAACGTTTCCGTCCTGATCTTGTTCGGAATTCCAAAGTCGAACTACCTCGTCCTGGAGGAAGGTGGTTGGACCTGCTGCCGGCCTTATGTAGGATCTGTTTAGGGTATATAATGGTAGATAGATGGTGTTTTCTTCCACATATCTCTCTATATTAGCTATTTGCTGAGGCTTCTTCCCGGAGACCAGTCCACCAATCCCAGCTAGCATGTCTCTAAGCTCGGCTTGAGAGCGGTGGTCCCCATAGTCTGGGATATCCGGACTTGGTACTGTGATTGAAGTCCAGGCCCACGGGTGCTGTATGTATTGCAATTTTCTGGGCTGAACCTGTCCGGCTTCCGCAGCCAGATTGGTGACGAGGGCATTCCCGCGAGGCCGCTGTGTTGAATCAAGTAGCATCTCACCGCCCTGGATCTCAAAGCCGCGGATGATGTCAAAATTCGCACCCACCTCAGCGGCAATGTCCCCACCAGCTTTGTTGGTGACTCCAATAACTCTGACAATCCTTAAAGGGATGTGGTTGATATCGAACGTAATCTTTCGTTCCTTCACAGCCCCAACAGGCTTCAAGCAGTTGCAATCGCTCACTGCACAGCAATCAGGTGAGCCAACTACCTCTGGTGGTGGTCCAGGAGCGAGAGGGTGGAGAGCCGCTGGCACAATATTGGCCTCCAATACTATGCCACGTACTCCGCCAGGCGTGACCCTATCTTCTGTTAGCCATGCTTCTCATATCAATGCCACCTATGGACAGAAATAAATGGATGTTGACTTACATATAGCGCTGACCGGCAAGTACTTCTATTCCTTCTGGTACAGGAGCTTCTCTCAGAAATGCACCCGCACGCACCCGCATGATGCCGCCAAGTCCTGCCGCCTGGTCGAGTGTGACTCGCCAAACGCCTCGGGCGATATCAGCTCTGATGGCGCCTGCAAGTCCCCAGTTGGCAACTCGCTGTCTCCAAGGGGCTCGACGCGGCGATTCTGGATCCGTAGGACCAGAAAAGCCTTCCCAATGACTTATGACATCTCCTCCGCCATTCAGATTGTGAAGTGGAGCTCGTGCTTCTGCGTTGTCGTTCCATATCCCTGCAAGACAAAGGTCAGCTCTTCGTCATCTACAAACGCTGCTGCTGAGAGTTATGTATAATCGACAGCAAAGATGAGGGAAGAAACATTGACACTTACAGATGATTGGCCTTTCAGATACAACTGGCCCTGTTGTTTGGATTGACATTTCTCGTACAAAGTCTCTGTCATAGGTGCGGGTTCTGACATTGTACCGACTAAAACAGGACAAATCCAAAGTTAGCATACGTACATTACTCAAAGTGTTTTAGTACAGTAGAGCTTAAGCCAGTATAACGTAGATTAAACTGAAGCACTTGGGCTTTATTCAAATTTGAGAAAGATGAAGGATGGAGATTATTCAAAATGCTTGGAAACTAACCACCAAAAGCCTTGTGTCACCACACCAAGATCAAAGAAGGTACCGCAGTCCTCATTCATCAAACCCAACAACCAGATGAGGAAATTGATATCTATAAAAGCTCCAGTTGCACGCATTCTGGTAAGCTCAGCAAATGCCCCTTTACCAGCGTCGGTCTTGTCATCAGCCATGGGCCCAAACACAACGTGGTTATCGACCAGAACCTGGAATCGTTGACTGGTAAGGAGTCCTCTCACGTAGTCGAAAGTGAGGTTGGCCACGGGCATTGCTGAAGGAATATTGAACTCCGTCAAGGCAGATCTAAAGCTTATCAGGAGAGCTTGTATACCACAGGTGGAGCCAACCGCTCCAGGAGTGAACACTGGGCCCCAGCCAAGGGCCAAGTATGGTAAAAACGCATCAGCTCTTTCTGGTTCCGGTTCGCCTTGGCGCCATGGAATTGGTCGATTTGTATCCCTAGGATCCGGTTGTGGTCGTGCTTGCTTTGGAGGCATCTTGTATAATTATGGAAGGGGATGAATTCTTTAGGGTGGAAGGGTTGCGTGGAATTACAACGGCTTTACCAGTGTCTAATGTTGGGAATTAAGTATATCTTTCGTTGTGAAAGGAAAGGATCTTATTACCGTTGGCTGATCGATTGCACTATAAAAGGTATGGAAGATACATCCATCGCCGCGAGCGGAAAAAGTCAAAGAAGTCGAATAACACGAAAACAAACGTAGAACAGTATCTTTGTCCAAAACAGAGACTGATGCGTGTGAAAACGAACGCAGCATGCCTATGCGAGGGACTGACTTGGCCTGCTCGCATTGCTTGTCTGCTCTCCGGTTTTCAAGTCATTAGCACCGCTTTGCAGCTTGGAATGCGACCTTCTGGCTTCGAATCCCTTTCATGATTGATGCGTTTCTTTGTGTGGTGTAGCACTGACAGTTGTTAATCCGCTCGGAATTCTTGACGTTTTCTGCTTCCAAGCTATTGGGACTCGGATGAGGTCTGCAGACAATTCTTTGAAGGTCGAGTCCAATGGTACGGTAAAGGACTTGCACATACCTGAGACATGATGCTCAGGTCTTTTGGCTTATCAACGCCCACCTTATTACTCGACACAAAACCGACATGTATGTTTTATTCTGGGGAAAATTTTCCTGGACTGACTTCGTGAAGCTTGGTGGCCCCTCGCTCTAGCACCTGACAGCCAGTTTACTCACAATCTGCTTACTGTCTTGCGATATTATCGAACCCCATCGTAGAAGCGCTTGACTTGCTCAAAGAATACCTACATTCAAGGCACACGATGTTTGTCAGATCAACGAAATCTGGCGAGGCGCCGTTGCATGCTGTCCTCGGTCGGGTTGGTTCTTCTGGCCCTCCTCGCCTGCAAGAGGAATAGAACTTTCATTGCGATACGATATCATCGCACTTGTCGCACGACACTGGTTCTGAACAATCAGCCTGGGCTGCTCTCCTTCCTTCTTGTATTCTATGCCGCATGCGGAGGTATTTTGCCACTATTCTCGGTTTCCGACCCTTGGTCGAGATCAAGGCCGCATGCGGTCAATTTTTTGCACCTTTGTTCTCGTCCTTGTCGGGCTATTTTTGCGCTCAACAGAACTGATGTTGGCTTGTCCGCTAGCATTGGATATTTGAACCTGTGCAGTGATCGACGCCTACATGGTATTTCGTCGGGGCTCGGATCGTGAGGTTGCAAATAGGCGTTTCGATCAAGTCGCGACTGGTAATGTCATAAAGCTGCCCTTCCAAATGCCGTCTACAGCCATTCCTTCATTATGTGTGTTCATCTGGTGTTTTCAATTCTTGAGCAAGTGAGCAGAGCAAGAGAAGTATGGATGACAAGTCGAATTGTAATGGCTTTTAACTTTTTGCCCAATTCTTGCATTGCAAAAAGAGTGTCCGAAAACAGGAGTAGAAGTTCATACCTTACATATCAGGCATTCATACCCATGCATCGCTGGTTTGTGACCCTGGAATTATCGTTAGTGCATCATTTAGGGCACTTCTCATCGTATTCTTCACTACAAATCCATCAATGTCGTTGGAATTACATCAGGAAAGATACTTGATAAGCCAAATGCTCAAGTGTCGAGTACATTCAAAACATTATATCGAAAATATATTGAGCTATCTCACTTGATAACATGTCTTGCAAGACGTACTTAATAATGCACCTCTTCGACCGCTGGAGAACATCCTTTACGGAGCAAAAATCAGAGGCAGTGGCTGCAACAAGTGACCAACGTGAAAACTTCTCATTAAATTTAGTCATCTTAATGAATAGATTCATGGTCCGATTTGTTATAGACTTGTAATAAACAATAGAATTACTTGCGGATGTGACGGTGAGCCTACCATAGCAGGAAGACATCAACAGAGCTACTTTAAACGCTCGCGGCACTGTCACTGGCGAACAAAACATTATGCACATCTCAATCGGTAGAAATATAAACGATAGAGATTCCATAGATTACTCGCAGCATCAGCAGCTCTCGTGGATGCGTCTCAGAAAAACAGATTCAAAACTCCAAGAAAGTTCCAAAACTTCGACCCAAAGCAAGCAGCTCGAACATGAACCAGTATTACTCAGTTTCTACAACTTCGATCATTCAGATTTTGCCTTTTGTCGTTTGACTCTTGGCGATCGTCGGACAGCTTCGGGACCCCTCTTCAATGTAGCTGCACCCGCCCTCAACGCAACGTTGACATTAGCCGTCATACGACCTGCCTCTCTAGCTGTCGTTCTGATGAGATCCTCAGCTTCGTTAGGATCCAAGGTCGCCAGCTGAGCGAGGATCTCGGGATCGGCCCGGTAATTGCTTGACGCCAACCTGCCTGCTAAACTGTCCCCCGACTGTCTCTGATTTGTACTAATCTGAGAAACAAGCGCCACCAAGGGCTCTCCGTTAGTACGGAACTCATTGGGAGCATGCCCTTCATCCAAAACCAGACCGAAAGCTGTGTCAACTGCAGTCAACTGGTCAAGCGGGATCGAAGCATCATGTCCCTCATAGTCTAGGATCCTGACATTATCATCTCTGTCCGGAGTGTTATTCCAAAGCCGTATAACTTCACCAGCCAGGAAGGGGGCTCTTTGTGTTCTTGTTGCTGGAAAGGCGATGTTTAACGTGTAGAGTGGCAACGTGAGACCGCCAACAGCTCTGGTTCTTGGCTTCACATCGGCGGATTTGGCGATGATTTCCTGGATTTCGCGGATAATGTCTCCTTTGGTTGTTTGCCCTTTGGGTCCCTTCCCGCCCCCGAGAGCTTCAAGAAGCGGTCGAAGAGCCTGTTTCTTGGATTTCCCTACGTTGACCGTCATCGCGCCATGGGTTGATTTGTCGCTGAGAATAATTCTGTAGAATTCGACAGGTATATCCACATCGCCTATCCTGGGTGGTTGAGCGTTCACACTAGATACAATGTCCCCTGCCTGTGCTGGACTGCCGAGAAGCGCAACCCGCTCTGATGACCAACCCCATGGTCTTTTCAAATCTTGCAGTTTTCTGAGTTGAACATTGCCTTGTATGCCAGCAATATTGGTGACTGTCGCCAACTCATTCGGTCTCAGTAATGAGTCAAGTAAGAAGTCGCCAACAGCCGTATTGAAACCATCAATGGCGTCGAAATTGGGGCCTTGTTCGTCTCCGATGGCACCTCCAATCTTGTTGGCAAGGGAAATACCGCGCACTATTTGGAATGAGACTTGACGACCTATACCAGTGCCCATGGCTGTTAACGGCATATCGCGCCAGGAGGAAGGATCGGAGGAGCCTTGGGGATCTAGGCCAGACTCTGGCGCACTTTCGTGGAGGGCAATTCGTTGGATAGAAGCCATGGGTACTGTTCGCACCTCAGTTCCCGGGGCATTGCTAGTTGATCTGCATAATCTCCTGTAACCTGTCAGTTTCCACTAGAGTGTGAAGAGATACCCTCATATAAACTTACACGAATATATGGTCCGCTGGGACATTTATATCACGGGGAACAACCTCAGGTCGAACAAAATGGCCGATGTGCGCAAACGTGTTAGCATCTGGTGGTGCTGGCGATGATCCTGGGGATGATGGGAGTCTCGGTGATAGTGCATAGGACCCTATCTCCTCTGTCACCATATACACACCAGCCTCAATATCGGCACGCACCATCTCGCCTAGGTTCCAGTTTCTGACTAGCTGTTGCCGTGATGCTTGACTTGGACGGGATGCTAAAGGAGGCCCGAAGCTTTCCCAATGGGGGATAATTTCAGCTCGTAAATCGGGTTCGTGGGCTTGTCGTCTCGGGTCTGCTCCGTCATTCCAGATCCAGATAGTGGGCCTATTGCGGTGTGCAGTAATTTGTTGCACTCCGGTCCGAGCCACGAAATTTTTATTGAAGCCACTCTCTCCTGTCGCTCTTCTTTCCAACCGCACTCGATACCCTTCCGTGATAACTCCTAAATCAAAATTTGTCCGAAATTCTTCGTTTGCAAGTTCAAGAAGTATCCGAAGACTCTCAGACTCGAGGTTGTTTGACTCCATGAGCGTGGCTCTTAGTCTGGCTACAACCTCTCCAGGAAAGTCAGCAGTAAGGTCACCAAGGTAATTGTCTACTCTACGGCCAAATCTAGGGCTGGCTTGCAATCTTTGAAGTCTCTCTACTGTCGGTCGTTTTCCTGGAAGACGGAAGAAATCCATGGCAGCTACCATGCTATCGCAGAGTGCGTAGTAGCCACACAAACGACCTCCTCCGCTGCGGGTGAAGACTGGAGTCCAACCCATGGCCAGCCAAGGCAGTAGTGCATCTTGAACAGGCTCAGTGGGGGTAAATGGAGCAGGTTGACTAGCGATGTCCCAGGGGATACGTTTAAGCAACGGCGGAAGCGGGACAGGCGGTGCTTTAGGCGACATATTGAACGTCAACAACGAGATTATGTTGGGCCTCAACTACAGAGTAACTGGGTGGAACGGACGGAAGAACGGGTGGGAATGAGAACAGAGCTTGAACATTAAGTACAAATGCTTCTCGTACCCATGTCTCTTTCGTCACATATCATACATTGAAGGCTACTACAAAGAGGCCTTTCAAAGCCTTCACTCACAACCTCGACGCAAGCAGAAAATATAATTCTAGAATTAGGGTAAAGAGCTCTTCTTTGTGTATTACGTACGCCGAATAAGCGATCACACTCGCTGTGTGCACAAAAAGCGACACATCAAAGTACCAGAAAGTTGAGGACATTTATTAAGGATTTGAACGTAAGAATAGCTCAATCGAGGGACTAAGTAGAGTACTCGCTTCTCGTGATACTCGAAAGTTTGGGTTAAATTCTTTTCCTATGTACCTGCATTTGGGGACAATCAAAGTTGATGCTCTGTGTCAGTTATTTTGCACATCTGGAGCCACGCTCTAAATGGAGGCCCACGGTGGTGACCTCATTTGCAATTGAAATTGACTCAAAGTCTAAAATAATAGCTGATGGGTGCTACAGAGTTTCCACTGTTGTGACATCAAATTGCAAATGACAAGGAACGGACAAGTAGGGAAGAAGAGCGACTGCAAAGTATCTCGTAGAACACAATGCGCTAAAGACTCAAAATCGAGATCTGGTTGCGTCTGAGCTGCCAGGACCATACGCTTGTCTTGATACTGGTATAGTAACTTGCTGCCTCGGGCACCAGGTCTACTCCAGTCGGCCGGCAAAAGTCATGAGAAATCTGAAATAATGGGTAGCGACCAATAGGACATCATTCGCCAGTGCTTCTGCCCGAATTGTATAGCATTTAATGGCATGTCGCAAACTCAAGAGACCTCAAGTCAAGGTGAGCAGACAAAGCCAGTCTCTTGCTCCTAAGCCAACGCATGAACTAGATTCCCTCGACCGTCTCTGCGGAGCCAATGTCCCAGAGGATATTCGTCTTTGCCATTGCTAGGGACTTAGTTGTAGGGAATGTCCTCCTGCATTTTGACCTGAGCCCCGCGTTCGAATCAGCTCAATGTTCGTTTCATCGATGGAACTCTTTATGGAGGTTGGCGCTGCATGCATGCGCATCGACGTTTCGACTGATCTCTTTGTTCTTGACTTCGTCTGAGGTCTGCAGGGTCTTAGTTGACTTTCCTCTAGTAATCATTGTCCCATACAATCTGGAAGATCTTGCTAAGCTTCTCATCCGGATCCTGGCTTGGGCGCGCTGGACATCGATTTGGTCGTTGCGGTGTGCATGTCCAAAGCTGGATCTGCGAAGTACCTCGAGGTTGCTCTCTTCTCTTCCGGGCTAGGCACACCGTTCTAGAGATTCGATATCTTATCAGCCCATATGTTGCGCAAGAAGTCGGTTTCAATCACAATTGCTTTGATTCGGTTTCTCGAGCCAGCACGTGAGCTGACCAATCATTTTCGGGGATTTCCAGTCGACGCCTCTTTCTGTACCTTTGCTACAACGACAAAGTCTAGGAATCGAGGCACTTGGCCGGACGAGAGACGCTTTCTGGCACCTGATGGAGAGCGAGGGAGAACGAGGTACATGCAATCCTGCGTGCCGTCTCGAGAGATTCAAAGACCTATTGATCGTACGAACAGCAAAGCGGCAATACTCCACGCCTGGTGACATGTGATGGGACATCATCCAACATATTGCATTTAACGCATATATCGATAATGACCGCAATATTTTCAATTTCTGAGTCTAAAGCATCTTTTTTCTTCTCTTCTTTTTTCTTCTTCTTCTTCTTCTTCTCCTTCTTCTTCTTCTTAAGCAAACTGCCTTCCCGAGCCGAGAACTGCCTTGTACTGTCAAACACATGTTTGAATGAATGTTACCTGTTCCGTTACCTCAACTGAAATATCACTACCGTCTATTAAGGAGTTCAACGAAGCTTAGAATATTAGCACAGAATGTTTGCGTATCTTGACTCTTTCGGAAGTTCGGGGTATCATGCTCAAGTTTCCAAGTCAAGTTGATTATTTCAACTTACGAGACTGGCGAGGGAAAGAAGTTCTACCCATCTTCCTTAATTCCATTTTATGTCATCTTCCTCACACGAACTTTGCATACTCAAACCTCTAGCATGTTTTCTTTGTCCAAGGACATCCTCGGCCGCATTGCCAAATCTTGCCGCCTGACCATCTCACCTTAGATTCGATGAAGAAAGGCTCGATCTGATCATTGGAGCTTTGAATGAATCATCTCTTCCTCCCCTTCAGACAAAAATATGCTAGTGTTTGCTTGTTACACTTGAAAGAGAATATGTTATTCACTTCGATGCAAGCGGCCTCTCCATAAATCGGATCTCGCTAAAGCTTGAAAATTATCATTGTTCTTTTGTCTAAATTTCTTGTTAAAATAAACTTATATAGATAATATTTGATATTTCCATAAGTCAGACTTCTCATTCCATCTACCTCAGTCTGATAGTCAATAGCCGATAGTCGATAGTCGAATTAGTATTGCAAATTGCTTTTTGTACACACGCATTGGCATTCACGTTTGCTGAGATGGCACCTAAACTAAGAGAAGCAGACAAGGGGTTGACCAAGAAGGTGATCAAGGAGGTATCCAAGAAGGTAACGGTAAAGGAAGAAGACGATTACGAAACGCCAATCAAGGTTGAGTCCGCAAGAGGTCCGAAGAACGCTTTCCTCCCATATCTCGCGTTAGGTTTAGCACCGGTCACTACTTCTGGTCGAGGGCTTTACTGTGGCATTAACGCACTCCACATCAGTTAGTAAATTTCTTTCTCCTTATTATGATTCCCATTCAGGGTTCTGTCTAGGTACTCTTTGGGTGCAAGTCTCACTATCAATCGAGAAGTAGAGACCTCTTTCACATGACACTGGCCATCAACCTTGATGATATTCGAGCTTTGGGCGCTAACATCTCAACAGGCTACAACGCCGCTAGAAAAGCTCTTGCCGGACCAGGAAATGAGCCGGAGCCGCTTCCAAATAAGTACTTCCACGATCTGTTCAAGAGTCAAGCATACGGCGACGCAATAACGACTTTTCTAGCTACTCAAAAGGCACAAGGCTTTTGGGATGGTATCAGGGATTCTGATGCTGAAATAGCCCGCGAGAGAAGACGCCTCATGTCACCAAATAACTTGTTCGAACAACAGGTGGCCACCTTACTTGATATGGCCAATCATGAACAAGGCACGACATTTCTGCTGGGAATCATTGAACAAGGTTTTAGAGGTATTTGGAGAAGCAAGAAAGAATGCGACCTGGAAGCGGTGTATAACACCCTGCTATACGTAGCTCCGCTTAGAGAGTTTCTGAGTCGACCAGTCGTTTGGATTTGGCTGAACAACGCTGAAAAGCAAGGTAAACCTGGAAGTAGAAAGGCGGAGGCTCATTGGGAAGGATTGGCTATTACAAATGGCAAACCCTCCGGGGAAAGGACCCGGCGAGTACGTGCTTGGGGCTTAGGTACTGAGGTCGAGAACGATGTCAAAAATGGAGTATGGATCGTCGAAGGTATGTTTCTATTTCCTGACGTGCTATCAAATAGCAGAAGTTTAAGAAGCATCACACATGTGTACTTCTCATCAAGACCTTTCATGTTGGTCGTCCTTGGGGCACTCCCTCTTTTCTTCATCACCAACTAAGCAACGCATATTGATCATACCAAAGACTAACCTTTTGATACAGGTGATATTGGTGGTGAAGGTATTGAACATATGTTGGAAGCTAGGTCTGGATCATTCGTGAGAGAGGTCTCACCTCCTCCTGGCTTGCAAGTACCTGAGGGTATGAGATACATGGAGCATTCTAATGGTGAAAACGTCGGCCTGGTATTCGAATTTGATATCCGATGCGTCGAGGACATCCACGCAAACGCACCCACAGCAGACACAGATCCTGCTTGGGTAGTAAACGAGGGACCATCGAACGTCGAACCCAAGCCAAAACCCAACCCTATGAAACAAACCATTCCAGGTTCCACGAAGCCAATACTTGCAACTGAGATGTACAGAGGCGTTCCTACCCCATTCGTTATCTTCCGCACTGTTGAGATCACCGACAAAATCGGCACAATCCCAAAGACCATTGATGACGAAGTCAAGTATATCGACTCGTATACTTACGGCAATGGAGATTTCGTTCTGCAAACCGGAGAGACCTACCCGCGCAATGGCACTACCATTGTGACTAAAATTGAAGGCGGGGAAGGATACGTACGCAATCGTGTTCTTCAAACCGTATTTTCCCCATGGGGATTGCAAGATACCTTACCCGTAGCTGCCGATATTGGCCTAACAGTAGCATCATCCGCTGAAGCTATCCGGAGTGAAGCCCAAAAATGGGGTATGGAGGAAGTCAGCAAGAACAAAGCCAGAGCTATAAAAGACATTAAGGAATTCCAAGATGCCAGAACCTGCTATCTTCCAATGTACCGGGTTCTCGAAGAAATCGAGACAATAACCATTAAGACCTTCGCTGATGGAGAAGAAAAGATAATTTTCCAGGAAGGAGAGATCGTACTTGGTGGACTGGGTGCCCACAAAGGTCAAAGAGAAGTCACCGACTTCGAGGGTTATGTTGCTATGCTTCCTGACGAGCAGCTTGAGTTGATCAATCGTCCTTGGAATCTTCGATTGTCGAACGAAGGCATGGGAAGAGCAGGATGGATGAGCGTTCCGACAGAAGGCCCCGCAGTCATTGTCGTAGCCGAGGCAACAGGAGTAGAGAAGGTTGAAAAGAGAGGCAAGAAGCGCTCAGCACTGTCTGATGATGGTACAGACGACGACGATGTTAAACCGACGAAAAAAATAAAGACGAGCAAGACACAAAGTCCCAAGGACCCCAGTTCCGAAGACGATACCCCCACCGCTCTTCCCACCCCAAAGAAGACGCCCCGGAAAACGAAAACGAAGACGATTCAGAAGACAATCAAGAAGAATACCCAGAAGAATGCCATGAATAATGGTAAAAAAATCCTTTCTCAAGTCACCAGTTCTGAGGATGAACTTTCTGCCGCTATTCCTACACCCCCCAAGAAGACGAGGAAGTCTAAGAAGTAAGTGGGTATGATCCCAGCACCTTCATCAACTGGACTTATACTGTAGTCCGAACTTTTTATACGTCACCTGTTTATTTCGTACTTAATAAGTACAGTAAATGATGGCAGCCAATACAAAATTATCTTCTGGAACTTCAAGGATGGGGGAGTTTTGTATGTAGCCACAACGGAGTGGGAATGTGTTTAGCAAAATTCCCTAGATAGCTTGTAGTGAATGGAACAGGGCTTTGATTTGCTTCGAAGCGATAGTAGTCCATGGACGGGAGAAAGGGCCCATCGAGTTTGAGATGAAAGTGGCAGCTGAAGCCCCTTTTCCTCGCTTAAGAAAAGACTTGCAAGTGTTCCTACGATTTAATGGCTGAGCACAGATACATGATCAAGTCGTGGAAGAATAAGATTCAATCAGATTCAACTAAATTCGAATAGCACGAGGCAGACGAATTACCCCCTGTAATACTGAAACGGAAACAGCGACCTAGGTTGGCACCTTCCTCTATTATTCAGAATACACGTGACCGTCTTGTTGCAGAAGACCAATGGCCACCTGGAAGGGAAGGCGCTACTCCTAGCAATGATAGTCACGCTAGTATAATGGAAAAAGAGACCCCTTCTCAAGCGTTTCGATTCTCTCCTGCTCCTTTGGTGCGAAGGTAAGTTTTGAATGGAGAGCGTAACGTGACGGCTAGCACTTGCCAAAAGAAGCTATGTAGAACGCTCAGAGATGCAGTCCTCTTTCGATTGAAATCATTAAGAAGATATTTTAGCCACCAATCAAGGTTCCCTCGCCTCCATTGCATTACTTGATTACGAGTCTTGCACCTTTAGCGCAGAAGAGGGAAGGCAAGATAGCCTTGGTAATATCATATTAAACGCTGTCAAATTGCTCCATTCGTCCCTACTCTCTTCCACAACCTAAGTTTTTCCACCTCAAAACATCGGCGCCAGTTTCGTGAAATACCAATCTAAACACCATACGCTCTGCATCCGAAATAAACTCATCATAGCTCTACGCCCGCACCGATAAATTCCTCCGCACCCTCATCCCAGGCAACCCAAGCTTAAACATCCTTCATAGGGAACTTCTTGAAAAGTTCATCAACAAACTTGATCGTATCCTTCGTCATCATCGCCTCACCTTCTTGTCGTCGTCTCTCTTCTTGCGTTTGAATCATCTCCTTCAACTCAGCCAACAGCTCAACCGTCTCTGTTGGACTCGCAATCCAAGCCGTAGTTCCCACCACCCTCGCCTTAAAATCATTGCTTCCCGCACTCAAGAACTGATCCCCAACATGCAATGTCCTATCGCCTCCAATCTTAACCCTCGAATCCTCTCCTTCCTTGACTTCTCCCTCGGGCGACGTAGAAGTAGCCGAGGTCTCAGGCCTAGGTATAGAAGTAGCACCCTCATGCAGCCTCCCAAAATAATTCTGACAAACCAACACACCCCAACTCTTATCCCCAATATCAACAAAAACATCATTCCCGCCATTAAACGCACAAAACGGCAGCTCCCTTCCCACCTCACTCATCTCCAATTTCTTCTGCACCACCATTACCGTTTCCTCTAAGCTCTCTCTTGGAAATTTGTAACCCGGGATGGAGGGGACTATTCCGACGGCGCGTTCTTTGCGGATGAGGTTGGCGGGGAGGGAGAGATTGGTGACGCATTCTTTGAGGGAGTATTCGGCGAGGTCGAGGAGGGCAGTTATTCGGGATTGGGTCCAGGTTGACATGCTGGGGAGGATCCAGGAGCGCCGGGAGACGTATTCGAGGAGGTATTCGGCGGTGAGGGAGAATTTGAAAAGGAAGTTGGACTCGCCGCCTAGCCCGGGATGTTAACATGAGTAGCTAAAGACAGAGATCTTTCTTCTAAAAGAGATTGGATTTGAGGACTTACCCATTACGACGAGATTATGTTTTTGAGTGTTTGTGAGGAGTGTTGAGCCTTTAATGGCTTCTAAAAGTCCGTGAAGACGACCGTAATACCGCTTTGCTTCCGTGTAACCGGCGGCAGTGACGATGCCGATCTTTGTGTCATGGCTCATTAGATCTATTGATGCACAGTTAGTATTCCGACAATCTCCTCCTCATTATGTGAGTGATCTCACTGACATAAAATCTCTTGAATTACAGGGTTCTCTGGCTCCAAACTCTTTCCGTCATCGTATCTACAATAATGTTAGCTCAAGTCTGAGGATCTGGAGCAGAACTCACAGGGTAACGTCTCCATCAAAGGTCGCCAAGTCCAAATTTCCAGCGCTTGTGACTCCCATCAATTGTGCGGTATTGAGAATGAGACGGACGTCGTTGAAAGATGGAGGTACGAAACGTCTTGAGGAAATGAACCTCTTCTTGTCCTGATATCTGAACGCTGCCGCCAGCGGAAGTCGCGTGAAGAAAGTGCCTATACTTGGGACAAGCAACTTGAGTTTGGAATTGCCTTGGGTGCCATGTTTCTGGTGCTCAACTGGGAGACGTCAGTGATCGTTCGTTCATATAACTGCACTACCGCTGAAATTGGCCACTCCGCGGCGGAACTCTTCGTTCGAATTATAAGCATTCTCGGGGACTGAGTCTGTAGATCCTATAGATAGTGGTTTATTCCGCGGATCTTGCTCAACCCCAGCGGGATATCTCCTGCCCACCAGAGGGGTTTGCAACAGTATCCTGGAAGTCAACCTCCGCTACCGTAAAGGTGAACGGATTGAGAGGGACAAGTAACGATGTACCTCTCTTCCACGAACATCACCATAAAACATACACAAAGAAGCAAAGAATTGCACTGTACTTACTATGTTCATCAATCATATTCTCCACATCCAGCATGATCTCTTCATATCGCCTGCTCGCAACAACTGCCATCTGTTCGACAGAAGTGCTTACCGTCTCAAAGACACCAGTGGGCTGGGAGTGTAGGACGAAAGGGACCGCAAGCAGCGCCTTGATCCATTCTGGAAAGCTTATGTTAGTCTGATCGAACATGATGGGTACCAGTGTTGAAGAAGAAAGATGCTTGAAATTGAGCGCACAGAGCAAATATTTTGAGTTGTAGAAGGAATTGTGTAATTTAGTTTGAGGGGTGCCTCCGATCTCTAATTTTCGCTTATCGCGAGCATAAGTTTGAAGATAGGGGGGAGGGTGACGTCTGAAAGGGCATCTCCAGCGTCGTGGCATTGTCATTAAAACACAAACAATACAATAGAAAACTGGTCATCTATTGGGGAGAAGGCATGCCTTCATCGTTTCAACATTGGGGTCTATTTTGACGGGAAAATATAACTGCTGAAGTTACTGCCCTCATTTTTGGGGACTGAAAGAGGGAACGATTGACAAACACAAACTTTCATTGCAATCATCTTGCTTCCAGAGCGTTAGGTTTTAGTAAGCTGTAGGGCAAAGACGACGCTGATGTGAAGTGGCATCTAGGGATTAGGGCAGCCGAAACTCTCCACCCTAGAAGCTGCAAGGAAAACTTCGTTGTTTGAGCTGCGATGTCCCTCAATACGGCAACTACCCAATGACCACGGACCATGATAGAAGCTCTAGACGCAAATGCAAACATAAACAATGAGATAATTGCTCAATCAATCAGCATTTTCAATGCCCTTTTAGGTACTCGTGAATGACCCAAGGCCGAGTCCTCGCGACTCGGGAAATTCCCATCAAAAGTATCGAAACCGAAATGAAGCAATTCGACAACCAAGATGAACATACCTATAAATTGATCCCTCCTATGTGTCTTCAACGCATCTGCTCTATTATTAGCCACACATTCCAACCCCCAATTTCCCCAGCCATGTGCCTATCAAGAACACCTACACTCAACCCTATACCTCGTCGTCATCTTGCCTTCTTCTTCTCAATCCCTCTTAATCTGGACAACCTTTCAATCGTTAATACCAATAGTAAGTCCCGTATTCGTCGGTCCCGAAAACGAAAACGGTTCGGAATTCGGACAAGAGAGTGATAAATGGAAGATGCGGAAAGGAGTTCAAAGGAGGGACGGCATCGAAGCTCACTGGTCTCACCGCCAAGATACCCTTGTCCGCTTGCGTAACTGCCAAGGCATGTGGCGCTATGCCGTCCTGGGATGGTGGGGGGACGCTAATGGTGGGGTGTACTTCACCCTTTGAGATAGACTTGCTTTTTGCTTGATTTTTTTTTTTTTTTAAAAAAAAAGTATATATTGTTTTTGGGGACCCTATTGGTCGATTTGAGATATTTTGTTTATTGAGGCTTTAAATCGATAAGATAAGAAGAAAGAAAGTCGGTCAAGATGAAGGAAAACTACACAGCTCTGTACCCGGTACGTCCTTGATACCCGAGATCCAGCGAGCGATCATCTCGCAGGGGAGCACAAGCACAAGATGCAGATGTCATGATTCCAGGAACCTGCATTGAATTCCGCACAATTTGCAAAAAGGATATGCTAACTTTGAAATTTTGAAAACATAGAACGAAGAGGTGGCGCTGAAAGTTGGAGATTACAGCTATGAGCACTCGACGAAGTTGCCGAAGCATATCACGGATCATCATGCTGTATGTCTCTGTTCCTCTCCTGTTCTGTGTGAATTTGTTCAGCTTAAAAAGAAGTTTTGTTTGGAATTGCGAGCGTGGGAATATAAAATGTTGAATGATCATTGTATTTTTTATCCCGTCGAAGTGATGATGATAGAAACCAGTGCTTTATTACTTGACGGGACTGCGAAATCTAAATCGAAATGGATGAATATAATGCTGATTTATACGCTTTAGTGAGGGGTAGAAACGCAGGAGAGGTCAAGTTACATGATCAGTCCTCTCCAAGCCCAGTTTCAAGTCTGGATGGCCAAGGCGATTGGCGCGAAGAGGAGTACGTTTGAATCAAGCCCTTTCTCTCCTCTCCATCCCAAATTTCTGGTAAGACGTGGGACAATCTCTCGGGATTTTAACCTGTGACTTCTCAGGTTCTTCACCCACTCAAGCTCGCGCCCATTATAGCCAAGATCTTTCTTCCAAAGTCCTTTTCCCTTCGTCGCTTTTAAAGCTTAAGCTTCACAAAAACTGACAATGCCCAAACCAGTTCTCGAAATAGGAACTTTCATAGGCTTCTCCACAATGGGCTGGGCAGAAGCAGTTGGCCCATCCGGACATGTCACTGCCCTAGAATTCTCTCCTGAATACGCCGCTATAGCTGAGGAAAGTTTTGCCAAGAACGGCATCAAGAATGTTGATGTGATTGTTGGTGATGCTAAGGAATCGTGAGTGCCTTTCGCTTGCATCTTGGTTTGCAAAGAGAGACGAGACTTCTCCCAACCTCATATATATGGGGCGGAGTGCATGGGAGGAAGAGTTGGCTGACAAAAGAGAACAGGATCAAGAAAATTTCATCGGCACTCAAGGAGCCATACGACCTAATCTTCATCGACGCAGATAAAACCTCCTACCCTACCTACCTCGAGCAAACACTCGAATACTCCCAGCCAGGCTCATCGACCCGCCTCCTCCGCTCCGGAGGTAAGTTTGCATCCCCTCTCTCTAGAAATTTCCGACCACATTCCACTCTTCACTTGATCCTCTCATTCCCTCCCTCCCCGTCACCTCCCTGTCCTCTCCCCTCCATCTCACTAACAAACCCCCTCCCAGGACTCATAATAGCGGATAACATCCTCCGCCGCGCTCTAATCGCCGACCCCTCAGACGCCAACCCCTGGGCAGCCAAAGAACGCGAACGCACCTGGCGAGAGGGGGACATGCAAGCTCTCCATAAATTCAACGATATGATGGTTCAATCTCCTAGATTGGAGACTTTCTTAATGCCTATGTTTGATGGGTTGGGGATGGGGAGATTGGTTGACTGAAATATTTCCATCTGATTGTCCCCACCCGCCGCTGGACTTTGTTATGTATGTGTAATTGGGGATGGAGGATGGGGGATGTCTATAGAAGAGAGTTGGATAGAGGATTGAAAGGGTGAGGGTGAACGTTGAGGGGAAAATTGTTGAGTAGCATTGCAGCAAAAGCCCAAATCCTAGCGCCTATCCTGTCTTCCTTCACCCATCCCATAACCTCTTTTACTTCCTCCCTCTCCATGTCCACTGATCTCAGAGTTTGCATGCAAGTCAAGCAAGACCCCTCTTAGTATCCTTAGCCTTCCAACCCACAAGCGGACTCTCCGGCCTCGGAACATTCGGCCTACCACTCAACGAATCAACCGTCCCCCTCAAATCCAGCCAAAACTCATTCTTGGGCCTCCTATTCGGCCAATCCGTCTCAAACTCCTCAACCTGCTCCATAGGACTAAATACCACCTTACTCTGTTTAATCCCAATTACTGTAGAACTCTGGGGATCTTTTAGGATCGTTTCATCTTTTCTGTCTTCGTATTTCTCGAGATGCTCGATACATTTGATGGCGAGACGGACGGCGCGGGTACGGTCCATAGGGGAGGGGACTCCGCCTTGTTGGACGTGGCCAGGGATTGAGTCGCGGGATTCGAATCGGCCGCCTGCTTCTTCGCGGATCATGTCTGCGATCAATTTCGCGCTGTAGACTTTGCTTGCTTTCTCGTTGACGATAATGAGACGACCGGCACGAGATTGACCCGAGTCCTCGCGGAAAACTTGTTTGAGGTGTCCGATATCGGCTGCGAGCATGTCAATGTTGATTCCTTCTTCGGGAGTATAGACGGCTACAGCTCCGACGGCGAGACCGGCGAGTGTGGCAACGTAGCCGGAGCGGCCTCCTTGGGATTCGATGACGAAGACGCGGCGGCGGGAGGCGGAGGCGGATTGTTTGATTGTGTCGCAGTAGCGGACAAGTTCGTTAAGACAGGTGTCAGAGCCGAGAGAGTATTCGGTTCCTGGGACGTTGTTGGAGATGGTGGCAGGGAGGAGAGTCATTGGGATGCAGAAGGATGAGTATTTATCTCTGGCTTTGCGGAGTTGAGAGAGGGCGTGGAATCCTTCAAAACCACCGATGATGAAGAGACCGTCGATGTTGTATTTCTTGAAGAGAGAAGCGATGAGGTCCATGCCGGATTCTCCTGGAAGTTCTCGGTTTGTCCCAATCTCAGAACCTCCTTTGCTAGCCCATCCGTCAACCTCCAGCCAGTCGAAATCACGCACAGCACCGAGTGGCTTGTCACCGTGATGACGAGCGAGACCAGCAAAGCCATTATGAATAGCAACGGGGGTATGTCCTCTAGTCAAGCAATATGCAACAGCGGCTCTAGTTGCGGCATTCATGCCACCAGCTGGAGCACCAACATGGATAATAGCAATTCGCATATGCTAGCTAGTGTTAGCTTACATAGTGAAGAGATTTTGAGTATCTCACTTTTCTTGGTGGCAGCATCATCTTATCATCTAGTCCGGTTGCTGTCGTGGTCATGAAAGAATTGTAGACGTCAGTAAACTCGGTATCCCTCAAACTCATGGCCTTGTCAAAGTCCCGAGCTTCAATGGCCTTTGCGACTTCCTTTGTGTCTAGAACCGCTTGTACTAGAGGCTTTCGGCAGATTTTGTTCTCGAGAATAGCGATAAATGGGGTAGGTGTCTCTGGCGTGGCATCGAGAACCGCGTTGACGGCCTCCACACCTTGGAGAGTAGCAAGATATCGATCGTAAGCACATGCAGTGCCTCCTCGTTGTACGTGACCAAGTGTGGTAATACGAGTATCCAACGCAAGTCCCTTCTTGTCTGCCAAAAGCTCCTTAATCATATCTGGGGAAATTTTGTTACCGTCTTGGTCGTGAGCTCCTTCGGCTACAATCACAATAGTCTTTCTCTTTCCGATCTCTCGGTGCTTTCGATGATCAGCAACAGATTATATCTATTGATGTTGGAGCCCTTACCTTGGCCACGATCTTACACATCTCCTCTCGCCAGTTCTCAGCTCGAGGCTTCTCCGGGATGAAGACGAAATCTGCACCTGTAGCAACACCAGCCATAAGTGCCAACCAACCACAATGTCTGCCCATAACCTCAATAACGAAAGCTCTTGAATGCGACGAGGCTGTAGCTTCAATATAATCGACCATCTCGCAGATTCTGCTCAGGGCTGAGTAACAGCCGATTGTAGCATCGGTTCCGGACATATCGTTGTCAATTGAACCAACAAGACCAACAATGTTGAGGTGCTTGAAGGGTTCAGTCTGCTCAGCAGTCAACTGCTTAGTTTCCACCAATTCCTGGAGCAAGCCTGGCCATTCAGCTCTGAACTTGTCAGCTCCCGTCAAGGAACCGTCTCCTCCACAGATGATCAGAGCATCGATGCCACTGAGAACCATATTCTTGGCGGCAATCAATCTGCCAGGTCGTTCATAGAACGCCATACATCTTGCTGTGCCAATCAATGTCCCTCCTTCAGAGAGCCATCCTCGCACATCCGACCAACTCATCTTCTGTATGTACTTTCCGCCTTGCACCAAGCCCTCGTAGCCTTCGTGAATGCAGAACATCTCGCAGCCTTTCTCAATGCCATATCGTACGACAGCTCTTGTTGCTCCGTTCATGCCAGGAGAATCTCCTCCGCTGGTCATCATAGCGATGCGACGCTTCTTGCCCGCGAGGGGTGGTGGGGGTTGTGCGGGGGCCATGTTGAGGATAATAGTTGAACGATTAAGGATTCGGAGGGTTGAGTAGAGGTGGAAAGATAGAGAAGGATATTATAGAAGTTGGAAAGGAGCAGCAGAAACTTCTTCCTTGGCTGATGGGGTTAAAAATTGAGGTGTTTTCAGCACAGCAGATGCATATGACGAAGGGTGGTGCCAAAAGAAAGTCTTCAAGTGGAGCTGTTGGAGTGGAAGCTTTTATCGCTGACAGGGGGAACGATAAGGATCCCTTAGCGAAGCCTCTGAGTGGTCAGCCCGGGGAATACCCGTGGGCAACAAGCTGCCACTGGCCAGCCTTGTCCGTCCGACTTTTGCTGCTGAACGCATCATTTGTGTAAGCCTGAACTAACAGTGTGGGGGCATCGAAAGTACGAAGCAATAGCGATTGGACTGTATTGGGGAGAACCACTTGGTGATCTGAACACTGTACCTGACTTGCTGAAACCTGTCGACCGGCTTCTCAACATCGGTGCCATTCTCGGACGCTACCTTTAGCCCACTGCATCGGCCCACGGCGGAGGATATACGAGGCTATGACGAACTTGAGGCTCTGGATACATCGCGACAACTGCTGCTGAGGAGAACAGGAAGGCAGGAGAATATCAAGGGTTGTGGGGAAGGAAACTCTATACCGTCGCAAGAAAGGAATACTTGACTCGTCAAAACAACATCGGGATACCGGAATAAAGTCACGTCGGTCGTATGTGAAGGTGGATTCCTAACGCTAGGACATCACGCAATTTTGCGTTGTGAATAGGGGTTTGCGACATTGTGATTCTTCGAAAGAGGCCCGAGTCGAGACTTTACACCGACACGTTACGCCGACAGCTCTGCCTTGAACACCTAAGGTTGCCTGCCACTTTTGGCATCAATTAAGACACTACATAGAAACACAATGGGCTCCGTGTCGAACGAATTCCCCATCTCTTTGAGATCATGGCCTGCGAGTGGTCATGATCCCAGTGCGCTTCCAACGTTGATTCAGCGCATCAATTTCGAGCGGGGCGGATTTCTAAACATTACAGAGGAGAGTCTGCGTCCGGAGATCGCAGAGGAAGAAGCCAATGGACAAGATGACGATGAGAGCTCAAGCTCTGATGAAGAAGAGGAGCCTGATAAGTTGAAGGAGCTCATGATAGCTCGAGAGGAGCTTCTTCGTGAGATTGAGTAGGTCACTATGCAATGAGGCTCTATGTAGATGTTAATAGCCTCGCAGACAAGCTCATCAATCCGCCTTATACGCTCTAGACTTTATATCCCTCCTACTCACGAAAGATGCGCCAGTGGGTGCGATCGAAATTTCTCCTCTTCTTACAGAACTGGTTGGACCAAAGACGTTGGGAGCCGACAAAGTGGCAGCCTCGAAGCTTACAGAAGCCCAAAAGTTGGACGACAAGCAGATTGCGAGGGGCTGGAAGGCTCAGAGTTTGACTAAAGCCATCGACTCAATTCAAGCATCTGCCGAAAGGCTTGAGCAAGAGATTGAGCGCGAGACGAAATACTGGGAGCAGGTTCTAGCGGTTAGTGACAATGGCTGGGCTGTATGCCGATTGCCGAATGAGAAGCATATTCTCGGTGTTAGATACGGATTCTCTGAAGGTATGAATTACTTCTTTGATTACGGACTTTCACTCATCATATACAGCTTCTCCTGCATTCAAGACTCGGAGTCTAGCAGTTCTCCAGCGAAATCCAGATGGCGGCATATCCCTAGACCAAGGTATAGCAGAAAGCGCCCCAAAGACATTACGAGTCCGTATACAAGTCGGCGGAAAAGATACAGGCATAACTCCCGTCCCAAATGCTGCTCCAGCAGATGCACCAATCGAGAGCCTAATTCTGCAAGCCCGCAATACCATCTTCGCCGAAGAGCTCTGGCAAGAACTAAACCGCGAGGCTCGCAGTTTCGCACCCGTCCAAGACAAAGACGACACCCTCATCTGTCCTCTAACTCCCAACAAAACCATGATTCTCGAGCTCGTCACTTTAGGCGGACCCCAACCTCCTACAACTAATACCGACAACGCCATCGCCGAAGCTATACACCTCGCCCTCCACCTCCTCCTCAGCTATTCCCACCGTCAAAATTATCGTCGTCGAACCCAGGCTCGGAAACCTATCTCACAATCCTCCATGGTTGAACCCACACAAACAATCACCCTTGTCCGAGGCATATTGGCCCGCCTCACATACCAAGAATCCATCAAACAGCTCTACTCCCTCCTCAACCCCCTCTGTCTAGTCCTAAGAAAGGCCTCCATACCTGCATCCTACACCCTCGTCCCCCCCAACATCTCCCCGCCATCCCACTACAGCAACGCCGAGAAAACAATTATTGCCTTAATCGAAAATCTCCAAACCAGATTCACCCTCTCCATCACACCACAAACAACATTAAACATCGCACTGAGAACTTTCCAAAATCCTCTGTGCAGTTTATTCTACGTCTCGCTGCCCAACCCCGCGGATCCATTGCAGGTTACTTGCCCACCCTTTGTTGCTATTCCCATGGTCAGTGATGGGGGGTATTCGTCTTTCGAGGCGTTGAGGGAATATGTTTTCCAAGCTGCTGCTTGTGCGCTTGCTTCGACCTTGATACCCTCTCTGAGCGCTCCAATTCCAGATGGTGGGGAGGATAAGATGGCCGTGGATGGAGATGAGGAGAAGGAACAGGAAAGGGTGAAAGAGGAGAAGGAAAAATGGATCCAAACAGGACAACCTACTCTTCTCTCAAACGTGGACACGCAGAAACAGTTGTCCATCTCTCTCTCCGCCAAGAAACCCCACATCTCCAACCCTGAACTCAATAAAACCGGCGTCCAGCTCCAGCTAGCTTGGGATGCACCTCGAAGTAATATACCAGAAGAAGATGATGAGTTTTCTGGAAGGGGGAGGAGTAGTAGTTTGAGTATTGGGGGTGAGGGATTGGTGGGTTTGGGTGCGGCTGAGGCCGGGAAAAAGATGATGGAGAAGAGTGGGAAGAGAGGAGAGAAGGCGTATGTTTGGATTGCCTGGGATGGCGAGAAGGAGGGTGCTTGGGATGAGGGGGAGGGGGAGATTGTGAGGAGTTTTGAGGAGGTGGTTAAGGATGTTGAGGGATGAGAAATGAGTGAGCTAGTGAGAAAGGGAAGGCTTTGAGTATCGAGTCAGCTCGTAGATTTTTTGTTAGAAACATGAATGAAGATATTCGGAACAGAAAGTATGATCTCAATTGACTCGAGTTCGTATTCACCACATGCGAGTCAAGGACGGACATTGATGTAGCAAGTATTTCATTCTAGTAGCTGCAGTGAACAAGCTATGTAAGCCATAGCATCATTTCATCTCATCTCATAACCATTAACCTATCTGTTAGGTAGCATCCGACAGCTCAACCGCCCCCTAGCCGCAAATCCAGCGCAAACATGAAGAAACTCAGATGCATATCACCTATCCCACGCTCAGAAAAAGAGAAGCCATAAAGCAACATTATAACGCCAAGCACCTTCGCTTTTCTGTTATAAGACGCATTGGTACATGCAACAAAGTAGAAGCCACGAGGACATCCTGCCATAACGCAACGGTAGTCAATCAGGCCTTAGAAGCATTACGGCTTCGGGAAGCACGAGTGCCCTTTGCTGCAGGTCTGCGAATATTAGTTAGTGCCACACAGCTTTGAGATTTCAGAAGGACTTACGTCTTCTTGCCTTTGGGGCCCTTCTTTGTTGAGTTTTGTGAATCGTCTGCGGGTTGAGAATCCTCGACGGGTTCCTCATCCGCAGGTTGCTCTTCCTTAGCAGGCTCATCGGCCATGGCAACATCGGAAGGAAGCTTGAGTGCATCGGATGGTTCACCCTTGACGGCAGATTCGGTGTTTTCGGCAATGGGGGCGGCTGCTTCGGGTTGTTCGTCTTTGACATCCGCTGAATTTTTCTCGGCTTTAGCACTGGCCGTGGCAGTATCTGGCTTAAGGTTGATAGCCTCAGATGGCTCGCCTCCAGTCATGGTTGTGTCCTCGACCGGCTCCTCCTTTACGGCCTTCTTGCCACGAGCAGCACGCTCCTTTGGAGCGGGGGCCACAGGAGCATCGCCTTCTTCGCCGTCCTCTTTCTTGACAGCAGCCTTCTTGGCGCGTGACTTCTTGGCTGGAGTCGGCTTGACCTCCTCGTCCTCAGCAATGTTCTCAACTTCTTCGGACTTTACAGCCTTCTTGCCTCGTGACTTTGAAGGAGCTGGCTTGTATGGTTCAGCATCATCCATTTCCTCGTCTTCCTCCTTCACAGCCTTCTTGGCGCGTGATTTCTTGGCTGGTACAGGCTTGGCTTCCTCCTCGCCATTCTCTCCGTCTTCTTCAGCCTTGACTTTCTTGGCACGCGACTTCTTGGGGGCTGGCTTGGCCTCCTCGCCGTCCTCGTCAACCTCCTTCTTGGCCTTAGTAGCACGTTTCTTCTTAGCAGGAGTGGGTGCCTCTGATGGCCCTTCGTCTCCAGAGTCATTGGCACGACCACGTTTCTTAGGAGCAGCCTTTTTCTTTGATGGAGCGGCCATTTCCTCTTTCTCACTCAACTGCTCACTGATGGCTTTGAGCTGGTTGTCAATCTGAGTGGTAGAGGCTCCCTGGGATTTGAGAACTACGAGCTCAGCCTCGAGAGAAGCAATCTTGGCCTTCAACTCGTCGATTTCGTGAGTGCGAGCTAGGTCATCTTGTCTCATCTGCTTCTTAGTTTCCTTGGTGCGGAGACCGGTTTCGCCAAGCTTGTTCATCTCTGGGTCCTGCTGGATGTATTAGTGATTGAAAACAACGCGTTAAGAACACACTTACGCCGTTGAAGTCATCTGGGTCGATGAAGCCTTGTTCAATGACGCGACGAACCTTCTCCTGCATATCAGGATGTCTCGACAGGCTAGCTTTATCATCCGGCTCATCGTATCCGTCCAAGGCATCCCAATCGTATTCGTTAGGTCCCACCCGGATCTTATCCCGAATATTCTCGAGAATCTTGCCCGTGACGCAGCCCCTACATATTATCAGCATCGATGTTTGATGATTCGAGTACAGCTGCAGGGCGGGGCGTCTTGAGACATGCATGCAAATAGAGAGACTCACCAGTGTCGCCACATCCAACTTCCACGATCCTGGAAATCAACCCAGACCCCGAGACGGAGCTCATCCTTATCAATCTTAATGCCAGCCTTCTTGCACTCGGTAGATTGGCAACCGGCACGGCTGGACTTCGACATTTCTAGAAGATCATTAGCCAAAGTACCCAGTGAGGGGTCACATGTTTATATCGCTCTGCAACGTGGCGCAGACACGAGCAAGATAAGAGCAAACTTACCGACTCTGTAAGACATCTTGACGATGGATATTCCTCTAAATATTGTAGATTCTTGTGTAGTCTAATCGCCGCACGCTTTGATATATGCTGCGACTATCAGGGTACGACGAACAGCTGACGCGCGACCGCAGAAAGCTGGTCCGAAGTGTTCGCTTTTATCTGTTCGAAAAGAAACAAAGCGCGATGGTGTGTGAATGAAGGTATTTCAACCACTGAGACTGGATGAACTCGATGGAAGAATTATGAGACGTGATGGAATTCGAGGTGAGGTTGATGAAAGAAAGTTGAGGTTAAGGCGATCGACGGGGCTGCCCTGATTGTTCAAGCGAAACGCGCTAAAATTCTGCTACCTCGAAGAGCACACCACTATCATTCACTTTCATTATTTACCTATGTTTGAAGGGCTACGAAGTTGGATATTGAGCATTTGATACGACTTCGAGTTGATCCTATCCTTTTACTGATCCTCATTATATTTCTCGAGCAATTTCGCCGCTCTTGAGCTCCGTTTGCAAACGAACGACCAAGACAACGACAAAAGCTCCAGAGACTCTTTTCATTTCCCTTGATATCGTCCGGCAGATCAATACAAAGGACACAATTGAGCCGCTGAATTGACATTGAACATGGGCTACAGGCAGAATCACGAAAGATCCCGATGCAGTTTTTATTTCACTCCGATCACATCCGGTCAGAATTCTGCTGTCCTTAAGGCCTATCAAAATTTTGCATCTCGTTTCAATTCAATTCTATCCTCAAAAGACGAGATTATTACCAGCTATATGTTCATGGCAGTCTATTTCCTTCCTTGAGCTTGGTATAGTACCTACCCTTTCCTCTTTCCCGCCAAGTCTGAAGCAGTCTGATTCACAGACGTTCCATTAGCGAAAGATTTATTGTACCCAGCATCAGTCGAATTCCAACTCGGGATAGAAGTTGGTTGAGGGACCGCTTGAGGCTGAAAGTCATTTTGTGGAATGCCCGATGTTGGGCTGGACATTGTTGCTGCCGCCGCTGGCTTGGAAGGGGTCGCGACATATATAGTAGAAAATGTAGATTGCGGGGACGCGGTCCTAAATGTCGCCGTGCTGTTCAGGACATCCACTAGATTGCTAGCCTCTGTTGGCAATGTTGATGGCGGTGGCGGAATATCGAATGTCCCAGTTCTGAGTGGAACATGGGGAGCAGTACTACTGCTCTTGCTAAAATCTCCCGCCCTCCACGTAGCAGAAACAGCAGAGCTGGTTTCCGCTGCTGCTGTTCTCGTTGTCCCAGTGCCCGATAGGACTTCAGAAAGCGTATCAAGAACTGAAGTCGGCAGACTAGTCCAGACATTACTTGCGCCATTCCAGATTGTCCCGTTCCAAGTCGTGCCATTCATATAAGCTCCCCAACTGCTAGGAGCAGGAGACATGCTCGGATTTGGACGCTGAGTCTCTGAATAGGTGATGTTGGGAGTTCCGATGACAAAGGTGGAGGACGGAAGAGTGACGGTACCCAGTGTAGTGACTTTCAGGACTTTGACTGACGATGTGGTAGAGTTGAGCCATGTCGGAGCGAAAGCAGTGACGTTAAGATCCGTTCTGTTGTATCCTGATGCTGTCAGGAAATATTTACCTCCTGTAGGGAGGGCAAAAGGCGTCCTTGTCGGAGTTGCTGCTACTGTCTGGTTCACAAAAGTGGAATTTGTGCCATAACTAAGGGATATTAGATGTCTGTTGGGCGGCTCCCATTGTGGGGCAATGCCTTCGTTTGGAGGGTTGATAGGGATCGCGGACGTGGAGACGCTGGAGTTGGTGTCGTTTTCAATGGATGTCCCGTTGAATGATGGGACATATGCAGAAGGTATATCAGGGACAATTCCATTTGGAGTGGAACCTGTAGAGAGCGGGATAGTGGAGGAGATGACAGTGCTGGTGTTGGTGTTATCTCCCTTCACCGCAGCTATTCCAACTCCGATGCCCATTGTTGGGTTCTTTGAGGGACTTTGGTAGTCCGCATCATGGTCAGACCCAGGTCCGGCAATAACTGGAGGAGGAATTGTAGGAGCCGCCATCGTTGAAGGAGTGCTCTGCTCAAATGACGGCGTAGAAGCAGAGGGTGTAGATTGTAGAAGTGCAGATGTGCTAGCGGTGAAACTTTGAGTCATGCTGAAAGTTTTCCCTGCATCGATACTTGTTGCAGGTGGGGTGGAGGAAATGGCAGTTGATAGTGCTGCTCTGGTTGTTGTCGGAGTTTGCGTTGAGGTGACGGACGGCCTGGGCTGTGAAAGCGATGCTTCACTTGTGGTTGGACTTTGAGTTGGAATAGAGGTGTTGCTTCCATGATTGTTCGTCTTCGGTGTGGCGGTTGGAGTAGGTTCCGCAAGCGTTGCTATACTGGTGGTCGGACTCTGAGTAGAAGCTGAGGGTACAGATTGTGAAAATATGCTGCTGGTTGTTGTCGGACCTTGAACCGTGCTAGAAGAGACCTTTTCATGATTCTTCGCGAATTGTGAAACTATTTCGGTTGGATTTGGAACAATACCAAAAGTGGTCTTTACACGGTTCTTCGCGAATTGTGTAAATTTCGGGCCGTGAACCGTACTAGAAGAACCTTTCCCATGCTTCTTTTTCTTCAACGTAGTATGAGATCGGGTGACTTCGGGTTTCGATGTAAAAGTAGGTGCTGCCGTGTGGGTAGTGGCAAAGACTTGAGACGTAACAACCGAAGTGACCAAGGCCGTAGCAGTGGTACTCGTGCCTTTGCCACCGAGTGGCTTAGGCTTTGTATCGGCAGGCTGGGCCGAGCTCGATTTCGGCATTTCCTGTTTGAACGCATGGTTGGAAATTGGCTTGCACGGCCCATGGCAATCAATAGTATGGCCCTCCTTCTGACTGTAGCGTTTCTTCTTGGATGCAAAGATGCCTCCGCCGAATAAGCCCCCAAGGATGCCGCCTATGACAGCGGCTCCCCCCACTGCACCGCCGACGATCCCGAAGAATTGCTTAGTAGTCATTCCATCGACGGTCTCGAGGATAGGTATGGCTGGCAGATTTGCAAGCTGGACCGTCTTGGCTATCTTGTTAGTTTCCCGTAAAAGATCTGCTTTCGTTGGAATTATCGCCTTGGAAAGGAGGTTAGCATATTCCTCAGGGCCTTTGATGATGGCGAGCAAAGTATGGCTCATGATTTTCTGGTTATTTTCCTTCCCAAAATACCAGTCCGTCTTGGCCATGCCATCTCTGACCATGTTGGCCAAGGTATCGAGTTGATCGGCGCTGCTCTTGGTAGCTTCTGGTAACCCTTCAAATACTCCTAGACGCGCGAAGACCTCGGGTTGTGAAGCTAGATCGACAATCTGTGCCGTAGCAAGATTCTGTGCTGCGCGACTTTCATCGTCCATTAACCTGCTGGCCACAGCGTATCCAGCAAGTTCACCTTTGGCTAGTTCATTCATATCTGGGTTATACCTCTGATACTCAGTCTCGCCGTTAGGGTTGCGAACGCTCCTCCATAGGGCATGGTCTAGTATAGCGTCGTAAACAATGCCATTGTTGACTGTAGAAAACTGACTCAAAGCCATTGCACCTGCTGTAGTTATGGTGCCGAATTCCTTGACACCTTTCAATGTACTATAAACGACATCCTCCCGTGCAGTGTCGAGCTCTGCGATATCTGCATCCGTGATTTTTTCGCTGGTTGCATCCTTTACTTCTAGCTTGGCATATGCATCGTTGTACCTGATCATGGCATCACTCGTGTCTATTGGATCGTCCCAAGTGCCCTTGATACTGTCCCACAATTCCTGCTGGGTTTCCGAAAGACCTTGCGCAGGAGGATTGGGTGCGGTATCTAGAGTTTGTTCCCCTGGGCTGCTTGCATGTGGCTGCTGCTCGGAGTCAGATGCCGTCTCTGGACCCTGCTCTCCTTGATTGCTTGGTTCGGATTGGTCTGGAGAACTGTCCTGCTCTCGCTGCTTCCCCTTCCAATTAAGAGGGCCATATGGTTGGCAGTCGAGGCAAGTTTCAGGATCGTTGAAGCCGTCTGCCAATGCAGGGGGAGACGGAAAATCTTTGGGAGTTTGCCAGTCTTCGTCAACAGACTCTGACCCTTCTCCGCGGCTAGGGGACTCCTTAGGGGTCTTCCAGTCCTCATCAGAGACCTCGGATCCTCTGCCTAGACTCTCATCGGGGGTCTGCCAATTTTCATTTGACGTGTCGGATCCCTCTCCACGGCTGGGAGATTCATCGGGAGTCTTCCAGTCCTCGCTAGAAGACTCTGATCCCTGTCTACCCGGAGAAGGTCCTCCATCTGGCGTCTGAAAATTCTCACCAGAGGATCCTTCTGATCGTCCCCTAAGGCTGCTCAGAGGAGTCTGAGAAGCGGGCTCAATCGCTTTTGAGATAGCTGGGTCATTTTGAGATAGTCCCCTAAATTTGTCGAGCTTTCCCTTTCCGCCGCGGCGGTGAAAGTTCGCACGGGCTGAAAAGGGAAGAGCTGAGTGTGGGATGTCTGGTAGGACTATTGGCAACGCTGTGACTTCTGTAATAGTGATTAGTATGTCTGTTCATGATTTGAGGGAAACTATGTATGTCTCGATGCAAATGGAAATGGAAATGGCAATGGAGAGACTTACGTGCGGCAAGGCCGACAAAGAGATAGTGGAAGAAGCGCATATCGGAGTCTGGAAATTGTCAAAATAGCGTTCGCGATTGATTCGACGGCGGTCGTTTATCGCTATAGCAGTATCCGATCTTGTAAAATGTTCTTCAGAGCTCGCAAAATTCGAAGGAAAGAAAGAAAATTGTGGTAGTGGGCAATGCTAAGATATAGCTATCGCTTGAAATATGGACTGAAGCATCTTAAAGTAGCGTTGCTCTGCTTAGCCAAGATGCAATCTTTATTCACATTCAGACTGCTTCAGAACTTGATGCTGGTCTGGACACGCTTACCAGATTGGGTTCTGGACGGGAAACGAGAACTAAGGAGAGGAGACCATCGCAATTTTGGACAGCCTGCCTCTGCCTATTGGAAAAACTGGCATCAGATCCATAAAACCAAAGACCACTGGAACTGCGCCCATGATACAACATCGATTGAACATGCCTGACCCGCGTCTACCAAGAATTCTTCAGAACCGTGACGTTTTCTCAGAGCCAATCTCTTCAGCAGCCTTGACGATGGCATCCACCACGAAGTCCGGATGACTGAGGAAGGGAGAATGGCCTCCGTTAAATCTGAGACTCTTCATACCTGGCGTCGCAGCGACCAAACGTTCCTGCAAAGGCAACCTCAGAGCACCATCCTTCTCGCAGATCAAATACGTGCTTGGGATTGTGAGGTCTGGAGGCACGAAGTCGATTGGCTCCGCAAATGAGGCCAAAGCATGAGGTTGGCATCGAGATAACCAATAGGTTGCGTCCTCTGGTGAGAGATAATTGTAGAGAGCACGCTTGGCGTTCTCGTTCACGACCCCGAATGCGCCCTGAAGTCATTGGTCAGAGCAAGGACTGTCGATAGTTGGAGCCGAGCTGTGAGGCGTACTGCAACATCCGTATAGTCTACCTCGGCTGCAAAGGTGTCTGTGCAACTCATTTCCCTTTTCTCCAATGCGAAAGACGCAATGAAGAATACAGATGTAATGCCCCCCCTTCTCGCCTCGAGAAATACGCTCAGCAACGGTCTGGCCTTCGATACTAACATATCCTGGAATTCCTCCGTATGAATGAGGTACGACAATGAGCTCCTTACTCTCATTCACCAACGGAATAATGACTTCATGAATGGAAGCGACGTCGTCCAGATGAGTCGCTGTTGGATTATGTACGCCGACTGTAGTTAGACTGATAGTAGCCACAGAGTAGGATGGCGCCTCGAGTTTCGGAATGATCTTCTGAAGACGCTCCGGGGTGTGCCTGTTCCAACATATTGAGGCCAAAATACTTCTTTCATAGTGACAGAGACTACTATAATGGAACATTTCCCAAAGGACCTCAGGAACTTACCAAGCCCCGGGGATGAGCACAATGGTAGGTTTGGAAAACATAAGAATGCGCGAGTTAAGCAAATGAGTATAAGGTGGCTTTGAATTGGAGAGTTCGAAGACAAAGAACGGTTCAAGGAAATGCCCAGTATGTTGTATGTCGAACGGGCTTGGCCGACTGCTGATTACTTCCTAATGCGAACGCGAGCTCATGCATCTAGATCTTACTAGTTCGAACCAAAACATAGCAGCGGAAGTTCAAGAGCGACATGGCTTACCAATTCCGTCAGCTCGAGCCTAGAGAGAACTTTTGGCGGCAGGAACGACGACGAGTAAAATACCCGAAGTAGGTAGGCGACTCGGACAACCATCTGCTCAGGATATTCAAAATTGCAAGATGGAATTACACTTCGCAGAGCTGCTAGAACATTGCCGCTACGTTGAGGTTCCGACAGGTCCTCTCCTTGCAATGGAATATTGGGTGTTACTAGCCTTACTACCTTGCATATTGTCGCACACTCTGGCACGGAGGTTTGACGTTTGACTGATCTTCCGTGTTGCTAGACAATAGAGATTATTGAGTTTAGAGTGAGCTACGAACTCTGAACGCCCCAGCGTCGATCGCTTCGCCTGGATCTTTGAATGAGCCCTTTCATGAATTGAACACAAACGGTCACGTCCACGGTGTGCCACCGGGAGAACGGCTGATTAACTGGCATCCGTTTCACACATGGCTCGATTTTTGGTAAAATGATTCTCTCTCTGGGTATTTGGATCCACCTCTTGTCTTTGTTCTCTTTGAGCGCTCTTTCCTTCGCCATGTTGACTTCGCTCTTCAGGAAGGTATCTAGGATTCGATGTCTAGCCTGCTCTTGGCCTTCCAGCTCGTAAGGGTGCATTGACTCAGTGTGTAAAAGCAATAACCCGCAGTCTAACTTCTCCAATTTGTGTAGATAAGGTAAGACGGAGGCAATCTCGGACCAGAATAGGGAACAGTCCAGCGTGATATTTTTGAGAGTCTCATGAGCCGCCGAACATGAAGGTAAGAGATATCGCCAAGGATTTCCCATGCCGAACGGAAGCCCCCATGTGAAGATGTCATTTCCTTAAGTAGGGTGTCGGTCGTGGCTAGTTAGATTGAGGTTGTTCGGGTCCGAACAAAAGTATAGCGACTCGAGCTGCTGGTTCGCGAAGGCAGACAAAGTGACCCCCATCAATAGATCAGCATGTCCTTGGCCGTAGCTAAAATATAAATGGAGGGCAAGTGGTAACGGAGCAAAGCGCTTCTGTTCTGCAGGAAGCGGAATTCGTGAGGTCGGAGGTGCTGCATGTCTGCCATTGCGCAGTGACATGGCATGGGTGCCCAATCTGGTCCTATGAACTGTCTGTTGATTCTCATGGATCGAGCTATTCAACGAGGTTGCCAGTGGACACATACTCCTCGTCCATGCTTCCAATTGTCGAATCTCCAAGGGCGCGTTCTGTCGGAAGTCTTATATACGCTTTCGCCGTGTGTAATAATAACAACTCCGAGTTGGTCTCCGATGGCCTCGCATACATCACTTAGTATGTCTTTCAACATCCCCCTCCAATGTTTGAGTACCTGCCAATCTAGACTGGGTAACTTAACATCTAGCCACAAACGAGTAACTGATTTCCTGGTAAAATTGCTTTTTGTAGCTCGCAGATGCTCTGAAAGGTTTCCAACCCGTTCCTTCGCTGTGAATAAGTCATAGAAGTTGACTGGAGGGCCAGGAATTTCTAGCGCTAGGTTGCCAGCGATGGCCTGTGACTTGTAGACTTCGCAGAGCATGCGGCAGGTTGATGCAAGATGCAACGGCCCAGGATTCGACAGCATCCATCGAGCATGTACATCTTCGTCGGGCTTTGAATCTTCGGTCCCTTCAGGCTGCTGCTTCGAATGTATGCATGGTGGAGCGAAGACATATCGAGGTCCAAGTGTTGCAACTTGCAGCGCCTGAAAGATGAGTTGGAGGATCTCTGGAGGTAGAGAGATTAAGTTCGTCATATCGTCATCAGCTCTTCGTCCATTGCAGACAGGAGGGAGGTTGTCGTCCTGTCGTGCTGTGTAGATGCAGTTCAAGTCCGGCTTCTCAGCTGAAGCGTCCTTGTAGCCTAACCGTTTTAGGACAAGCTCCTGCTAAGCATTTGGAAAGCTCCTGTGAACGTCCTCTCATATCGAGGAACATCTTTACGAAGAGCAATTGTCATATCTTCTATACCTTTGCAAAAATCGATTCTGATACCATCATTTCCAAGCTGTGTGGTAGGAGGCCATATACTCTGTACCTATTTTCATCCCTACTGGTCAACGTTTCATTTCCCCCAGCTGGTGCCACAGACGATCAAAGTTAAGAACTCGATCAGTCGGATTGTACACTGCAATTGAGACTGTTCCTAATCCAGTCTCTAGGATTCGAAAGCTATCATGGCGTCGGCAGATTTTTCCCATCATCTTAAAGAGAATTCATTTCTAGAGCTTGACGCGCAATGCTGGCTGTTTTCAAGAAACAAGCACGAGGCGTTTTCTGGTGCTACCCTCGTTTGAACTTTACGAATGCAAGTTTAACGACCAATGGAGATCGCTTCGTCGATGTAGACATCCCTTCAGCATGGAGCGACCAGGGCGGTTAGTTCAGGACTTTCGAGAAAGTTCGTAAACCGAGATGCTAAGATGTATCAAAAGGCACTTATCAACGCGGATGTCTGGCATCTTCCTGACGGCCCACAGCAGGAGAAGAGAGACGAAGCCAGGACCAGGAAAGTAAAGATGCGACGTGCATTGGAAGGGGGCAAAAAAGTTAGTGTAACACCAACTACAGATGGGGCAATGAGAGATAGATGGAGTGATGAGGCGAGAATGCTAGGGTTGTTTGGACATGATGCTGTAAAGGAGGTGAGCTGTGCCTACGTTGGCGGAGAGCTTGAGCTTAACTACTGACTGTTTGCAGCTGAATGAATTTCTCGACAGCGTTGCGGTGAGTAATGACGCTCGACTTTAGCGAGAACAGCCGGTAGGAAGGTCATATCCCATCAAGGAATCACTTCTCAGGACACTGCTGATACACCAATATTTCCGTATTTGCGGGAAGCCAAGTTATACCGCGTTTTTGTTAGCAGAGAATCTACGATAAGAATATGCTCGACAGTCGCACGCCATAAATAAGTATGAAAATTCTCATTTGTGATCAATACGAAGTCCGCATCTGTGAGTCCTCAGTGCGGACGGAAGGCAAACTCCCAACCCTCGGACAACATCTTGCATCTTATCAGATTCAAATACATCCTTTCCACCATTATTATCAAAATACCCTGTTACACAACCCTTTTCAGGCTGATTTCCTCACATCTCCATCTCAGCCCGAAATGTGACAGCACGGTCATTATCATATCACGATGCACGCCGGCAGGTATCCCGAGCTGCGGCCCACATCCCGTCCTCAGCTTGTCTGCTTTGGGGTTTCCGGTTGATGCTACTCTGCATTAGTTTGCATGCAGCCCGACAGGGTAATCGAATGCGGGGGTGGAGGGGTAGTGCTGATTAGCATGTCTTCCTCAGAGCTCTCTGGAGCTTGGAAGTTCTCTCTGGCAAGCTTTCCCATTCTTTCTATTTTGAAGACTGAGCCCTTGTGATCTAAGTTCTTCAATTTCCCCGAATTTTGAATTGCTTTCGAGCTCGAGAAGAAATCAACAGCTAGGCACGCGACATCAGATCGCTGTTGTGACAGCTTCAGCCTTTCATCCAAACTTTAAAGAACTTCCTGAAATCTTCACTCCAAGACTCAGACACTTCGGACTTCAAATTGTCCAAAATGTCATCTAAACACTACTTCCCCGAAACAGCAGTCAACACCCTCGTCCCCCGTGCTCTCTCCGCCCTCGTCGCCGCCAACCCCTCCCTCGCCCTCATCCCCTCCCAACGCGTCGTCCTAAACCTCTCCCACTCCCCCTCCCACGTCTCCCTCATCTCCGGCGGCGGCTCAGGCCACGAACCCGCCTGGTCGGGCTACGTCGGCACTGGACTCCTCTCCGCCGTTGCCTGCGGCGATATCTTCGCCAGTCCCTCTATGAAACAAGTTCTCAGCGCTATCGCAGCTGTACCTAGTGAGAAAGGGTGTATATTGCTGATTACGAATTATACGGGTGATAAATTGCATTTTGGTCTTGCGGCTGAGAGGGCGATTGAGAGGGGGTTGGTGGGGGAAGAGAAGTGTGTTGTTTTGCCGGCGACGGATGATGTGAGTATTGGGAAGAGTAGGTGTGAGAGGGTGGGGAGGAGGGGGTTAGCGGGGAATGTTATTAGTGAGTTTTGTGAATGGATTTGATGGTGGTGAGTGATGCGGCTGATTTGTTTTAGCGATGAAAGTTTTGGGGGCGGCGGCAGAGAGGGAGTATAGTTTTGAGAGGTGTGTTGAGATTGGGAGGGCTGTGAATGGGCAATTGGTTTCGATTGGGTCGGCGTTGGATCATTGCCATGTGCCGGGGAGGCAGAATCATGATGAGATTGGAGATGATGTTTGTGTGATTGGAGCTGGGATCCATAATGAGCCTGTATGTATCTCCTTGAGGCATAAGTTGAAGGTGGGACTGACTTGGTACCAGGGAGCTCAGAAAATATCGCCATTTCCTTCTGTCGAGGACTTGGTCTCACAGCTTTTAACGTTGATATGTGACCAAAATGATCCTGAAAGAGCTTTCATCAAGTTCAACGAAAACGATGACACTGTTCTCTTGATCAATAATTATGGTGGATTGTCAAATCTTGAGCTTGGAGCTCTCACACAAGAAACTCTAGCTCAACTTGGTATGAAGAAATGAAGCTAGATCGTAGAAGGCTGCTAACAATTTGGAGAAACGAAATGGGATATCAAGCCCACGAAGATTTACTCCGGGCCTTTCGAAACATCGCTGAACGGTCCTGGCTTCTCGATAACCCTTTGTAACCTGACAGTTGCAGCAAAAGAGGGCAAGACGTCTGTGGAGGAGCTGATGGATCTGCTTGGTGCTGAGACCAAGGCACCCTCGTGGCCGAATGTACTTTCGAATACTTCGACCAAGACCGCCCGGAAAGGGGCGCCTGAGATTGATCTAGAGAAGGAAGTTCAAATAAAGTCGGAAGAGGATATCAAAGGCAAGACGTCTTAAGCACATGGAACGGACCCAACTAACATTGTTCGCAGTCGACCCAAAGCTGTTAAAGTCAACAATAACGTTAGCCTGTGAACGAGCAATTGCGGCTGAGCCGAATCTCACCAAGTGGGATATGGTGATGGGCGATGGTGATTGTGGTGAAACAGTGAAAGGTGTGAGCGAGGGTAGGTGTTTTTCGACTGTCTGGTCTGACGTTTTACTAACTGGCGGTGACAGCTATCCTGCGGATTCTCGACAATGGCGGGGCAAGATCTGGTTCCGTGTTGCATTTGCTGCATGTAATAACGAACGCTGTGGACGACATGGGTGGGACTCTGGGAGCTATTTTCGGCATTCTACTTGCTGCATTCGCCGTCTCTCTGCGACATCACAAATCGACTAACGAATCAGATCAGCTCATCAATGTCTTCGCTCCAGCGCTAGCTCAAGCAGTTGAAAGTCTGAAACAGCATACTGGTGCTCGTGTGGGAGATAGAACGGTTATGGATGTCTTGCTTCCGTTCTCAGAGACTTTGGAGAAAGAAAGAGACATGGGAAAGGCAGTAAATAGTGCCGAAACTGCAGCGGAAGGAACGCGAGAGTTGAAACCAAAATTTGGAAGGGCGAGCTACGTTGGTGCTGGTGGAGATGAGCAGAAGTTGCCTGACCCAGGCGCATGGGCACTGATGGAGATGGTGAAAGGTATATATGACGCCACTAAGTAGTCCCTCAGTCGGGCCAAGCGAACGAAATATGTCATAGAATATATGACCTGTATATATTATCGAATCGACTCCGAAAGGGTGTTTTGAGGATCTTGAGCTCGATGTCTTGAATCCAACAATATGCCCTCTTTTGACAGAACTTGAGTTACAACTCTCTGATAACTGTTCCTTGCATAGCGCCACCAACTAATGTTTGTTCCGTTGATCATGAGTGGAGTGGTATTGCAAAGTCCACAATGTCCGTGGAGATTCTGGCGTCTAGCGTATACTCTGTCACGGTAATGCTTGATTTGGAAGTGTCGTCTGATATCCATTGATCGAATCGAGGTCGACTCCTTCATTCATGCCATCCGTCCTCAGGCCTTGGTTAACCTAGTCCTTTATATCACGCCATCATGTTCTCCAGGAAGTCTCTTAACGCGTTTCTGCTCCCAATCATCTAGATCTTTGGCAGCCAGTCTCTGCAGAAGTATTAGTATGTGTTGCAAGGTAGGCATTGGACCTCAATCGTCTCGTGCTTAAAGCCGCCAACCCGCCAACAAAAGATGGCACTTACATAATACTCCTCCTTCATATCGACCTTTCGTCCAGCCTTTCCAATACCCAACTCCTCTTCCTTGCTCAGTCTTCGTACTCTACGATCATGCTTTTCGTATCTGATAGCCGTTGCAGGTGTGAGGAAGAATGAGCCAGCGACCATAGTTGCGATAAAAGGTAAGCCGAAGAGCGCGAAAGGATGTTTAGCCAGGAGCGCACGATATCGCGAGGCAATGGTATTAGCATCTGCACTCGAGCGGAATTTCTTCGATTGAAAGACCGCCATGCTAGAGGGTGATTGCACGTAGAGAAATGTCCTTGCTGATGAAGGCATTCGAGGAAGTGGTTCGAAGCTGCCTGATGAGGCCGAGAGAAATCCACTTAAAATCACGTGTACACGCGCTGACTATTTTCGTCCTACTGCGCGTCTTCTTGTATCTTCATCCATCAACAATGGACACGACATGATGGCCCCGATTCCACGGAATGCAATCACCAACGGGCGACCGAGTGGCTACGCAAATGGTGCATCGGCATCATTCGATGCACCGCCCTCGACAATAGCTGCACAACTGATCAGCAATCTATCTACCACGAACCAACCCTCTAGATCCGTCGAACAGGATGAATTGAAAAGGCTCTTCAACGAAGTCTCTGCGCTAGAGAATGATCTCGGTAATATCCATGATCTTGACGCCAAACTTGAGCATAAGCACAAGCTTCTCTATGCTTTCGGGCATGGTCTGCTAGAAAAACTCTCCAGCAGCGACCCATTCGTCGATAATGAGCTATTCCTCCCCTTCGCTCCTGAGGCTATAGATGTCTTTATTCAAACCATCAAAGACTTTCCCGCCCTGCTAGACTATACACTACCTCCCGGTACCCATCTTCGTGGCCGTGGCCAAGAACCCTTGTGGATATGGCTATTCCCACGTATCCTGGCGCTCTTCGGACGGCCACCATTCAAATGTTTGACCGAGAAGACCAAGCACTTCTTCTCTGTTTCATTTCAGGTAGTTTCGAGGTCACCAAAGTTATGGAATCTGAACGCCCAGTTTTTCAGCTATCTCAAAGAGTGTGTCGAGAGTATGCTAAACTTCAAGTCCTTTCTGAAAAGGCTCCAATTGACCTTTTGTAGATACACTGGACGCGCTGAAACAGCCCAAGACTATTTACAACAAGAAGATGTCCATCGTTCTGCCCATTAGCCAGGCTGATTACCCCATATTTTTCTCCGACGAGAACGATCCTACGTCTAATCAGGCGCTTTATTGCACCTACACTATTGAGGACTCACTCGAAGGCTTCGACCAAGTCACTCAATTACTACTGATGCTGGTCGACATTTCGATGGAAGCAGCATCGTGTTATGATGCAACGCCTGCGTTTGAGGACCATTTGGCATGGACGTTCGATTCATTCTGTACCCTTCATGATATCTATCAGAAGTGGCAAGCAAACCCCTCCCTCTACGAGAATTGTCCAAATCCCGACGAGTTGTCCTTCTGCTCCCTACGCGCTTTGATATCCTCAATCCGAGACTCACTGTCGCCGACGCTTCTTCGGAAAGGATACATCACGCTCTCTATCCTTTGTGGAAATGTGTTGCAAGGTCAAAACCAGTGCTTCAAAGAGTCAACGCAGCTTGCTCTCTGTGGCTTCATCTTGAATCTGGCTAGTATCTGCGAGATGTATGATTCAGTGCGCAGGTTGGTTTCACTCCACCTCGTACCTATAATTAAGACTATTCTGTCTGGTGAAAGCGTAGCGGAGCGACTGGGTACAGATTTTCAGGTTTGCCTACCCCAATTTTCATTTTGTCATGTTGCTAAAATCGAGCTAGAGAACTGCAATGGTTTTATTCCATGTTTGCGATCCTAATCATTCTCAAACTCCGAACCCCTCTGATTTCAAGGACTTCGACAACGGTGAACTCTCTGTGGAATTCCTACGTCTAGGTTTTCAGGAGAAGATCTCACCATCGCCAGGAAATAGCGAAGATCAAGCATCCGAACCACCAAACAAACGCCTCAAAGTGGATGAAGGAAATCTGGTCCTCGAGGAAGTCATAGCGGACCTTTGCGAAGTCCTTGGTTCTCAGAGGTTAAACAGCATGAACGGTCTACACCAGGTCGTAGAGTAAGTTCAATCTAGAGATATAGTGACCGCAGCACTCTAACACATCCGCAGAGCACGCTTCACTGCACTAGACGATGCAGGTAGGCGTCGAGTTTTCGATTATCTTGGACGAGTGCCTTGCGCAGCTTCCGGCCATCTTACAGTAGCTCGCGTTGCTGGCAAGATCAAAGACACGAAGTGTGCTCTGTGTGAAGGATCGCCAGTGCCCAAGACGATCGATCGAGATGAAGAGGCATATAAAGAGATTATGAAGGAGGCTATACTGACCTTCAGCTCGTTGCTCGAGTCGGCTGCTTTTCATGAGGGTAGGAAAGTCCGCCTTCTAGCCATGTTCGCTTTGAGGCGGTTCGCAGCACATTATGACAACCCTGAATTCCTAAATCTGGAGCAATCACAGCTTGGACAGTGGTGTATATCGTCTTTGAAAAGTTCGATGCGTGAACTAAGAATTGCTGCTGGGTAAGGCTGTCGAACATTCTGCCTCTCTTTTCATCGTGGCTTTTGCTCACCAAAACGCAGGCGCACTTTGCCGGCTTTCCTACGAGGCGAATCAACGCCAAATTCCTTGACAAGAGCAAATAGATTCAACACCATGAATCTCTTACGCTCATTTATCGAGGGAGAGGGTACGCATTTGCAAGAGACTTGCGTCCTTGCCTGGGGCCAACTAGGAAGGTAGGTCTCTAGTGCCTTGATTCCGAGATTGAGCTAACTTGAATAGAATTACAGAAGACGATGAGCTTTGCCTCGTTCTCCTTGCCCTTGTCAAGTACCTGGGTAACAGCAACCCAATTGTATCCGCAGTTGCATTCACCGAGGTTAGTTTGATTGATTCGAGACCCGAGTCTGAGCTTACTTTTCCAAGATCCTCCAGCTTGCTGAGTCAGCTGCCATGACTATAGATCGACTCTTCAGTGCTTTCTGGGGAGTAGTTGCGATCGAAGCTGTAAAGGACCTTCTCGTTCGTCCGCAAACATCGCAGCTAATGGCAGATCTCCTCAAGATTTCTGTCACTGAGTTTCTGATTCTAACACAATCATACACTCTGCCTTACCTTATCATGACGAAGAAGATTGACGTCATCAGCAGAATTGCTGAAGCCAGCAACAAGAATAATTTTAATCTTTTAATGCACAAGGACAATCTAGTTTCGGTGATCGCACTTCTACTCCAGCAGAGTGTCGCCGACATGGAGACATACGTCTTATCACTGTTGCGGCTTGCTGACGTAGAATTCAAAAACTATGACCTAAATACCCTACTAAGGATCGGAGCGTCTGAAAAGGCTCTTCTTCTACTGAAGGCAGCTGCCGAGGCTGACGATAGTAAGAAATCCAGGGTAAGCTTTATTGAAAATGTTTTGGGAAAGTATTAATTGACATTCATAGATTCGATTTGGCTTGCAATTTCTTGCGGAGCAGACTGCCGATAATGCAGATGGCAAGAAGGCTTTTGGCACCTTCTTCGACATTCACATCCTTGGTCTCGTCACCAAACTCTCAGACGTTATCAATGATCCCAATGATGGCTACACCGTAACAGAAAAGCGACTTTGTGTCAAGACTGCCGAAGAGTTGGTGAAAGTGGCTAAAAATCAGACAAGAATTGCTCGTCCCCAGGTGAGTTACTTCATGGAAAGTCTATTACTTACATCACTGACACGCAACCAATGTCTAGCTTTGTGCCATCCTCCAGGCAGCTTTTGCCCAGAAAGGCCTAGAAGCCGCTTCATTCTCTGCATGGGAAACAATGCTTAGAAACATGGAAGACGAAGATGTGGAGACTATGCTTGAGAGCACATTTACAACCGTTATCCAACGATGGAACACCTTCGACGAACCTACTCAGATCAAAGCAGAAACGGCTCTGCAATATCTGGTCAAGGAAAGATCTCGCCTTGTACGGAATATGATCGTCAACCTTCCTTCTCTTTCACATATACCGGAGTTGGACGCCGTGGAGAGACTGGTCCAAAATCTCAGAACATCGACTGACACTGGAAACGCGTTTGCAATCTTCAGTAGGAGGCTCGGTCATGAGAACTCAGGTGTTGTTACTCAAGCTTTAGTTGAGTTGAAGAGCTTTCTTCGACAGCATCAAGGTTTCCTCCAAGCTTCCGCCTCTAGTGAGCAGCCGGATATTGTTGTTTCTCAGCTGGTCCGATCAATCCTGGATTCCTGTGTCAAGTTTCATGGTGCACAAGAGAAGATACCTGCATTGGCTGCGGAATGTCTTGGATTGGTGGGCTGTCTCGATCCGAACAGGGTTGAGACTGTACGAACGCGCCGCGATATGGTAGTCGTCAGTAATTTTGCTGATGACTCAGAGACAACTAACTTCATACTATTGGTGTTGGAAGAAGCAATTGTCCCCGCATTTTTGTCGACGACCGATACCAAGCTACAAGGGTTCTTGTCCTGGGTTATGCAAGAAATTCTCCATAGGACCAATCTTTCAGAGATCTGCGTAGAGGCAATGCGGAACAGTTCGAAGGCGCAGTCCAACGATCTTTTCCAGAAATGGCTAGCATTGCCACAAAGCGTGCAAGACATTCTTACGCCATTCTTCAACTCCAAGTTCAACCTCAAAGAGATCAACAAGATCGAATACAAATACCCAATATTTCGACCAGAACAACAAGGCGCGAATTTGTTCGGTTCATGGTTAAGGTCTTTTGTCCTCGATCTTCTGCAAAAACACAATTCCGAACATACGAACATGTTCTTCCCGCCGTTACGGCGTGCAGTCAGGTTCAAGGAGAACTCTGTCGCAAATCTGCTCCTGCCCTACGTCGTATTGTACGTTATCATAGACGGAACCGATCAAAACAGGCAGGAGATAGGGCAGGACTTGCTCAACATTTTAAGATATGAACCGCCAGCCAAGTTACGAGAAGAGGTCAAGTTGTGTGTAGAGGTTCGTTTAGTCCTTCAACGTTCGGGGTTGTACTAATCGAAAGCAGGCTGTCTTCCGAATTCTAGACTACATAGCAAGATGGACTCAGGAGCGGCAGATCAAGGCTAGCCAATCTCGTGGGCAAGATCACGCTGACGCTGAAAAAGATATTGCAAAGATTAAATCTGTCGTGGAGATGATTCCACCAGAGATTATCTCTGCCCGTGCTGTTGAATGCAAGTCATATTCGCGAGCACTGTTCTATTGGGAGCAACATATTCGCAACCTTAGAAAGCCCGACATGCCTGAGAAAGAGAACACTGCTCTTCTTGAGCATCTGCAAGACATCTACTCTCAGATAGATGAGCCAGATGGAATTGAAGGAATATCAGCACACCTACAGGTCGTCGACATCAACCAACAGATTCTAGGGCATCGTAAAGCTGGTCGCTGGACGGCTGCTCAGAGTTGGTATGAAATACAACTCGCCGAAAACCCTCAAGATGTCGATGTCCAACTGAACCTTTTGACGTGTTTAAGGGAATCCGGCCAACTTGGTGAGTATCTCATCCTAAGCTCATGGCCCAACTGACTGACGGCCTCAGATGTTCTACTGAATTACGTCGAAGGCATGTGCAAATCAGATCTCTCTGTAGATAGTCGAGGTGTGGACGACAAGGGCGATTCCGAGATGGTGGCTGAGATAAAGACAAATGTCGAATCAAAGAAGAAAGCTGAATCGAAGCTGCTCGCATTTGCTACCGAAGCCTCGTGGGCAACGGGAAAATGGGCCGCCTTGAACAAGTATACTTCGATGCACTCCGACTTGACTATAGAAGACTTTAATGTCAACATCGGCCGTGCTCTTTTGGACTTGCAAAAGAATGACACTCAGACATTCAAGTCGAAAATCGACTCACTACGAAAACGAATCTCAAATACAATGTCGGTGGCATCTACATCTTCACTTAGTGCATGTCATGATGACTTGCTCAAGTTACACGTGCTTACTGAGTTGGAGATGATTGCAGGGACTGACATCGAGCCCGACATGGAACCAAATCGTGTCAGCATTCTTGAGTCACTCACTAGTCGACTTGAAGTCGTGGGAGCGTATCTAAACGACAAGCAGTATTTACTAGGAATTCGCAGAGCTGCTTTGCAATTGTCAAGGTATGTTACCATCGTGCAATTCAATATTTTTGCTAATCATGCATAGTCTGGAATTCACAAAAGGAGACATTGCCTCAACATGGCTTACCAGTGCTCGGCTCGCTAGGAAAGGAAACGCCATTCACCAGTCATTCAACGCTGTTTTACATGCTGCACAGCTAGGAGATGAATCGGCAACCATCGAACACGCAAGACTCTTGTGGAAGGAAGGCCATCACCGTAAAGCGATTCAGAGTTTACAAGGGGCCATCGCCAGCAATGCCTTCATGTCTCACAACAAGAACATGCACACCACAAGCTTCACGAATATGGACACAGACCAGCAACAGAATCTTCTCAAAGCAAGAGCGCACCTGCTTCTCGCGAAATGGCTGGACAGGGCCGGTCAGACGAACGCTTCAGCGTTGCGAACGCAGTATCAGCTTGCCGCAAAGACTCACATGGATTGGGAGAAGGGACATTACTATCTCGGACGCCATTACAACAAATTACTTGAGGCTGAGAAAATTATCCCATTCGAGCACCAGAAAGATTCATACCTCAGAGGTGAAATGGCAAAGCTGGTTATCGAAAACTATTTACGGAGTCTCTGCTACGGGACAAAATACCTTCATCAGACATTACCTCGGGTTCTCACATTGTGGCTCGATCTTGGAAACTCCCTGAAAATTTCAGGCGACAGCAGAACTGGGTTAAACAAAGAGCTCGCGTCAAGCTTGAATGATGCTCGTAGGCAGATCCTTGAGGGTTTGCACTCACGCTGGAAGAAATACATTGCTAAACTACCAGCGTATATGTTTTATACAGCGCTACCGCAGATAGTCGCTCGGATTGCTCATCAAAACACCGAGGTGTTCAGATTTCTGCAAGATATGATTATCAAAGTCATCGCAGCGTATCCACGACAAGCACTTTGGAGTCTCCTTGCTGTCTGCGCGTCTACACAGTCAGATCGCAAAACGCGTGGTGCTACCATTCTTTCCAACGTACGCAATAAAAAGACTACAGAACCAGGTGTCGAGATGAGGAAAATCATCAAAGATGGCGAAAAGATTTGTGAACAACTCTTGATGGCTTGCAATGCTGGAGAATTTCACGGCAACCGAACGATCTGGGCCAGTTTGAAGAAAGATTTGGGTTTTGACAACCGATGCGTCCCGAGTCAGTTGGCTGTACCAGTTGAAAAAGTCTTGACTGCTGCACTTCCCACCCTTACGGAAAACCCGATGGAGCACAAGGCCTTCTCCCGAGATGTAGTCACGATCCACAGCTTTCTGGATGAGGTCTTGGTTCTCAGCTCTCTCCAAAAACCTCGAAAACTCACTGCTCGTGGGTCTGATGGTAGACTGTATGGAATCATGTGTAAACCCAAGGACGATCTTCGGAAGGACCAACGTCTCATGGAATTCAATGGCATGATCAATCGGTCATTGAAGCGCGATGCGGAATCGAGTAGGCGGCAGCTATACATCAAAACTTATGCTGTGACGCCCTTAAATGAAGAGTGCGGCCTCATCGAGTGGGTCGATGGCTTGAAGACACTTCGAGACATCCTCCTAGGACTATACAAGCCGCTTGGCATCTTACCAAACTATCGGGAGATAGAGGCGTACTGCGAGGAGGCCATCAAATCTGAGGATAGGCTCCCTTACTTTACGGATAAGGTACTTGGGACATTCCCTCCGATTTTCCACAGATGGTTCGTGCAGCAATTTCCAGAACCTGAAGCCTGGTTCATAGCTCGACTCCGTTACACTCGTTCTTGTGCTGTCATGTCGATGGTAGGAACGATGCTCGGACTAGGTGATCGACATGGTGAGAATATACTCTTCGAGGAGGGCAATGGTGGAACATTTCATGTTGACTTCAACTGTCTTTTCGATAAAGGTCTTACCTTTGCCAAGCCGGAACGTGTACCATTTCGCTTGACGCACAATATGATTGATGCGATGGGAATGTACGGATACGAAGGACCGTTTCGCAAATCCTCAGAGTTGACGTTGAAACTTTTACGGCAGCACGAGGAGACTTTGATGACTATTTTGGAAGCTTTTGTTTACGATCCTACTCTTGACTTGTTGACGAAGAAGCCAGACAAGAAGAAGAGAGAAGGCGCTATTAACGTACCGCAGACTGCTCAAGGTGTCCTTGATAGCATTCAACGAAAGATTCGAGGTCTGCTGGCAGGAGAAAGTGTCCCACTTGGAGTCGAAGGGCAGGTCGATGAATTGATAAAGCAGGCGACGAATCAGACATATTTGGCAGGTATGTATATTGGTTGGTGTTCATTCTTGTAGATGTACAGATGGCAGGCGTCAAATGGGTGTTAGATCATGTGTATTGCAGGCTCTTTCTTTAATCGTGGAAAAGAGGCTGGGACTTCTTGGCCGTCAGAAGCTATAGGTCTGATACAGAGAATGGATCAGAATCGCCGGAACTGGCGAGGTATCACTTCGAATGCAATCGGTATCACGTGTCACCCATCTCCTTTGAAATCGGTTTGAAGTGTTAATTGCTTCTTCTTGGCGCATGCTTAGTTTTGACTGACTGATGCAACTGAACCCATATCATGAGAACTGAAGTGATCAGTGGATCTGGTGCATGCGGTACTCGCCACACTCAAACGCGGCATTTGGAAGTGGTGTGAGCGAGATGCGAAAATGAGACCACTCTCCTCGTGTAACCATTCCTCATCACTACAAGATACCCGTCACCCCCACAACGCCACTTCCGCTTTCCATAAACCTTCCTCTTACTCCCTTCTCAAACACCTCTCTCTTCGTCTTCTTATCAACTCGAAACGCGTTTATGTTCATCCCTTCAATCACCACAAAGTTCCCGGCACATCCACAACCACATCCAACACCAAATTCGCTTCCTCGATCACCGAGACCAAATAGGACATTCATGAAAATGAGCACTGTTTTGAGAAAGCGAGCATTGTTACTAGGAGTTGGAGCTGTCGGCGTTGGATTGGTAGCTACAGGAAAGCTAGGTCCGAGCAAGAAGCAAGCAGTCGTTTGGGGAATGAGTGCGGAGCTGGACAAAGCAAACGATGAAGTCGATCAGGCTAGGGAAGCAGCTTTCGGGTATGTTGTCTCGTGTTCTGAGGATACTGAGCTAATGTAAGTAGGAAACAAGTAGACGGAGATGAGTTGAAGGCTGATGCCGCGCGGTAGGAGATGGTTGGGAGAAACTGGGAGGGAAGGATGGCCGTGATGATTTCGGTCTGGAATTGGGATGATTGCATTTCTGGGCGTATGGATTGGGTTTGGACTCATGAGATTTGCGGGCAATGAAGTGAGTGAACGACAATGATTCAGTAGCAGCATCAAAAGCATGTTATTCTACGACTTAAAATTATGTTCGTCTTTTTCAATCACTCCAGCACGTGAGAAGCTTTCTGTATATTTTTCTTCTGCAAACCTTACTCCGCCCAGGTCACTTGTACTGTACAACATATTATCTTGACGAAATCTATTCACATGGCTTTCTCGTACGGCCTCCCACGGACAGAACCTTACAGCCCGTGGGAACGCAAGCACGCCTCCAAGCACGGTTTCCCTTTCTCGGATAGACCTCAGAGGTATTGGTGCTTCAAGAATAAATGCGATGCTATCTTCCCCAGTCTTGGTCGAGTAGCTCAGCACGAGAAGTTTGCGCACTCGCGGCACCCAATTACGGGAGACTATGGTGACTGGCTTGAGAGGATCGAGGAGGAGGAAGAGGTAAATGCAGATGTTGTCAAGGTGAAGAAAGAAGTTACCGTTGGGCGGGATAGAACGCATCGAAAAATGATGAGAATGGGGATGGAGTTCTTTAGAATAGAAATCGATGATGTGGAGTCGTAGGAAAGCTGTGTGGATCCAGTCACGATGAGATACTCATTATTACGATTGTTGCTTACTCCATTATTCCTCCTCTTTGCAATCTTGTATTAACACCTCAATGATATAGGCAGAGCGCCATCTCAACACCGTATGCTCCTCCACCTATTCTTCCCACATCGCCCTCTTCGCCTTCTCTTCCTGTTCGAGTTTCTCTTTTCGCTGTCTCTTTTGTTCTTCCTTGTCCCTGCGCTTCTTTTCTTGATCTGACTTCTTAGCTTCATGTTGCGCTCGCTGTGCCGGAGTCATGGCCTTAAGGTACTTGAACTCCCCCATTTGAGTTGATGTCATTCCTCTGCCAGAAGTCACACTCGCCAGAGGTCTCGGGCGCTTTTCGTTCGAACCCTGTGCTGCTGGATCTGGCGCATCATTCCCCTTATATCCATAAGGATTGTCATGGATCTCGTGGGACAATGGTGTAGAAGGAGCGCTAGAGCTGGGTGTACTGAATGAGGACGTGTGCTTTCGTTGTTGTGGAGTGGCAGGTGGATCTTCATCATCACTAGATATCCCGCTCACAGCGGACTCGTCCTCTTCATCCTCCCATGACTCTAACAAGTCGCCAACGTCAGCCTTATTTTTCTTCTTAGGTGAGGCGGCTGGCTCATCCAATGACTCTTCCTCAACCTTTCTCTTCTTAGGAGAGCCGGCAGATTCAGAGTGATGGGGGTTTATCGACAGAATCTCTGCAGAAGTGATGATTGCTTCGGCTTTGTCGGCTTCTTTAGCTTCTTCGGCTGCCTTCTTGACTGTTTCGAGGACGGCGCGCTTGCCTTCACCGAGCTGTGCTTGTGTGGGAGTCATTGTTGAGTAGTATAGAAAGACTCGACGCGCGATCTTGAGTATGACAAACAAGTGATACAAAGCAATAATAAGACAAACCGACATGCTCTGAGGAAAGGCTATTGATGCGTCGGTGATATAAGTCTTGATGTGATCTAAGGAAGACTTATTCTGTCATGCGACCTCCTCTGCATCAACAAAACCAGACCACGTACGCTGGTTACCAACGTAGAGCCATCTGCGTTGAGAAAGAGTGCTCCTGCCGGTCGTCATTTCCTATTTGAGAGGACATCCTCTGAGTGCCGAGCCAGTCACACTAGGATGGTATCGACATCAAGCAGCCAACCCTGTACTCGCGCTTGCGAGGCACGAGGATTCGAATGAATAATAGCCGGTTAACCTCCTTTGCTCGCTTTGCTGTGAAGGGACCAAAAAGAAAAGAGTGACTCTTACGGTATAATGCCGTGAAGACTTGTTCGTCGTGATCAAAAGCAAGGAGATACGGTGCCGCGATGTTTGCTCGAATACTCCTTCCGGATTTGAGGAAACAGCTGGTCAGCCTTGATCACTTCACCATTTTCCACGATTGCTTGGCACAATGATTGTCCCACCAACAAAGGGACATTCATCTCTTTCGAAACATTCTTCTTGACTCATTCGCAACGAATCGAAGCGGCTACAATCCTCAAGTGTCTACCGATTCGGGCTAGTGGTGGATCATGGGCAATTTAAACTCGACTGAAGGCAATGCCCATATCAGTCACGCGAACCCATCGCTCAAGTCCCGCAAACTATCGAACTTTCACACAGACAGCGACACAGAGATGGATACCGCGCAGACACTGTCATCGGCCAAGGCCAAGCCGCCTCCAAAACCAAAGCAAAAGCTCCACTACCGTTGCACGATCGTGGACTGTGGAAAGGATTTCGACAAATTTGAGGATCTTGATAACCATACAATCACCAACCACTCCGAGATCCTCGAGATTCCGGTCCGCCTTTCGCAGGGGAAATCTGAGGAGTTCGCCACCAAGATGCTGTACGGCGCCATAATCACCACGATTGCGAGAGACATTGAGCCAGCCAGTATCAAGAACGGCAGAAACGAAAAGTACGCGCACCCGCCTACGCCCCCAGCGGAGGAGGAAGTCGGCGCCGCCTTGGGAAAGGCTAGAGAAGAAGTCATCGCAAAGGCTACCGAAGCCAGACCGACATTGGCAAAATGGACAATGAGAATGAACAGAAACGCCTTAGCGAATCCTGGTGCGAGCTTATGGAAGAGTGTTTGAGCCCGGCTGATGTATCCATAGAAACTTCAGCAGACTCCTGAATGTCCTATGATTCTTGGGACACCCCAAGTTTCCTGCTAATCATACTCTTTCTTTGGCATTGTTTTGGTTGGCTGGTGGGTTAGTTGGTTGGATGGCTGGACCACGGAGTATGAAGTCGCTGGGGACATTCATGGGATTTTGGTATTACGCGGGACTGCACAGCCAGACGGTATCTGTAGCAAAATGCAGTGCTGCGCAACTCATCACTTAACGTTCAGCTCTTGAACAGCCCCTCGTGATGATCTCGATGTCCCTTCTATTCTCAGCTTTCTTGCCGTAGCCAAGAGTCTGGTTACACGACGACAGCGTGAGGCCGAATCGTATTGAAATAGCAAGGGGAAGCATGATAACCGTTCCAATTGCTGTTGAGAGCAAGGCTCTTCCAATCTTGACGTCGAGGTTCTCGTCAAGAACCTGCCGAGCATGGATTGTCAAGCTCATTGGAGGGGAAGAACAACTGACTGACAGGCACCTTCCTTAGAAATGCAAGACAACCTCCATTGCATCCTGCGACGCTCCTTCGAAACTGGAAATGGTATCGAGACTTAAAAGCTCTTCCCGACAGCGGAAGCTGGAGATCTTTATTCCACCATTTCCATAACTTCTTGAGCAGACATTTCGCAACGCATTTTTAGTAAAACGATCATTACTTCTAACACGCACGCCTAGACGACACATCCATTCTCTAGATCGACCGTACCTGTACTCTGCCAGACTTCACGACGGGCTCGAAGACTTAGCCATGGGTAATCAAGCTCCCGGGATTTCCAAAAGGTTTAAGACGTTGCCGCATTCATCGCACAGGCACAAGCTGACACACGACCAGACAAAGCTTGGAAAGCACACATCCCGACCCCGATAATATCGCAGTCGCGTGTCCTTACTGCGAGAAGACAGCAAAGTATGGGCTGCTTCGAGACAGACCTCAAGACGAGCTCAAGAAATGGTACTGCCCCCACTGCGACAAACTCATCGCGGATTTTGCTCTAAGCAGACTGGAAAATGAGCTTAAAGTATTCGGATGGCTAGCAAACGACCCGGAATGGACCCAGTGGCATGAGAATGCCAACGAGACGTTAAGGCCATTGCAGTCGTTGACGGGGTCGGTTCCTCCATCGCCGGCGGTGCTCTCGAACCAGGCGAATCCTTTCGAGCATGGAAGTCAAAGCCATGGCTTGGCCCCTCCGAGACCAGCGGTGCTCAGGGCTCGGACAAATCCCATTGAGCAGGGAAGTCAAGATCGTGGCGTGAGTAGTGATGCGAGCAGCTATTTGTACATGAAAAACAACCACAGTCCTTTCGAAATTTCTGGTCTGCGTCCAGTTGGAAGTCGGGGTATAAGTCATGACCGAAATCCAGACACTGGCGGACGACGCATGCATGAAGGCCGAGCCGCGGATAGAGATCCGGGTGAAGGTGATGAGATTACTCGTGATGGAATCTTTGCCAGCACAGTGGATATTGCTCAGTCTTATGGAGCGAGAGGCATAGACAATACCTCAGGAGTAGGGGTAGGAGCAGCACCAGCAGGCTCTCCGGGCGATACAGGTTTGGGGAATACTAAGGATGGCTCGGCATCCCGTGGAAGGTTTGCAATTCTTTCATCAAACTCGAGTGGCAAATATCTAATGTCTTGGGGCAGAAGTCCTGGTACAAGTCCAGACAAAAACACCACAGAAAACCGTGATATAACCCATGCCGAAGGTGAGGACAATGACGGGTTACCTGGAGCTGAAGGTGAAGGCAAGACGGCAGGAACAGAAGCAGAAGAGTCGGGTGAAACAGGTTCCAGAGGTAGCAGGCACAGCTCGGCGTCTCGTGGAAGTTGTGCAGTATATTCAGCCGAGGGAAGTGAAGAGTGAACGTGGTGGACAAGAAGCGTGGTTATTGGACGCGAGTCGAGTATGCATATCGGACGAGGGACAGAAGGAAAGGATGTTGGGCGCCAGGTCCGGTCGTTTGTGTTGATTGAGTAACCCTTTCTGATGAAGTAGCGTCTTCATGGGAACAGCAATACAGTATTTTCCTCTCTTATTCGCAACAGATTTTAGATCTTCGCGAAGCAACTACCATGGCACTGCTCTCGGTCCTTGAACATCTCTCCACTGCCCATCTTGTTTTACTCCCTCTCTTGCTTCCTTGACCTCGTACTCGGCCGCACCACCGACCTTCTCCCCAACTCTCATCTTCGTAAATCCCCATTTCCCCATCGCCCAAACAGCGCCTAGTCCCAAACTCCCAGCCAACGTCGGAGGGGCCAATATCCAACCCACACCACTCACAAACCCTCCAAAAGCCGCGGCTCCAACTGCAGCAACCACACTTCCTATCAAAGCATATTTCGCGTATCGCACAACCCGCCAGAATATGAATATCCCAATATAGCGGAGCGAACGGAGTAGAGCACGCGTGCGTCGATGTGCGGGACGAGGGGAATTGGGATTATCAGGTGCGAAGAGGTAATGGAGGTTTGTTTTCGTGGAGGCGAGGGCGGAGGAGGAGCGGATTTGCGCGTGGGCTTGGGTGGAGGCTTCGGAGGAGGATTCTAGGTCTGTTGGAGGGGCGGCGGAGGGGGGTGGACCTCTTGAGGGTGACATTTTAAAATTGATTAGTTCGGGGTAGGAGATTGAAGTTGTGATGTTGTCGCGAATGAGTTGGGAGGCTGGAGCTGCTCTAGGGGCACTACGTCACTGTGCATGGAGTTTGTTAGGCGAGAGAGCCCCTATTCCTGGTGAAATCCAGGGGCTTATGGTGGGTGGTTCATTTCTCACCAAGATTTCTCCCATCATCTTCTTAAACAATCTCGTCCGAATAAATGCCATTGAATACACGTTATTAAGATGGAACCCAATAATTGCTGCCTCGAGAGTAAATTTTCCGAATTTTCAATGCTCCCAGGATTTCACGTGAGGCAGCTGAATGTTTAATTTTTCGACCACGATCGGGATTTACTAGGCGACGCCACACAACTCTAACTACCTTACCAGAATCTTGGCAATATATTCTTCTCTGTTAGAACCATGCTCGCTACAGCTTCTCCAGCCTCTCAATCTGGCTGCTCTGTTTCCGATCATTTCCTCTTCAAGCTTTCAGCTTTGCATTTTCACGCCCTAGGTCTGTCGCCTAGGGCCCTTGATCGAAATAGCTTCGAACTTTTGAATGGGTAGCGTTGCCTTAAGATACCGAAGTAACGGTTTAGCGATGCTAGAAGGCAGTGCTTCAATGATATTTTCGAAGGTTAGCAGGTAAGCAGCATCTAGGGGATACGGAGCGAATGCCATCTGGCTTATGAATAAGCTTTAAGGGCATGTCTCGCTGTGTCTCCTATATCTCGTTCTTGCTATTTCAAGTTGCTCGCCGCTCACAGTCTTTACTAAGCTAACTCTATTTGTTTAGAATCTCGACTTCTGTTCTACATTACGCTCGTTCTTTCATAGGTCATTTCCTCCAAAACCAACCTACACATCCATTAGAATGTGAAGCGACATTCTTCTCGGCGCCCTAGGAGCAATTCAGGTCGTGCGAGGGGCCTTGAATACATCCTTACCCCTTTCAACCATCTACAAGTTGTCTGTCTGGTCAGAGACGCAACAGCGATTGCCAACCCTTCGGCGTGGGTCACTTTGATTTGTAGCGGAACGATCGGTGGGACTCTTAGCTGCACTGCGGCATCACCTACTAGTTCGCTTGTGTATTCGACCTTTTATAGGGTGAATAGTAATGGTGTTGCGATTATGGGCTCGGGTGCGAATCCCAATCTAGCAAATTAGACGCCTGTAACGTATACATTGTCAAGTAATTACCCAGCTTAATGGTAGGTCAGATGTCTGATAGAAGGTGGGAAATGGGAAGGAAGCGATGATATTGGAAATCTGGGTCTTTTTGAGGAGAATTTTTCTGCTTGCTTCCCTTTTATCGTCTATTATCTGCCGTTTGAAATCCATCTGCCGGTGCCATCCTGCATCTGGCGTTCTTATGTATTACATATTTAAGTTGAAGCTCAGCAGCAGATCAAGGGCAGGAGGCGTTGCGTCTCTCTCTTCTAAGTGATGACAAACCTTAGGCACCTCCCTTCACAGAGAACTCAAGACGGACTTTCACTTAGCTGCACAATTTTCATTTCAAGCATATTCTCCCCCGGATGCATTCCTTCTCCATCAAAGTACTCGCTTTGAGGGACATCGAAAAAGGAAAAGCAGCATGCACAACGCCCTCACAATTGTCATCTTTCAATGTTAATGTTGTGGTAATGATTGGCGTGTTTTACTAGGACCTTCGGCCGACACCGACTTTATCTTCGCATTGAGTCACCCTAGTATTCACCAACTTTACCGGGTTTTCTGTGCAGTAACGAGCCTGGGATCATAAGTCTGTGCTTTTCAGGCTGTTTTCAGGCTACTTTTTCGCGAAGAACTTCAAAGTCTACGCCGTTACTTAAAAAGTATAAAATAACTACAAATTAAAATCTTTTAAGACCGTAGTTTATTATTTGATAAAAGCTAAAATATCTTTTTACAAATTAATTAAGTATATTTATATTTTGATTCAAAAGTCGATATTCGGTTTCAGCGTTTATTTGTTAGCGAGAAGCCCTGAAAAGCCCTGAAAAGCACAGACTTATGATCCCAGGCTCGTAAGGAACATGTTACTAGCACGGCTAATGTTTCGGTACAGAAATTCGGACTTTACTACCGCCGGTATGTCTGCGCTCGGGAGTACATCGAGAGGAGAGAGTATCTAACCAAAAAGGGACGTAATTCCGACCGTGCGCCTATCAAAACCCAGAAGTTCGGAGCTTGCTGTACCCTCCGGAATATCAATTGTAGATGATGGAATTCCATGACTGAGCAAGGCTAGCATGGTGTTTTTCAGTTCGGACAGTTGTGCCTATGCAGCTGCCAATGAAACCGTTCCCTCTGGCATGGAGCTGGAAATGGTCGCAGGAGTCGACAAGAATATTCAGCTCAGTAGCTCTGCGTCACTGCTCTCCAAACATCGCAAAAACGAAGGGGTAGAATAATCCAATTTCAATCGTTATTCGAATCGAGCAATAATGGGCAAAGAGTATGCGAAACTTAACTTCGAAAAAGACGACGATCTAGAGTTCACCCAGCGAAAACAACCTAACTTTCTTCGAAGATACATCTTTACTGCCAGAAATGCCATTCTCTTAGCAGCTGTACTAGTCGCTTCGGGATTTGCATTGATCTGGGCGCATAGTCATCTCAGAAACGGGCGCTGGCACCCACAGACGATGGTTCCTCGAAGTACGTAGTATCCTAATGTCGATACTTCAACGCATCTGACGTGGAGATCACAGTATCTGTCGCTCCCGTCACGTTCCACTTGACGGACCATTATATGGCGTACACGGAAGAAAGCGACCAAGCTTGGGACGAGTTGGTACCAAGTAAGAGCTATTCATACTCCTAAACTTCGTGCTGTGAGACTGAAACCTTTTAGTCCAACATGGTCTCATCCGACTAGATGATCCATATAGATATGATCTCCAACCAGGCCACCCAGATCCGGACAATGCAGACATGGCATGGTTTGGAATATCAGTATTTCATCAGCTGCATTGCTTGAGCGCAATACGTGATACTTTACGCTCTCTGAAAACGGACCAGCCGGCGAGGATATGGGGAGGCTCAAATCATCTCGAGCATTGCCTCGACTATATCCGTCAAGGTCTTATGTGCGCTGCTGACACTACTATCGAGTGGCCGACCTTCGTGAAGACTGGATTTCAGGATGATGGACCGATTACTGGTGAGGGGATCGCTCATCAGTGTCGTGACTGGGATGCAGTGCTCAAGTTTGGGATGGAGCATGGTGCTCTGAAATCGACTGTTGGGTTGAATTTGAGTCGGGTCATTGAATAGGTTGAAGGCTGAAGGTCCGTACGGCAATGGAGGAATATGCTGCGCGCTGACTGTATGAGATGGATTAAATCGGTAGCTTAGCAGTGACGAGTTGAAGAATGTAAAGAATTTCTGACATGATTGAGGGAAAGAAGTGAAGGCAATTCTCGCTCAGCAAGTCAGAGCTCGGATCGGAACATTATTTCTCCGTCTAAGACGACATGCGCTTTGTCTTCAAATATCTGACACATACTTCACTTACCACACCCTTAGGAGAGGTACCAAAAATTGTAGGTACATACATTACGGATTCCAATCGAAATGTTAATCGGTGTCGAGAGCAATGTTCGTACTTTGCCTCTACTCAGCAAAGATGCTACCATCAACTCTCCAGAGCTGAAGGCATCCTCATCTTTCGTTCTGCCAGACTCCAGTCTTCTTCACTACGCTATGGAAGGGAATTCATCTCCTGATAGCCCTGTGCTTGTCTTCATCAATGACAACTTCACCAATCTGCACATATGGGATCCCACAATTGCAATCTTCAAGGAACGCTGTCCGGAGTATCGTCTTCTCCGCTATGGCGAGTGCCCTCTTGGATCGACCGGCGTTTTGCTGACCATCTGCAGACATGAGAGGCTATTCTACTGAATCTATAGGAATGTCTGACTCTATAACACTTGCTCTCCTCGTTTCCGACCTCGAATTCTTACTCGAAAGACTCTCGCTCTCGCACGTCAATGCCATAATCGGTCTCGGGTTTGGCGCCAACATAGGCCTCGCGCTACTAGCAGACCGGCCTTCGATTTCCTCGACTTTCGTTGGGATTGGATTTGCTATTCCTGACTCTGCCATCATACCCCGTGAAACAGCAGTTGACGACTGGGCCCTTCGATCAAGCCTCGCTCGCCGTGTTGGAATGGGAATCACCGCAGATAAGGCATGTGCAAGATGGTTCACGGCCGATGCCCGAGGTAGCCCCGAATGGGTTCGAGTCAGACAGATGATTGCAGCAGGCAGTATTGAAGGCATGGAAAAATTGTCGAATGCTGTGCTTGAGGGCGTAGGCCATGACACAGAACAGAGGGGTCAAAAGATGTTAGAGAGCTTGGAAGTTCCGACGCTGTTTCTCTGCGGATCTAGTGATGCGGCCTTACCGGAGGAGATGGAAACATACCCAGCAATGATGAGAAAAGAGAAGGGCGCATTTAGGTTGATTCCCAGGGCGAGTCGGCTAGCCTGCTGCGAAAACCCGACCGAATTTGTCAATATTCTGGAGAATTGGTTGGATGGGTTCCTCTAGAACTTCTATCACATCAGTCGATTTACTACGTTCACGTCATTTGATACTTTCAAGAACCTGTGTTCTATATCAATCGAACAATACGACGGAGGCACTCTTCGCTTGGGACATACCAGCGTTTCAATCTCCCAACCTTGCTTGAACTTTCTCAGGCTGGGCCAGGCTGTAATAGGCATCTCGAATAATAGAATCCATGGCAGGAGAAAATTGTGGTCCAGAAAGTCCAGGCAAGGGTGCACCATTGAAAGTGCTGGATTTTGCATATTTCACACAATGAGAACGATTTCTGGGTTGGAGTAGAATTCGAGTTACCAATGTGATGAATGACAAGTGTAGGTTACTATTAAAATTCCATCTCCTCCCTATACTGTCCTGCCCCTCCTTCATAATGAATGTCCGACCAGCAACTAACTGCACTGTAGGCTATAAAGAGACTACCTGTCCATAAGAACATGAAATTTGATCGCGGCAGCACTCCTTGCAAGATGCTTTTTCGACATTGTGTTCCTGACTGAGAGAATTTATCTGATAGACTCGATATCCCTCTTGCGGATGGATTCGATGTCCCTCTTGTCAACGGGCTCAGGCTCCCTCTTGCGGATGGATTCAATGTCTCTGCGGATTGACTCGATGTCCCTCTTGCGAATAGACTCAATGTCCTTCTTACGAATCGATTCAATATCCCTCTTTCGAATAGACTCGATATCCCTGCGAATGGATTCGATGTCCCTTTTGTCCACGGGCTCCGGATCTCTCTTGCGAATGGACTCAATGTCTCTGCGGATGGACTCGATGTCTCGCTTACGAATGGACTCGATGTCTCGGCGAATGGACTCGATATCCCTCTTGCGAATAGATTCGATGTCCCTCTCAGCAACAGGCTCGGGTTCCCTCTTGCGAATGGATTCAATGTCCCTCTTCACTGGTTCGATAATCGGGTCCCTCTTGCGAATCGACTCAATATCCCGTTCGGCAACGGCTACAGAGAACTCAACGTTAGCAATTCATGCTTCGTCACGCGAGTTCCGGGAGACTAACCTCCTGCGTGCGGCAGTGCCAAGACCATGGAGAGTAAAGGCACACATGCCAAGAGAATGCTGAGCTTCATGTTTGAGAAATGCGCTTAAGGAGGATAACCTGAGAGACTATCGAGTTGATAGAGATCGGGTCGTTTGTTGCCTTTGATCTGGAATCTTTATTGGCAACCAGAATAGTGGTGATGCGTTGAATACATACGCAGCGGGGATCTCAAAACGGCTCCTGCTAAATATTCCGGAGCATCGATTATTTGCACTTTTCATTCCCGATGTTTACCTCGGGCTTCTCTGTCACCTACTACCGGAACATAATACCCTCCGAATTGCATGTTCGTACATGCTCATCAAGTCCGGACACATTTATCATAATCCGGTAATGAACCAGGTCTCACAAAGTCCGGGCCTAGCGAGCGACAACATTAGAATTGCGTACTCAGCATGTATGGAAGTCGATTCTCTCCGATATCATTCCTGCTGTTGCACCACTTTTTCCGAATAAATCCCAGCCTACTCAATTCGTCGCTGCTAAAGGTCCAAGATACGCTGTTTAGACTATTCACCTGGAAGACATCACTGCTGCAACTCGACCAAAGTCTTGTCAAAATGGCAGCTGAGGATACTCGCCCTTTTCTCGACGAGCTAATGTCACCATCATCATCGCGTCAATCGACACAAATTGGCTATGGCGATGAACGAGACTCCATTGACGATCTCGACGAGATTGATATCGAGAAAATGCATCGCAAGAATGGCCACTGCATCATCCTTGAACGCGATGATCTATTCGAGCGCTCTTCAGCCAAAGAAGCCCTCGTCAACTATCTGACAAACCACCGAAACCGTATCTATTCTGCTGTGCTATTGCTGTTCGCTGCCGGTCTCTTCAGCCTTTCAATATTTGCCTTCTTCTTAGACCGCCATAAGGTGCTTCCGCCAGGGCGTCTTCCAGGCTACGAATATACTTCATCTGGCCAGCTTCTTTCTTGCGGATCTAACTTCGAGGAAGCGGAAGCGGCTGGATGCATTTTCGACATTATGACCTTTGCCTGGACTCCACCTGCCTGCCTTGACGAGGAGGTTCACACCGACGTTATTTCGGACTTCTCTGAATTGGCACCTACACGAGGTGCCGGGACCTGGCCGTGGTGGCGATGGGAGAACCGCACAGAACCTCTTGAACAAACTTCCGAGGTTTTGAGATCGTACGATGATATCTGGACCGATACTATATATCATCGCGCTCACTGTTTATATCTTTGGCGGATCATGCACCGAGCGGCCGGGAGAGTGATTGGGGGCGAGAAAGAAGTTTATGTGTACAGCAAGGCTGCGCAGTGGGAGCATGTCATCCATTGCAACAAGCTGCTCAATGAGCTGGACCTACCCATGACAGATCTTGCCATAGCGGTAAGGGTCGTTGGGCACTGTGTGAGAGTGGATGGCTGATTAGAGGAATTGAGAACGCTTCTGGTGGCAAGTTTGCCAGTATAAGATCACGGTTGGGTGCTTTAGGAGAGGGGGTATTGAAGAGGCATGGGATTGTTGCTTCTGATTTCATTGAAGGTTTCGGTCAGATAATGCTTCGCTCGACATAATTTGTATGAATTTCACGAATTCATTTAGCGCTGATCTGACCTAAATGTCCTTCAGATGCTTCTCTCATATCATTCCATATCATGGATCCATTTTCAGCCATAACTGGGCTTTCTAGGCCAGTCTCTATCCATCCCTACCGTAAATTACTCCGGCATGTCCAGGCGAGGGTAGGGGATTGCGAACGCTGACTCGAGAGTATCACTCCACATTCATTGTTTCTTGCAAAAATACTCGCCCTCACTAAGATTGCTCAATCATGGAATCTCTGCCTCAACGGCTCCAAAAATGACACAGCAAGATGCCCCTCGTTCTTCCCCCTCCCAATCAAATTATCCGCCCAATCCTCAAGTTTCGAAACCGCGTTCCTTGCCTCTTGCATTTCAGCCCTGACAACAGCATCCAAAATCACTTTCCAACTCGCCTTGCCCTGAACCTCGAAATCGCCAATGAAGATCGGCTGCATGCTATGAAGGTTCGTGGAACTGGAGTCTGTGGGATTGGAGATTGAGTTTGAGGATGGTGCTGGAGATGGTGTATCAAGCCTGGAACGTCGTTTGAGGAGGGATTCGTAGCTCAAGAGGACTCTATCCATGAGGAGAATGCAGGCTAATATGCTGCTGGCTTCTGACTCGGTATCCACAGACCCTAAGTGTGTGGGTGATCCTGAGCTTTGAGAGCTTTCAGATGACGAAGGTGCAGGCGGTGGAACAGTAGATGTTGGAAGACATTGCTGTACTGCCTGGAGTCCTTGTCTGGCTAGGCGGAGAGCTTCGCTGATGGGAAATTGAGTTATGGAAGGTGTCTTTAAGTGGAGCCGGAGGGTTATTTCTAGGAGCGTAGAAAGATGCTGGTGATTGTCCTTTTCGTCCCCATTCCCGTTGCTATCATTCGCACTTGTAGCTGTCGCTTCAGGTGCGGATGCTATCTTCTGTGTTCCTGGGCGACTTATGGTTTGTGTTTGTGGTTCTGACGGCTCTTGATTTTCTGGTGGGGCCATAGAAGGGAGCGATGGTAGAGGTGAACTGGGACGATTACTATTCGCCATTGGGACTTCAAGAGGAAGAGGAGTAGATGTTATGTTCTCCTTATTCTTTATACTCGCCCATGAGTCCGTACCAAAGTCGTTGATCAAGAAGTCAAGGTTCATTTCTTCCCTGTTCTCTGCTCCGTCAAAGAAGTTCAGGTTACTCTCGGATGTTTCGAAGAGGGCATGAATATTGTCATGGGACAGGTATTGTTCTGCATTCTCGTATGAAGAGAGGAGGGGATTCTTGCTGGTGGATTCATGCTCTAGTTCCATTGAAGATCCAAAGCGCGATTCTCCACTGACCACTCCAGGTCCTTCAGTCACGTGCTATCAGATACTTTAGCATTTGCCTCTCTACTGGCATGAAGCTCAAGCCAAGATACCTTGTCCAGTACTTACAGTTTGGTCGGTCCGAGCCGTGGGCGGTTGTGGTTGAGGAGGCTTGCGCCTGCTGTTTTTTGGCGGCTTGCCCAATGGTTTCCCCAGGCTATACGTACAAGTGCTGCCGTAACTTTGACAACGCTCGCAAGCCGGCCGGCCGCCTGAACATCGGACTTTACAACGATGGCATTGGTCACATGCAGTGGCCATGTTCGTACCACGTCTCGGCCGTGGCCGTTGTTGTTGAATACCCCATAAGGATGGAGATGAAACCACTTGATTCATTGCTGAAGGAAATGGGCAACACTTCAAACATCAAACAGGGGAATACCAAAGTTATGAATCTTGCTCTTGACACGTTATTTTCTCACAGAATCGCCCCATGCTTGCCAGATAACGTGCAGAAGATGTCCGTTTAAGGAGAAACAGCTAGACTGCTTTTTAGCTCTTCGATTGGCACCTTCCACATATGGACTGAAAGCCGACAACTTACCGCTATCTTGCATACTGGCTCTCTGCACTGCAGGACTTCGTCAACCCTATAAAGGATTACGTAGCTGCTGTGCCCCTCGATACCCCCGCTATGCCCCTCCAACCTCAACCTCAACTCCACCAATCCCACTCCTGGTTGATTCAAGAGTGTTCACAAGATCTCATTACCAACACAGACAGATCAAACACCGCCTCTACCAATTCAAATCCTGACGGTATGGTTCACTACCAAGGGTTCCACTTCGCATAGGGAGCATTCCTGTCCTTGTATCGGTGCGTTACGTTAATGAAATCCGTATCTTCCTCATCACGATTCCTCCAATCCATCCAGTTTCTCACAGCACTAAAGTCCCGGCAAGTATGCCATTGATCGATGTCAGCGTGGTAGATCCCCGCTTGTGGTATCCACGGGCGAGGGATGGGTGTCATGTCAAGTGAGCATTGCACTGTTTGGCGGATCGCTTCTATGCAATGATCTAGTATCGATGAGCTTCAGATACTTAAAGTGGGAGGCTGAGATGAGATGAGGTTACCTACCCAGATGCATTCTGTGTGTCATTTCGAAAGGTCTCGGTGGCTTGTCTTGAATTTCAGTGTAGTACTCCCTATCAAGTGATTTGCGGATGTAATTCTCGAGAGATGATCAGCGATAGAGTTGCAGTCAAAGCCAAGAATATTTGTGCTTACCAGGCAATGTAACGTGTGAAATGTATTTGGCCTGTCCCCACGAAGGCAAATGATTAATCAAACGTCCTGTTACTTTTCTTAGAGCCGAGTGGGGTACTGACGAAACCCAATAGAGGTCAAAAATCCAGTCCTTTTCATCGATTCGGAACTCTGTCTCAGCTGCTTCTTCAGGCGTAAGACCCAGATATCGTTCTGATGCAGTTAGTTAGCGGCATGGTAGGTGGCGAGCAAGATGCACGTCGCCATGCAAAGACGGTCTGGCTTACTATGCAGCAACATCCGCTCCCAAGCTTCGTCTATCTCAGGACTTGATTGTCCCACATAGTGTGGTTCATCGGGGTTGTGTGTCAAAAAGTATGTTCCATTTGGATCAATCTGGACGCCCCCATAAAACTTGACTTTGGTAAGTCCGAGTGAGGGATTTGCAGGACCTGTAAATCGACGCCTAACGTTAGAATTGGCAATGCGAATCGGAATTAGATCTTTATTCAACTCACCCAGATCTGTGTCAAATCCAGTCTCGTAAGAGCCATAATGATGAGCTCGTCTGTGGTCTGAGGCTACAGCCGCCAGATATACCAATAAAATTATGCACAATGCCCATGGAAAAGTTCCCAGTGCTTGGTTGAAGAGACTTTGTCTTGGCGAACTCTGTACTGAAGGAAAGCACAAGGAGATCTCGCTCTCGCCATCTTCAACTTTCTCGCTTTGAGGAATCAATGATTCGTAGTGAACATGTTGTCGCTTCCTGTGCCATTGTGACCACTTCCAAAATGAAGGCATTGTTGAAGGTTTGAGGGGAGATTGAAGACGTCGCAAGACAAAGAAGAAAGTCCAAGTTCTAGCGAGCACAATTCCATACCATCTCGATGTCTATCTCTGAATCCTTAAGGTCCTTGGTCATAACGTGCAGGACTACACGAACACGGACGCCCCAAACCCCCCATGTCAAAATTCCGGTATTCGTGATTGGACGGTAGGTAAATGCCCTTCCGCCAAGATAAGCCGAAATGCGAGCTGTTAGTGCTCAGCTTGGCGACAAGCATCTAAGATCTGTCAGTTACCGAGTAGCTTCAGCGACCCTCCGAAGTTCCATGCCTCGGAGGCACCTAGCGGAGTAGCGTTTACCCCGCTGCAGACATCATAGAGAACGGTGAGATCCTCTCAGGCAAGGGTCCCCACCGCAGTGCATCCGCATCCGACATTCCGCACCCGCCGAAACCCCTGTTTATAGTGTAGCCGGCATTCTGCGCGGCATTCTGCTGCTACCGTATAGCGCAGAATGAAATCTCGCTATTACTGCTGCCGAGAAAAACGGTTTCCGAAGGAGATCTCCGAGGTGGGAATGTGGATGGTGGGTTGACTGAGCAAGAGTTCCATATTGAATTCTGGATTTGCTACTTGGTCGTCGGTCATGCTCTGGGTACTCCATATGCGCAATAATCAAGCGAAGTCAGTTGCCGCGATTTTATTCTGGAGCTTTAGAGTGAGACTCCAGTAGTTAGCAACATAGATCAATGGAATGCGGCAATCGCTCCAATACCCCGCCCCCTGAAATGTTGCAAGCGAGTCCAGAATCTTAGCGACTATACCCCTAATCTTAGCGAGCTTCACCAAAGTCTTGCTAAACACTTCACAAGTATTGGTCGCAAAATTGGACTAGTTTCTCATGAAGCTGCTCAATTAAGTGCGAAACCATATTCTATCTGGCACAAAGTCAATTTCGCTTCTAATTAATGTTTGGGGCGCTGTAGGATTTTAGAGTTGATGCTAAATGTAGCTCGCTAGCAAGTTTCCTCCCAGAGTGCAAAACGAGCGACACAGAGGTTGTCAATGTCCCGTAGTTTCTGGAAGTTGGAAAATGAAACTGGAGTTGAATTTGAACAGACTCTAGTAGATAACTCTTACGAATGGGGCAATGTTCTACTATTTGTGTTTATCTCCTCCGTTGCCATGTTCCTCAGTTATGATGAAGTTCCTGATTTCCTAGTACTTTATATAGTGTGTCGCTTTTTTTGAACACCCCGAGGTCCCCTACCTAAGCGTGTAAATCAGTGACACCGACGTCCTTGAATTCCAGACACCCAAGGAAGGTAGAATTACTGCTCACTTCGCATCACGAAATCAAGTACATGATCAATTGTATGTAATATTGCTGTGATAAAGTATGGCCATTTCAATTTTCAATTCTCCCCAAAATCAGATGATTCCCAGGCAGCGGCCAAAGCTGCCAATCCACCCGCTCGAAGGCACCATCCAGCCCCATCTTGACTTCCAGCCAAATTTGATATCCAGAAAATTCCACTACATGCCAATGCTGCAGCAATTTGCGGGATCGAGATCGCCGTGTTATGGAGACTCATGATGAGACCCGCCTGGTTATCATCTGAAGATTCCAGCTCTGCCGTGGCAATTTCTTGCCGTCTACTCTGCTTTGTTGCTAATTCTTGGCCGATAATAGCATATGGAACCCACAGCGTCATGGCCCACGAAGCACCGCTGAGGGCGATCAGGACAGTGCCGCCAATATGCGTCTTCACAAGGAAAGTAGAGAACATTAGAATGGCAAAAGACACATGCGCTGAAGTCCAGATCTGGTAGATAGTGAATCTCCGGATGAAGAGGTGCTGGGACTGCGACTTGGACTGAATTGAAGAATTACTAATAGAACGGGTGATGAACTGGACCAAGATATTGGCGGCAAGAGCGACAATTGCAGACAAAAATGTTGCAAATGTACCGACTCGAGTGCTGGTGATACGCTTTATATTTGGTTGGTGTTGATATACCTCTGTGGTTTGGAGTGCGACCGCATCAGAATCTATTCATCCAATTAGTGTCATTCGAGCTGAGGTTATGTTGAGAACGTACATAATTCACCAATATAACTACAGAACAGCATTAGTACTTCAACAGTTTGCGGATGTTTTCTGACTTGTCTGACTTACGTTGTTGCGTAGAAGAGATATGGGAACCACCCGATCCAAGCCAGAAACTGAATTCGGAGAACTCTGCGAATTTTGAGCGGCTTGGTTCTGAAAGTTTGGAAAAGCCGTCTTGCTGTAACAAGCACTCCTGTGTTCCTACCAGATGGAAGGAGAAATAACTCTGGGCTCCTTTCGTGAATAAAGCAGCACGTGATTGGGGCGGTGGTTGCTACCGCGAAAGAAGCAAGGAGGCACAGGCCTTGAAACTGTGTCTGACACAGAGAATCGATGAAGCCTGGGAGAGGAGAAAATCCCACAAGATACCCGAGAATGTTTCCCGCTCCTGTCATGAAACTTGCCCATGCGTTCGCCTGCGCCTGTTGGTGACTTGGGCAATTTTCCACGACGAGCGCTCGAAGACCAACTTGAAGGGGCTGGATCGAGATGTTGAGAACGTAGATCCAGAAGACTGCGAAAGCTATCACAATACTCGCGACTGCATCTTTCTCAATGTCCAAGTGGCAAACAAGCACAACCCACTCGATGCTACTTTCACTCCAGCCGAGCATCAAGATCGAGAAAACCGTGCTCGCAGCTCCAACGATGATGAACGGCCTTCTCTGGCCCCAAGAGATTCTACTCCTGTCGCTGATATACCCCACAATTGGTTGTACGAAAGCACCACAGAATGGCCCTGCAATCCATACCAAGGCGGTCAACGATTTGGAGAGCCCAATGGACACCAGGAACGGCTAGTCATCTATCAGCCCTTTCTGTTTTAGAATGCGGTTCGGAGAGGTATATTTGACTTACTGCACCCTGTGAAAGAATCACAGACCAAATCACTTGCAATCTATAGTCTACTCTTAGCATGGAGCTAGGGAAGGATGTCGGATGGGGACTCACCCTCCAATACCACACGTCAATGCAATTAAACGCCACAAACTCAACGAGATCTCGCCATCTTCATGTTCTGAAAACAACGGAACATTACCATCAGTGGACGAGACTGGATCTTTTTCACTTTCTGAGCGATCAGAAGAATCATCTGGTGAGCCCCAAGACTGGTAGGGACTTGAGGAGTGGAGGGCTTCCGACATGTCGTCAACGGGAAGAGAAGAAAAAAGAACCACTTTCATGAACCGAATACAATCAAAGATCTAAGACAAATGAATATCATCTGGAGAAATTGAATACGAAGGTTGTGTTGCATCAATAGACCCCAGGGTAGCACGTGTGGCTGGTTCCGGAGGCCGAACCAGGAAATCCGGAACTTCTTACTTTAAGCCAATGCATTCACTGCCAATCCCTTCACACTTGCTGTTTATTTTTGGAGTAAGTTGCCCAAGTATTTACCCACTTGTAGCAACTTTAACGAATTTCAGAGTAGTTGCAAGTTCACCTCACATGACTACGTCGACGAACTTGATGTCCTAACACCTTGCCTTTTTAAGACTGGGATAGGTATTACAAGACTTGGCACCTCGGTATATTTAAACGATTAGTAGCTGAATCTATGGAAGTACATGGGGCATGTTTGCGCTCGTTCACAACCGATCGATGTCTCTGTTTGAAAATCCCACTAAACTTGAAGGATCGAGCTTGCCGCAAGCTTCGAATCGTGAGATACTTGACTCTCCGTCACAACATAGTAGACTATCAAAATGGCGATAATACACTCGTGTTCCTGTTACTTGCCAATCAGTAACACTCTTTTTCAATTTTGCTTTCTGCCAGGAAACTTCTGGAGGTGGAAATATTATTGACTTTGCATACTGGGAATTGCATCAACACAAAATTATCCTTGAATAGCAGATCAGCAAAAAAATCCAGTCAAACAAATTTAGGATACTTACTTGCAGTCAGAGGATCCCACCAAGAAATCACTGGGCTGTCATTCCCACAATTTCCTACAGTGGCGGCGACTTGTGAAAAAAATTAGACGAGTTCGAATCAATGAACAGTTATTGGCATGCGCTTACCATTACTCATTCCTAGTAATGCTACTAAGCTTCCAAATGCGGCTGAAGATGCTAGCCAAAGAATAAAGCATAGGAAGACAAGTCTCATCGACCACGGTCTCCTGCGCTTCTTTTCCGAAAGCACTTGAGGGACACCCCACAAGATGAAATCTTCCTCTCCAAACATTTCTTCAAAGGTTCGAAAATTATACTGGGAGTACTGAAAGGAATTTCCCCGAATTGCTTACTTGTAGCGTCGAACATTTTCTATCTCACAAGTCCAGGGGAGATCTCGGACCAATGAGGATGCACCACCAGCCTCCGAACTTTCAATCCGGAGCTGCAACTGGTACACATGTGACTCCAGATTCATCATTCATGTTTCCTCCTAGATCTTTCAACTATCCAACTAGTAGAACAAATTGTTCTGACACTCGTCACTGTCATGAGTCTCTCCTCCAACATCGCAAAAATCATGCGTGCATCGCCACCAAAATACGAACCCGTCAACGAACAACAAGACGACGAAGAAGCAACACTACAAGATTCTCTGATATCCAACTTTGGTAGAGACCGACGAACACTTCGCTTGAAAATCATTGGTTTGGGTTTCTGTCTCGGAATCCTGATATCTACATTTCTCATCCTCGTTGCATTCGGTATTATTTTGTATAGCATCGTCAACCAGATTCATCCCACTCCAAATGTCTGTGGAACTACAACAACCGTTGCAGGTCCATCTTCTGGACTACAGAAACCTGGAACTTTCTTTTGTGGTAGCACTGCTGCTGAAGCCCGCGATCTTGGCTGCCAATGGGACATTGTAAGTTCCTCTGATTTTCGCATCCTAAAATCGTGTTTTCCGCGACTTCAATGGTTGTGACGACGAAGTCCCCATGTCTCAATTGATGCATAGCTACACTCAAAAGTCACTTAAAGGATTAATACTGACTCCGCAATTTTAGATGACTATGTCCTGGGAGCATCCCGACTGCTTCGATGCCGACCTGACAAGAGAATTCGAAGAACAAGGGCCATGGACCTTCTACCACAGCTCAAGGCCTGGGCCAGAAATTCCCGAGCCCGAGATGCTCACTTTGATTCCTTACGACAAAGTCGGCGATCAGCCGGAGCGTATGTGGACTGACAGGAGATACCATATCTATCATTGCATCTATGCTTGGAAGATGCTGCATCGCGCGGTAGAGAGGGGCTGGAAGGTGGGAGCAGAGTTGGCGAGCTATCATCATACTGAGCATTGCTCGTCTGCATTAGCAAATACGAGTGTCCCTATGGATGCCATCATTACGAAGGTTAACGTGCAGTATCCGATTTGTTGAGATGCACAGTTTGTCTGAAATATGCAGATGTTAAGTAGAACGATGGAGGACATGAGGTTTCGATGTACAGAAAGCGAGCAGAACAGTCAACGAACATGAGACTTCAGCGCAGATAGACATGGATTCGTGATTCATCTTATGAAGTGAGATTATGCCTGAAATTAAGCGCCTTGTCAAAGCATTTCCCGTACAATTTGCACGCGGTGACAGAACAAAGGCAGCTCGCCTTTAAGCTGATGCGTCACCCAAAACAATTGAGGGTACCCATGAGCCCACTCACACACCATCCACCCCTTCCACACCTTCTCACCAGAATTCTCCTCCTCGAACTCCAATAGCTCCTCTTTCCCATCTCCAACACTATCGGAGAACACTAATCCATCACTCCCTCCATCTTCTACGATCTCCACCTTCTCCCACCCAGCGCGCTGGCCACCATCCGTTCGAAGCGCCAATCCCCATTGCCGACCTTCGTGAGAAGCGGAGGTAAAAATGATACGTTTCCCGTCTAAGTGACCTTTAATAAATTTCGGTGGTGCGGGTGTGAGAACGACGGAGTTGATACCGGAGCCGTGATGGCGGAGGTAGAGGTTTGTGTATGGAGAGACTGGCTGGCCAGGAAGCGGAGCAGTCTTGAGGAAGAATTGGGGCTTGGATGCCATGACTGAGAGTTGATGTAAATTCTAACGTGGAAAGTGTTGTCTTGCTTGCAGAGTTGTGCGATGATTTTCTGACGTAGTCGGAGCTGAGACGATTGCAAAACAAGAATCGAGTCAGCTGATGAGCCTGGCGATCTCAGCGATCAAGGCAGGTGTGATCTATTACACAAGCAGGCCTGTCTTTACAACCCGGACCAAGGAAACCCGAACGCCGGAGTTTCTAAATCCGACATTGACTTGTCAACTTTCGGACCACCGTGATTAATCAATCGACTACCGACACTAATCGTCCGTAAAGACACTCCAGAGTCTGTATACCGATGTCGAAGTGAGAGTCTGTTTTGATAACAACGAGCTACTGGCTTCACGAATTTTGAGAACGAACATATCTCGCTATAAGGCGAAGCCTCTAACCTTGGGACTACCCTCTGCTTTAGGCCACTTTTTACACCAAAAACACCGATTTTTAACTTTTATTATTTCCACGAATAATTATTATAAATACTTAAAATTAAAAAATTGAATTCTTTATATGAAAAGTGAAAAATTTACGGAATTTTTTTTTAAATTTAAATTACGTAATATTTTTTTAATTAGACTTGGAAAAAGAAATATATTAATTTTAAACTTTTTTAAACTTTAATAACTTTTTATAATATTCGCTAATAAAAAATTTAATTTATTAAATAAAAATTCGAATTAAATAGTTTTATAAAAAGTTACTAATTAGTTTGGTTTTTATTAAATTTTAAAAAAATCTTATATAAATTTTTATTATAATATAATAATAATTACAAAAGTTATTTAAAAAAAATTAAAAAGTTAAAAATATATATAAATTATATAATTTTATTTTTAAAGTTTCGAGATTTAATTAAAAAAATTTTAAATTTTTTTTTTTTTAAAAAAAGTGAAATTTTACGATTGTATTTTAAGCTTAAAATATATTATTTATTAAATACTTTTTATTTTTATTAATTATTCGTAAAAATAATAAAAGTCCAAAATCGGCGTTTTTGGTATAAAAAGTGCTCCAAGGTTAGGAGTTTCGTTTTAATAAAGCTATTTATTACTCGGCGCGCCTGCACTGTAGGCTACTAATCCTAGATTGAAATCCAACATGGGAACAAAGATTGCCAAAGGCTACTGAGTAATCCTCTGGCAGAGCCCTGAGTTAATTCAGCGTACTACTTCATAAGCTTGTCATCCAAGCAACGTGCTGGGTCATCCATAAACCAATACGAGTAGAAGTATCTTCTGTACGACGTCGTCATAAGGCATGCATGGATCCAATGAAAGTTTGTGACATTTATTATTCTCTGAAAAATCCCCAATCATTCCCTTTCAAACTTTTGAGGAATCAAGAGGAATGATCAACGAGGGACCATGTGCTGGAGTACAACGAAGAAAACTTTGACAGTACACCTCCAAAATGAAAAACTATCAAATTCTCCACACATTTGAAGCATCTCAAGCATGAAAAGGTCTCTTGAATCTTTGAATATCTAAACCACGCGGCGAACGCACAAAGTCACACACTGCCATGGAAGTATCCATGGCCCGCTCAACAAAAAAGAAATGCAAAAAAAAACATACAACAGTAGGGATTCGCTGATGGTCACCCACTCAACTACTAATCTACCGATTTAAGGCTTGTGTATGGCAGAGCGGACGGGATGCCCATTTCTCCTTAATCTATGGTCGTATGTGATAGCCACAGGCAGTATTTAAATATATATCGCCAGTTGGGAGGGGAGGGTTTGGTTCAGGCCTTCGTCTGAGACTCTTCGACTGCTCACGCAGGATCGCTAGCATTGCTGCAGAATATATGGAAGTAATGGGGGCTTCTTCAAGGAGGAACGAATTTGAGCGTCTTGATATTGATATTTGCTGAGGAGGTGGTGTGTTTGTTGTCGTTACGAGTGTGGTGACGAGAAGTTCTTATGAAGAAAGGGAAGCTCAGACCCCTGTCCGCCGTCTTGCCTAATGGGGAACAACGCGTCGCGAGGCTACAATGTACACAACCTCATCTCTACAAGCACTACGAATCTGCCAGACCTTAACGAAAACACATCGTATAATCAAAGCAACATAATGTCCAGCAATCTAAACCCCGGTGACGCAAAGGTCGTGAAGACAGAGCCTCTTGTTCGTACCCCACTTCTACCCCTCAACTACCCCTCCAATCTCCTCCTATAGCTATGAAGCTCTGCTAACACAAGCCACAGGACACCAAAGATGCAAGATGGACCCGCCTCATCCTGTCCGTACCCTATATCTCGAACGTCAGCTTGCACCGCTGACTTCTTCTCCACAGAACAACGTACACTGACCCCACAGGCACAGAACGCAACTGGGAGCACGCCGAACGACCAACCCGCCCCAAGAACTCTGAAATCGATGGCGTAGGCATAGTTGCTATTCTCGACAAACCTACTGGTACATATCCTCTCTCTCTGAATCTGCGAACTTGAGACCTAGGATCTGGCTAAGATATGGAAATACAGGTCCCGAAATCATCCTGCAGAAGCAATTCCGACCCCCAATCAACGCAGTAACAATCGAGGTCCCAGCCGGTCTTGTTGACGCAGGAGAGACGCCCGAAGAAGCTGCTATTCGAGAGTTGAAGGAGGAGACCGGGTATATTGGGAAAGTGAGCGAGACGACGCCTGTTATGTTCAATGGTTCGTTTGCCAGTGAGGCTTCCTCTGCTACCTGCCTTCCCTCACACTTTCTTCTCGTAACAACTCTTACTGACAATCTCCGTTATTGTGATAGATCCCGGATTCTGCAACACAAACCTTCGAATGATTCACGTAACAATCGACCTCTCATTACCCGAGAACCAGAACCCAAAGCCGCAGTTGGAGGAGAATGAATTCATCGAGGTCTTCACGATTCCGTTGAAGGATTTCTATCCTGAGTTGAAGAAGTTAGAGGCGCAGGGCTATGCTATGGATGCTAGGGTTGCTACGATTGCGGAGGGATTCGAGTTGGCTAAGCGATGGAAGTTGTGAATGCCAAAGATGTCATATTGTTGAGACCAATGGAGAGAACAAGATCAGTCCATGGCAATGAGAAAGGCTGCGCGATTCTGCATTCGCAGGCTTTTCTCAGAGCACAAAGATCATGACATGACAAACGATGCGTTACGAAGACTTCGATTGGCAGAAATCATAGAAACTATAGAAGTATCATGCCCTTTTTAATTAACGAGCAAATCAGACTGAGCCAGCCAGCCTGATCATAACTTCCCACTCCGTCTTAAACCATTATACAAAGCCCAAGCACCCAACGCCTTCGCATCCCTAGCTCCTTCCCTCCACAAATCTTCTAGCTTCACCAATTTCAATGTAATCTGTAGATTTCCTTCAAGTTAGCACCTCGTTCTCTTGCAGAAACGAACATTTTAACTTCAACCCCCCACCCCCCCTCTTTCCAAAAATAGACGTTCATAGAAACAAATCACGTACCTTCTCACCCTCATCCCTCAATCCCGTTAACCTCCCCGTCCAACTATCAAGCTCGCTCCTCTTAACCTTCTTTTCACACATAAACAGTGGTATAAACTCATCGCATCCTCCTGCTGACGGGAACATCGCATTCGGCAACCCTTCCCCCTCCCCTTCCTTTACACTCTCTTTCTTTCCTTGTCCAGCAAGTTCACTCAGATTGACAAGTTCGGACTCCTCAATCTTAAGCCCGACTTCTTCCCAGATTTCTCGAGCTGCGGCTCCACCAAACGTCCCACCATCTACCATCCCGGCGGGTAGTTCAACGAACTCCATACTACCCGCCGCGACGCGGGGTTGGACTGTCATTATTACCCATTTCTCCTCCCCTTCCCCTTTTCCGCCCCCATCCTTTCCTTCTGGCAAGTCGTCAGGAGTCAAAATAACTAACATCCCTACGCTAGGACCGCGAAGGAATATAGATCCAGGAAGATATTCATTATTAGAATTAGTGATTGAGGCAGTGAGAGATAGGAATCCAAGTTTCGTGGGGGAGAATTTGGTGAATGATTGAATAGTTATGCTGTTTAGGGTGTATGGGTGGGTGTGGAAGGGGTGTGTGGGGTTGGTGGTTTGGAGGGAGAGGGAGGAGAGGAGTTTTGTGTGCCAGTTCTGGGGTTTCGGTTAGTGAATTGTTCTATGGAGGAGTGAATGGAGAGGTGGTGAAGAGAGGATATAGCGAAATGAGAATCGGTGGAAGGGGGGTCACGGGGTTGAGAGGGAAGAGGATGACGAGGCTGAGAAGGGAAACTGACCTTGAAGGCTGGGAAGTTGAGGAGTTCTTCTTTTGTTAGACCCTCTGCTAATTTAACCTCCACATCCGTATCTGGAATTTTGAACGTCGACATCTTTGCTGCACCTCTCAATATCAAACTACCTTGTTGATGTTGGTTTCGCAAGGGGAAGATTGTTCGACCAAGTCGAAGAGGCCGAAGCATAAGTACTTTGAGAAGAAGCACAATCGTGGCGCAGCAAAATCAAGGCTTTTATACTGGTCGGTGAGTGATTGTTGTCCGTGACTCAAAATAGGTGTGTGATTGTGAACACGAGGCTGCAGCGTGTTGTGTACAAATGCCTGGGATGAAAGCGGCATGACGTCGCTTAAATTGGGGTCTGCCTGATGTCTCAGCCTCGTGACAGGGGTGCGGTGCGAGGCTGAGGTGTTGACCGAGAATTGTTCTGACCGATTGATGGTTGGAGAATAGGAGATTCGTTCTTTGATTTGAGTGCTTTTTGGAAATGCAAGAAAAATGAAGGCGAGAGCGAAGTGGTCATTCGTCACAAGCGAATCGTGAAAGGAAAAGGGGAAGCGAGTCGATGTCCGTCCTGACCATGAAATCTTACATCTATTCCGTCTATTTTAAACCCTCTATAATTTCCAGATATTCTAATGCCGCTCCTGCTCCAAACTCCAAGACAATACCTGGTGATGCCCAAAACCAACTTCATCTTACACATTCATCACTCATTACCCCTTCTTAAAAGTAACAATCAACCTATCACTTTTACCGCTCTTCCCACCCCAACACCACCTTCCTCCTCCGGCCGCCCCCTCCTCAAAACCCTATACCTTCCCCTCTGCAACCTCCCCGCCCACCTCCGCTTCCACTTCTTCCCCGCCCTAACCATCCTCTTCCTCGGATAATTAACCGGACTCTCACCACCCACAAAGATCGCCGCATCATACAAAAAGGCACCAAAACACGCTCCCGTAATCGGGGCTACCCAAGGTCCATAAATCCAATACCCATTTGTAAAGATTTGCGAACCGTAGCCAACAGCTAGGCAGGCGAGACGAGGTCCTAGGTCGCGGGCAGGATTCATAGCTGCGCCGGTGTTGTATCCAAACGCCATTGAGAGGACGGTTACGATTAGGCCAAGGACAAATGCATTCATTCCTGCGCCGGGAGGAGAGTTGGTGTCGTCTCCCAATGCCAATACAGCAACAGCCAAAATCGTTGTAGCAGTAAACTCGGTGAAAAATGCAGTTGAGGCATCGATCCATTCATATCTCGGATAAGTGATAAACGCACTTAAAGTCCCGGAATTCGCAAGATCAGAACCACCATAGGCGATGATATTTTTTTGGTATAAACCAAAGGCGATGAGTGCAGCGAGGAAGGCGCCTAGGATTTGAGCGGCGATATATATAGGTACTTTTCGTAAGGGAAAGCCGCGGAAGATGTAGAGCATAATGGAAATGGCGGGGTTGAGATGGGCACCGGAAATTCCACCTGCGATGTAGATTCCTACCATGGTTGCTAGGCCCCATGCCCAGTCTGTAGTTTCTTCGTTGCCAGCTTTGGAGTTTGATGTTGAGACTACCAAATCGGCGCAGAATCCAAGCGTGAGTTGGACGGTAACGGCAAGTAACTCGGCGAGAGGCTCTCGGAATCGCAGACGGATGACGGACCAGTGAGTATGGAGATTGTGGATTTCGTCTGTTTCGGGGTCGTAGGCTTTAAGGGGGAATTCCTCGCCGATCCAGTCCCCGTCTAGAGCGTCGTCTTGCTCTTTGGCCGTCATGATCGAGGAGGCATCTTCGGGGAGCCAGGTGTCGTGTGTTAGTTGCTGCCCTGGTTGCTGTTGGACTGGAGACCCGGGCCGGGTTGGTCCTGGGGTAGGTTGTTCTGGGACGGGTGCAAGTTCAGAGTGCTTAGTTTCAGTGAGATCTTGCTCTTCTTCTTCCTCGATGGCTTGAGACGAGGGGGAGAAAAGACTGGATGGTCGTTGATTTGATGGCGAGGCTGGTGAGAGACCTGTTCCAACTCGTTGTAGCATTCGATTTTCTCGCTGTTGTCGTGCCTGTTGGAGTTGGGGTGATATTTTGGATGGGTTCATGGTAGCTTGCACCCTTCCTTACTCCAAGTCCACATTCTGTGCATCTTGTCTTTGCTGATCCATATCTGGGATCTGGAGTTTGAGTTCGCTACGACTTGGGACCATACCAGGTCGAATGACACGAGGAAGTGGTTTCGCCAAACCCCAAACTGGACGTGTGTTGGCTGGCTGGTCATATGCTGGATTCAGGTCTGCATATCCTGGATCGACGTATGGTTGATTTGCAGCCAATGTGTCGATTACTTGTGGTCCTGCAAGGGTAAAATTCGCAGATTGTGCATCGAAATCTCGACCCGAAGCCATAGCTCCATTGGGAGGCTCAATCAGGATCGTTGGTCTGCGTTGAAGTGTACTGCCTCGATAACGCGAGAAAGCAGGTGCTGGACTGCCGCCGACGTTCCAGGTCGACACCCGTGGCCGCATGCCTGGAGATGTGAACGAAGGCTGCTCCGAAGTCGTACTCCCTCTCGGTCTGCTCGTACTTGGTTGTGCCTGTCTCCCCTCCGGAACTGCATCCATGCTTCCATCTCTGATACCACTCTCTCTACTAGCTGGTGACCGTTTAAATATCTGCGAGCGAGGGGATAGTGCGCGGGGTGCGTCAATGCCTTGAGCAGGTCGTGAGGATATCGTTTGTCCTCGGCGTCGATTGAAGTCTGAGGTGTTATTCTCCGCACCCACTCGATGTCTTGGTGGTAATGTTCCAGCTCTGTGCAGTGGTTGTGCACCAATTCCTTCTGCTTCCACTCCTCGTGCTGAAGGTGTAACGCTCCTCTCATCTCGATTTGTGGTCGTTTGGTTCGTTCCTGCAGCTGGAGCTGCCTCTCCTCCATTCCCAGCACTCTCCTCCACACTCTGCCTCGTATCCTTCTGTTCGTCCGCCATTCTCAATCACCCCAACCAACTGAAAGGAAATTTCGTAGATATCGAGAACGACGGTGATGTGGCTAATACCACTCGTGAGGTGACTACCACCTAGATTTGTACTTCGTAGAATCCCGAGGAACTTAATCAAAATCCAGGGACTGTGAACTTTCAAATAAAATTTGACTCAGGAGAGGGGCCTCCCTGCAATAAGTACAAAAATACTCGGGACCCCTGCCATCCCATCATCGGATTACGATTTAATCGACGATACTCTGTCGCAGAGGCTCAAGCTCTCACCACCTCATTGGCCCTTCGTCTCCTTACTCAGGAACCACTTAGTCCAAAGTAGCAAACCGGAACAAAGCTTGTCTGCATCATAGTGGAAAGTTACCGCGAGTGCTTTTCCACTTTTTTCTGCATCTCAGACTGAAAAAAGAAGGAAGTGGATCAACAGGTGGAACAGGTGGATACGCAAACCTTTTAGATCAAACGGCAGAGCTAAAACAGATCCACTCGAGCCCCCGACGCATCCACAATAATCACGTGAGTAGTACAGAAAATGGATGAGACGTCATTTTGAGATTTTCCACTTGCTTCTGGACTCAGATGGGACTCGTTATCCTTGAATTTTGAACTTTGAGAGGGTATTGGTTCTATTTTTGGTATTAGAGATTGGGTGGAGGAAAAGGGCCGGGAAATCGGGCGGTGGAGGGACATAGGATTCAATATGCTCCTAATGCTTTGCATGCTTCTGCTAGATCTGGGATGTCGTCTGCTGTTTTACTTGCGCCTCCGTATCTGATGGTCCCCACTGAAGAAAAGTCAGTAGGAATGTTCTAGACAAAATGATGTACGCAAGGCTGAGCCGATGAAGCTCAGGTCCCGAGAGAATATAGCAATTGGCTTTCGCGTCTTGAGGCTTTGAGCTGTCAACGTCAAGCAAAATTGCAAAGCCCCTGAAGATGAGTTGGCGTCGAGACTTATCTGATCCGCAGACTAAAGCTTCGATCCCGAGGTATGCCAGGCAATTGACTCTCCATCTCTCGATATCAAGCAGCAATTGGCGTTCGAGTGGTACCCCCAAGCTACCACTCCGTGTCAAGTAGATCATCCGACTCGAAAGCTCTGCTAAAGACCAGGAAGATCTGTGCCCTCCCTCTCTTTCTCAACCCCAAAGCAAAGAAAGAGTATCACTCACCCTCATCAACACCCCAAGCTCCTCCCACCACCCACCTATTCGCAAACCCATCTCCCGCAACCTCTCTCGCCCAAATGCCCTCTTCAGTTCCTAATCTCCTAGCTGCCATTTGTGTCCAAGGGTTCAAAAGATGGTATGTCGTACTCACACCTAAACTTCGTCAATATTCCAATACTCCTTCAACTCCATCTTCTCTTCCTTCCATCAACTACATCTTTGTCCCCTCTGTCTGCACAATATAGAAAGAACTCACCCAATCCCCAAGCAGCATAAATCTCCCTCTCCGTATCAATAATCAAACTCATAGCCCACAACCCACCAACTTGGCTCACCCACCGATCAGTCGCTGCTTTTGAAGCGTGCGATATAAGAATAAATGATAGACGGGGGAATTTATTCGCTAGGCGGCGGGCTTCGATGAATGTTTTTTCTGCAACTTTTCACACAATCCCATCATCAGCATCTTCCTCCCTCTCAAACAATTTTCGAAACGGAAAGAAAACCGGAATGGGAAAGAGTGTAAAGATAAGGAAAAGGGAATAACAAACAAGGACACCCGGTATGCCTCAAAAAGATCACCACCGCCGGCCGTCCATCTAGCGGCGGCAACTCCAATTTCCCTCTCCCCATCTCCCCTTGACAAACAGGCGCTCTCTGTCCCATGACCGGCGGCGCCGCAACCTCAATTGTCGGAGGAGGAGGCGTCTGCCACGATTTCAAGGCTTTGGGTACTTGCATGTTTTTCCATGCTTCTTGTGCTCCTGCGAAGGGTGAGGGAGAGGGTTCTTTGGAGGACGAGTTGGAGGATGAATTGGTGGCGAATGGATCGGAGAGGGCGTTTGAAGGGATTCCAGCTTTGCGGAGGGCGATTTTGGTGGTGAGTTTTGTGAATATCGCTGACATTTTGCCTGCTTTTCTCTTCCCTTTCCTCACTTCTACTTTGTGATCGGGTAATAGGGTTCGCGAGAGGTAAATAGAAGGTGAAGAGAGTTTGAAGAGATGAGACGAGAGAAATGGAAGGGAAAGTTAGAAGGAAGAAGAAGAGAGAGATCTTACGATTTACATGACAGCTTGTCTGGCTCGGATAAACACCTCAGGGTTCGAGAGCAGAGTCAGGAGCTTGAAACAGAGGAGGTGTCGCGAGTTGGCGCGAGGCTGGGGGTTTTTTGGTGGTTGCACGGATGTCTTGGCATTTCAAGTTTTTGAGTTGAGATCACGTGTGAAACACTTACTCTTATTGTTTCTCCTCAATCTTTTGAGCGAGATTGGTAGATGTTTAATTTAGCTCGTGTGAAGGAAAGGACTAATGAAGGAGATAGGTGTATCATGACGTTGAATGCATGAAGTCGAATAAGAATCGGGTGTTGGATGGCCAAAAGCGAACACATCTCAAGAGATGAAGCATCAGATTAGATCAATTGGAAGTTATCATTTTTAGGGGAAACAGGGTGCCAATTATTGTTGAAAGCCCCTGCAAAACCCAACTTGAGCTGCATGGATGTATGCCCGCCGACAGCTCGATATACACATAGCAGGATGCTAACATTGTTACATCTGGGATGGCTGTTGGCGATTCATGTATTTCAACGAACAACTTAAAGACTACACATGTTTTTGATATTTCATTTTATTTATCTTCCGCTGTTTATTTTCAGACGGGCATCCAAGTCATCCGCCCTATCATGGTATCGACTCCTCATCGCTGTATCATCTCGTGAAACCCATTTATTTCAATCCATGCCACCACTTTATAAACATACACGGATGCCGCCTTTCCATCCATCATCAATTCACAACATAGCTTTTCCCTCTTCATTCCATGGATATCTGAGAGGGTCTGTTCGTGCCAAAGCAACCACCACGCTGTATGTGCAATAGTTGCAAGAAAAATAAAAAGCGGTTTATGCACGCAAATGTATATCAAGACCAGCCCAAACCAAAGAGCCCCGTCCGGTAGCGCGCAAAGAGAACACTCAGAAACCAACCATTTCCCAGACCAGACCGCTCGCAAATGCATCAATGTAAAATCAAAGCAAACAAAAGATTCATCTGCTCGAGAGACGTTGCGACGTCCACTCGACCTTTTCCGAAAAAGCTATCCGTCAAGCTTTCCAGATGACATGGAGGAAATCTATTGGTCGTAAACGCTTCAATGCCAATTCGAGATCCCTTGAAAGCATTCCCCTTTTCGCCATTTTCCTTTTCATATAAAAACAGTGCAGAGATCGTTGAAAAGTGCCAGGGACACATCAAATGAACGCCGTCGTCTAGATGCAATGTCATCTAGTCCTGGTGATTGGCCAGTTAAGGATCCCCGAGGACCAATTTTTGGTTGAGCCAGAGTATGTTCAGAGTCCAATAATTTTCAAGCGCAGCTCCTTCTCCATCGTTCTTAAGACGGCACAGTTGTACACCTGTCAACATCCAACAGGTGGTGTGAGACATGGTTGGCAGGCTTGCGGATTCTATCCACCCTTCCGCTCACTCTCCTGAGTTGGCAATCTTTCGGCTTGGGCTGGAACGTCGCCGTTGTTCTTCGAGTCTGCAGGACCCTTTTTCTTGCCCTTCTGGATCTTCTGCCATGTTCCAGGAGCACCTTCACTCTTCGAGGCCCTGGTATGCCCATTCAATTTCGAGACAGGTGAGCCTTGCATCAGGGAAGCGCCATTGCTGGGCATTGGCTTTTGTGTTGTGTCCAAAGACCCGGATTGCCCCTCGGCGGCTTTGAAAGCCAAACCATTTGCTCTGCGCTCCAAAGGTTCGAACTTCCGACTTGTCGTGGGCGAAGGCGTCCGAGTCTCATACACAGGAGATAAATGGGGGAGATCTTCTCGCAGGAGGTCATTGTGACCTGTTCCAATGTCTAAGGGAGACATGCCGCCATTTTGGCGTGTTAGTCGATTCCGAGCATTGGGAGACAATCGTGGTCCATTCATCTGCTCCGGGGGTAGATATCCATTTGGCACCGTAACTGGCTGAGGCACCAGACCATTCGAATTGGACAGATTGGATCTCGGACTCCCGTTGTCACTCTTCACAGAAGATGACCCGTTAACGACCAATGGTTGATCCACTCGTCCTTCTGACCGCAATTCCCGCGGTGTCAACTGTCCCGACATATCTTGCTCGCCAGAAGCATCGCTCCCTGTAATCGAAGGTTGAGAAATTGAATCAAGCGAACCGCTCAAGACATCACTGCCGCGATCTTCAGGTATAGACCCTTCACTTACCGAAGCTTGCCAGTGTGGTATGGAGACAGGAACAGGATTCGAGCCATTAACAACCATTGGGCCATGATGATTAAAGGCCCTCAGGTTGGTGTGAGAAATGCCTTGCTGCAAGGGAACAGCAGTAATTGGAGCGGAATGAGCGCCGGTAGAATAAGACCGATCATGCCCAAGAGGAGAGGGTGATCTCGATGGTCTCTTCAATCGATCTAAAATAGACTGTGGCAGTTGATCTGTTGATAGCCGACGGTGTGACCGGGTCGCATCTCCGAAAGCGGGAATTGGCATTGGAACAGCTGACTGTCTCCTCATCGGACTTTGGGTATGATCGCTGACATAGTAGCCGACATACTCCTTGAGTGTGCTCTCCTCAGGGGGGGTGACAGCGGAGCTAACACTCGGCTCATACCCAGCTTCCAGATTCTCATCTGCAAGGGTGAAATTGATGGGTACCCCATTGACATGTCGCACGGTTTGATAAATACCAAGTCCAGGATGTGCCATTTGACCTCCTTGTATAGCTAGAGGAGAGGGGGCCGACCGTGTAGCAGGCTGAGAATGTGAGCGCGTTGAACCGTTCGGCTGGTTTGCACCTGAGCCAGATCCGTTCGTCATAGAAGACCTATGCATGCTCCTCCTCAATTCAGGCACAGCAGAGCTCAGAGATGGCGAGGATGGATTTGTACTTGGACTCGTTTGGTAACCGTACATGGGCGCGGCCTGATACTGGAGAGGATAGAAGTAGAAATGCTCAGGGCGGATCGGTGCTGACAATGGGGGTTGGTCGAAGGAATTTGTCCGATTTCGATCGGTAGCTTGCTGCTGCTTGATCGAGCCTCCATTGGTCTGAGCCTGGGACTGAGCTTGGGCTTGCGATTGAGCGAATGCTTGACTCTGTTGGAGACCCTGGGCGTACAGTTGAAGTCGCAAGCTGTTCTCCTGAGCCTGAAGAACGGAGTACGTGGTGTACAAGTCATTGTGCAGCTGGGCCTGTGCTTGCCGTTGTAGCCAAGCCTCTTGCGTGGACATGTTGAGTGGCAATCCTGGCATGTATTGAGGAGGGGCATCAAATGCTCCGCTCGAAGCTCGCCGATTGCTATTACCGTTGCGATTGTGCTGGTTGTTATGGCGTCCTCCGTTACGGTGACCCCCACCACGTCCTCTACTTGAAGATTGAGAAGTACTCCGCAGAACAGGTTTTGGCTTTGGTGGAGGTCGCTCCCACACTCTCTCTTGCTCCTCTGGGAATTTGTATACCTCGCAGCACTCCGTCAACTTTCCCTCACACAAGAGATCAAAGGCTCTCCTGATTTCCATATGCAATCCGCGAAATGAGGTGTCATCTGCAGTATTACCCAGATTCCGATTGATGTTGAATGGCTCTTCGACGCACAACCGATTGTTATTGGCGACATGCCATCCTTTCTCGAGCTTAGGTATCGCCTTCCCATTTCGTACAGATATGACAAGTTTGTCATAATCGAATTCGTGTCCATAGAAACGGAAGAAATGGAACAGAAGCTCTCCCAAAGACTCCTTATTTTTCTTGCCAAAGCCGTGGAGTGCCTTAAGGTCGTCTGCAAACGCGCTCTCGATGCCATCTTTCGGAGGAAGTTTTAGGTGAGGTCGCTGGTGCAAGGCGGGAAGGATTGGAATATTTCGAGTCTGCAGGAAGTAGATGATCATGCATATCCAAGTGTATGAACTAAGTGTTCCACCAAAAGCTATATGGATGTGAGACAACGTTGTCAGAGAGTTCCTGCAGATGTGCGCTTACCTGCATCATTCACTATCCTTTCCTTTGTCCAATGCTTGATGATCATAGCAAGGGGGCGAACTCGCGGATCGATTTGTACGTAGGTTTTGATCATCCGTGTGTTTTCCAACGCCAAGGTATTATTGACGTTCATGTCACACGCAAGATGCAGCTCGGGATCCCATATCTTAACAATCGGTACCTTGGCAGTCGAGACGCAGATCACTTTCTCCATCCCATCTAAAGCTTTATCAGCATCACTCAGACGACAGAGCGAGATATCTCACTTCTTGCTAGGAGATCTGCTATAATGCAGACTCCTTCCATCTCCTTCCAGTCCGTTGTTATACAGATGTCGACTATACCGCTATTAGCTATGCTCATTTTCTCGCATTGTCTTTCTAGGGACGAACCGTCAGATGTATCCGTACACAACATGTTTCCAGATGATCCAAACATGTGCACCTTGATGTTATGTCCCGGCCATTCTGTATTAAACAGATTTTCCAGCTTTTGTACCAATGCTTCTCTCTTCCCATCACTCTCTGGAGACGGTAGTAACCGGTCATACAGCTCACGCATATCTGTTGATAATTTTCTCTCCTCATCCTCGGAAAGATTGCTCTTAATATCCTTCAGATTCTTCTTCTCCAGCTTTTCACCCCCTAAACTGTAAGGCATTCGCCTCTTTGTATGCGCCATTGCAGTCTCATACCGGCAACCGCCTCGAGGGCCTGGAATCGGTCTCGAAGATGGAAGTATAATATTCGATTCAGAATACGCAGAGCGCGGTGAGTGGCCATTGGTCGCATTCGGTGATGGTGCTCGAGACTCGAAGGAGAACTTTCGGGCACGTTGATGTGGTGTAGACGGTACGGAATTTGATTGTTGAGAGATTATGGAGGGTTGTTGTTGCGGGTGAGGTCGATTAGGGAGTGGGTTGGATAACTCCAACTTCTTGGCTGGCATCGTAGCAGCTGTTCCCTTCTCTGTTATGAGCGCGTGCTCTCCTTTGCTGGATGTTCGAGATTCCTTATTCCCATGACCAACCCGAGAGGAAGTTTTGTTATTCCTTGCCGTGATTGCGCTACTCGTAGTTGAGCCGGATCGCGGTCCAGGCACAGCCTGAATATGTTGTGCTGAGAGCAGAGGAGGGAGTGGCGAGGATACTGGTTGAGTGGTTCTTCCGGTGCTTATGAGTCTATTGTATTGTGCAAGCTGCAGCCGGTGGTAAGACGAATGCTGCGGTAGCAGAATAGGAATCAGATCGAGTTGAGACGGGCGTTGAGCTGGGACCGCAATACTGGGCGACGAGATCAGAACTGGGTCTGCAAGCGTGTTGCGCCGAACGAGTCGCGACCACTGATATTGATACTGAGAATTGCCAGCTGAAGACTGGTCCTCCATCAACTTCACGACTTTGAGCAGTCGTGACTGTCGGTGTTAAATTCGGCTCGAGGTGTTGCTGACCGTAGCAGGATACAATCAGCACAAAGCTGAAGCCCACGCTCTTACAGCGAGGCTGGTCTAGCAGGTGAAAACGAGTGAATTTCTTATGTGGCTTGTCGTTGTCTGTTTCGCAGAAATGAGATCGTGATGGGCGTAGAGGTTTACCCCCTTCTAGGACGAACGGGCGTCTGGCAGCGGTGCTGTTGACGAGGGGCTACAGTAGTGGCCAGGATGCAAGTCGACAGTGGAGGTGAGGGGATGTTGAGTATATCTGCGAGGCCGTTGGTGAGCACCGCAGACTGCACATAGGACACTCGTTGAGATTGGGCAGCGGAGAGGAGAGGAATTGCTTTGTTCGATGTGGTACCCTTCCAATAGACGTGAATAAAGTGAGGCCCTTGCTAGCGGCGTTTAGCCTAGTCGAGGCCCGGTAGCAACACTGAAAAGCGGAAGAGCGAGCCAGAGAACTCGTAACCTGAAATAATATTCCAAGAGGCAATTGCAATTGCAATTGCAACAATGCTCCTTCCTTCTGCTACAACATCACTCTGTTTCTTTTTCAATTCTACTGTATGGCAATCAAATATTGCCTTGGGGTCAAGTCCGCTCTCTACAAAGGCTTAGACGAGTGTCTGCCATACTGGATCGAGCATTTATCCACCAAATCGACACGGGCTCTTTGTGAGAGCGCCGGCCAATACTTTGTGCGCCTGAGGACCATCGTCCACATCCAATGTTCTTTGTGACGAGAATAAGCGCCAACGCATCACTGCCCTCGACTGTCGACTCCCGGATTGTCCAGCACGGGAACGCAGAGTTGATCTTCAGCATTTTCTCAGCCCTAAGACATCCGATTCAGAACTGCGCTGTAGCGTAGAATTATGCGACATGCTTATTATTCAAGTCATACACCTCAAATTGTGAGTCTGACACGAGCATCACAGCCCGTACGCTCCGTCGCGCAAACCGAGGGAGAAGGCATCGTCTCCAAACATGGGGAAACGTGCTATTTATGATGCTCGTCCGCTGCCAGCCCCTTTTCCAAATATTCCTGCAATCAGATTCACGGTGCGTCTGAGACGAAACGGTTTCGAGCCTAAGCACGCATCCGCAAAGTGGCGAGGTGATATACGTACAATTATATGAACATGTTATACAACATCACAAAGCAACTTGGACCCCTGGAAGCTAATTTCGAAGACGTTCCTGATATTTTTCCCGTGGTGGATATCTTGGTTGCATTCGCGTCACCATTGATACCCCGCAGGAACCACGCGCCGTTCGTCCAGGGCCTCCGTCCAGCCATGGCCTTGGGGTCGACCTCGAAGAATCAAAGATCGTGGTCCGGCTGGACAAAGGTCTCTCCTGCTGTTGCGAATCTGGGGAAGGTCCTGGGCAAACTCAGAGCCGTCCTCGCTAAAGCAGCCCTATTCGTGGACAGCTACTTGCGCCACTTCCGCTCCCCAAACCTTGACGGACCTTGGCTTGGACTTGATCTTTTTGCAGTTAGGGAGTGCGGCGACGAGATCCGTGTGTAAGGAAGGTTTGGTGCCATCGGACTTAAGGCTTAGAATGCCAAGAATGTTTCTGAGTTTCTCGCAAAGAGATCCTCAGAAACTTTGCAAGCCTTGATCTCCAGATGGTCCAGATGCATGAAACTTAGAGCTGATAGTGAGTACAGAGGCGTGTGAGTGGCTCGGAGAGGCACATTGTGCAGTTGACACGGCTCAATATGAGACCTTGTTGAGGTTGCTCTGGTTTTGAAGAGTCAACGAACCATATCCGTCTCTTCACCGACAACAGTCATAGTTTTGCGTCTTTTGCAGACATGCGATCCACAACCTCTCAAGGTCTTAGAACATCGATAACGGGTCGCGGATAGCATCGTCATCGCCTCTGTATCACGCTGTCCGCCTCAGGAACATCTGTTCTCGATTTCGACTCCACTCTTAAGTAGGCATGGTTCACGAGATCTCCATCTAATTCAAGTATTTCAGCCTCACCGGCTTTCCGCCAGATCCGCAAAGTCCATGGCATCCGATGCTTGCTGCATCGTAACTTTCCGCACTTCTCCGAACCTTACCAATCATCATCACATCTCACATATTCTCCGGGAGCATCAAAAATCCTTAAAAATGTCCCATATTCAATCATCCAATAACGACATCAGCCAAAACTCGCCCCTCCCAAAAAGTGCCAAGCTCAAATGGTAGCCTCGCGCTCGGCATTCTCGGACCACGCTACTCGCGATTTTTGCTGACATGGTGCATTCGGCCACTGTCTAGCCTCGTCTGACTACCGAACGTCATCATGTGAGAAGGTTAGAAATCAACAATGAGTGCATGTCTCATATAAACTACTTTCTCCCATGTGGTTACCGAAGTAGCTCTTCACTTTTTCCCCACGCCCGGATATTTGCTGCTGGATATATTCTGCGAATTGCGTGAGCTGAATCGTTGAGTGGAAGATAGAACTGGGAGAGGGAGAGAAGTATCGCTGGGTCGGTACACGTCCGGAAGCATCGGAGCTATCTCCACGTTGTTGGAGGGACTGCAGTCGATTCGATTTCTGCTCTCCATCCGGTCCCGGAACGTTTTCTCCTGCAGGACAGCACGACTGGAGATATCATACGTTTCCCATCCTGATCTTTGAAAGTTCAATCAACTTCCTGCCATAATATATAATTCAAAATGGGACTTTCGGGATCGAGGCACGCTTCTTCTCCTTCTCCGTCACCTCCAATCTATATATAAACAAAGAAAACTAACATGAAATACTCAAACAGAACAATAACACTCCTAGTAGCAATCGCTACCCTATCCTCCAACACCCTCTCCTCAGTCCTCTTCGCCCAATTACCAGATGATCCATTCCACCTCGCGAGTAATTTCGGATGGTATCTCCATTTCGCCAACATACTAAGTGTCTTTGGATTCATTGGTGCTTTGAGAGTATGCTTCCCTTCCTTCCCAATTATCTTTCCTTTATAAAACCAATACTGATGGTTCTGTAGCAACATGCTTTAAGCATAGCCATCTTCGCAAACTACCTAATCCTCGACACAATCCTCTGCTCCATCCCCCGCCTCCTCCTCCTCACCCTCCTAAACACCTTCTCTAGTACCCTCTGCTCCTCCCCATCCTCAAACCCTCTCTCCTCCACCTATACATTCCAACAAACATCCTCCTCTTTATCTCAAACAAACCAACAACTCACACAAACACCGCCCTCAAAATACACAATCCACAAATTCTCAGACGGCTGGAGCGAAGACGGATGCGTCCGCGTAATCGAACTAGCGCAACTCACATTAGCGGCTGGAGTGATAGCAGCGACGGTACTGCAGTTTGTGGGCGCGCTAGCGGTGCGGGAATATGCGAAGGCGTTGTGGGTTAAGGAGTGTAGGGAGGAGGAGGGGAGCTCTATGTTGAGTGTCGAGGCGATTTTGAAGAGAGGGATGGCGAATGAGGAACGACAGAGAGTGTTGGATGAAGAGAGGAGGAGGAGAGAAGCGAATCTTGACGAGTGGGGGTTTGGTGGATTGCCGCGGATTGAGGAGGGGGATGAGATGGGTGAGAAGTCGTGAGGGAGAGAGGTGAAGAAGGGCGTGTGTGTTGTGTATGAGGTGGGGGTATATAAGATGTTTGGAAATGACGAGATGAGATAAGATAAGGGAGGAAGGAAGAGAAAGGGAGGGCATGAAAGAACAGATGAGATCAGAAAGCAAGAGGAAGGCGTTTTTGGAGTGCGGGGTTATACCATTTGCTTCTTGCACTCAATGTTTAGGTACGAGATACCGAATGAAAAATGAAAGGATATCAAAAACTAAAATCTCTCTCTCTAAACATACCTCTTATATTGAATTTTAACTCACCTCTAACTCCAAACCAAAACCAGAATCCCATTCCCCTTTCTAACATTCTAGAGCACCAAAGTATCTCGTGCGATCTCACCCACGAAGAGACCCGGAATTCTAACCTCAGGTCGAGACAAAGCTCTCGGCACATATCCGTCTTGGCATTCGCATCTCGGATAGGAGAGGATCCCATCCCAAATGTCTGGAGCCCTGGGAGATTAGGGGACTCGGCAAAGACTCGGCATCATCCCAGCCTTCGAGTGGGACTTAGCTATTATTCTCCTTATTCTCCCTCCATGTTCGGGAGATGCTGGATATTAGACATGGTGTCCATTTAGTCCATAGTCGAAAGATAGGGGTATCTATACGAAGCAGCAACAACAACAACAACAACAACAACAACGCGGAACCATTCCTTCTATTGATTGAGGTAGGGACGCATATCCACCGATGGAAAGGTTGGAATGGAAATAAGATCCGGTGGCTTCTTGGACCCACAGCCGAATCTGCAGATCCGTGGTCGACTCATGAGATTCTCTAGCGTCGCTTTGAACTTCGAGCTCTGGAATACTGAAAGGGTTGGAGATTAGCACGCTATGAACGGTCTCTAAAACTGCTGCGCTGCGTCAAGCCACACTTTCATGAGAGCGCTTAGCAAGGAAAAAAGCGACTTGTGAAAGTTAAAATCGTCACTGCCCCTGTCCTCAAGTTGCTTGCTGGCTTAGAAGTGAAAGGAATAACAAACAATGTCTCGAACAACGGGAAAAGAAGGGGAAGGGTAAAAAGAAGAAAAGCAGAAGTTCCCAAACTCAAAACAAATACTAGGCACTGGCTTGTGAGTACAAACTCGAAAACTGGCCCATCAAGAACGCTACCTGCTACTGTAAGCCAGCAACTTCTCAAATGTCCCGTTTCCTCTCCGGACTTTGGAGATTTGTTGCAAGTCGCACTAGCGGCAGGGCCGTCCCGCTCTTCCCTGATGCCAGGGAGCCGGAGGCGGCTGGACTCTCGGATGGCCAGAACCTCCATCTGGCCGGTCAACTCTCTTAGCACTAGTCAATTCTTCAAATGTCCCATCCCCACTCCTGACTTTTGAGTTTTGTTGCAAGTCGTGGGCAGTGGCAGGACGAACCAGTAGCTCGTCCCGCTCCTCCTCCCGCCGGGACTGGCGGCGGCAGGGCGGCAGGTGGTCCTTCGATATGCAACAAAAATTCAAAATGTCCCAAATGATCTGAGAAACTGCAGGTGGATGCTGGACTCCCCGTTCCCAGTCTCGAAACTATTTCTATCAACCTAAACCTTTTTTTGGGGGGGCAGCTTTACTACTTTTTGCGCTAGCGACGTGCAACAAAACTTCAAAGTCATCAAAAGAATTGGGACATTGGAGGAGGGGTGGCGTAATCAAAATTGTTCGAAGCTGAAGGCGGACGATTGCGCGGAGAGTTGGCGGAATTTGGACTACCGTGGAAGAGGGAGACACTGGACAAAGTATCCACGAAAGGCTCACACCAATGGTCCCCCTTGACTTTAGAGTTCGGGATAGTGACAGGTTCGTAGGTGCTGTGCTTAGGTATGGATGTGAACGTGAATTAGGAGTCGACTCGCTGTTCTTTCAATGTTGAAGACGTCGATGTGCACTAGTGTTTGCATTTGTCCTTGGAGGTATGTGGCGACATTGCTTCCATGTTCGAGGACTGGGGAGAGGTGATGAGTACGGCTCGGGTCGTTGTGGTAAGGCGTCCCTAAAGAAATATACGAGCCAAGATATGGGTGGAATAGATATGTGACTGGTGTAATGCTTGATGTTTGGGTACTGGCATAGTGTTTTGTCCTATCTTTATTTGTATCGGTAATGTAGACGGAAGAATGTGCGCAGGGTCGTAAGTTGCAAGATGGAAGTAAGGACAGAAGGCAGATGAGGGGCTTGTGCCTCGAAGTTGTTCCTTTGAAGTTGGGACTTGGGTTTGGCTGCTGAGGTAATGAAGTATGGTATGATGCCTAGGAGAGGTTGTGTAACTTCGAAAATGGGGAAAATGAGTCTCCCAAATCGGTAAAGAAGACAGAACAGGGGGGTTTGAAGTAGCAGGCATCAGCAAAACAGTAATGAGGAAGCCAGATATTTGCCAGCAAAGACGGATTTATGGTATTGCTGGAAGCATAGGAACCTTGAGGGAAGCTCCAACCTTCAGCGCAGTCAAGGTGTGTTCCCATGAATTGGATAGGTTTCCTGAATTTCTGGGGCAGAGACAATACCGAAGCAGGAAGGATCAATGAGGCAAAAGTGGTCGAAATCCCGGGACTTATGCCCAAGACATAAAATGCTCTCTATCGTTCGGATCGCGGAGGTGAGACATGTTTCAATGTTCGGTTGAAGAAAGAGAACGATGCGGAAGGAGGTGCAGATCGAACTTCAAGAACCGAAGTGGATGCACATGACGACTTCCTGCATGTGACGTTCTCCCACACATCATGTCACATCCCGTTCCGTCCCTTGTCCTTCTCGAATTCGGGTCGAACTTCTCCTCGCATTCGTTCCGCCAAGCACGTGTCAATCGCTTCAAAAACTCGTCGAATCCCACGATAATTTGGCAAAAATTAGCAATGTACCGCACTGACGTAGTTCGCGAGAATGCAAGCCGCGTGAGTTTGGAACTGAGCATGCTGTGTATTGTATGACATATCAAGATTCTGCCTCTCGAAGGAGGGGTGAGACTTTACCCCACCATCACAGGGAAAGGCGGATAACTTTTTCCGGTTCCAAGTCTTCCTCTACTCGCACGACGTACGAAGGCGCGGTTTTAAAGTAATGAGCCATGGTCCGAGCTTTCCTCACCCAAAATCAAGAATTTTGCAGTAAAAATACTTAGACTAAGCTTATTACTTTAAAACTATACCTTCGTATTTCATGGATAATTATAAACAGTTATTAAATAATTATATGATTAATATAATACTTAAATACATTATTTTTAGTGTTTTAATAAAGTGCATAGATCACGTGCATGGCTCATTACTTTAAAACCGCGCCTTCGTAGAAATGCAGAAATGATAATCGTAAACTTGATTTCGAAGCAAGTGAGCTGACTGCAGCATGAATTCTCGGAGCAGTGTTCCTTTATGGGATACTCGTGTGCTGTTATACTGATACACGAACGGATTGGATAGGAAGACAAGAAAAGTGACTGATGATATCGTAATCGCTTGATCGCTGGCTGAGGACCGATAGGATGATAATTTTCATATGGGGAAAGCATTTGATGTTCCTTCGCCTCTATCGCTTGGGATGGGGGGCTGTGAGTGCCGATCAGAGAGAGGGTTGATGGTGGGGTGAAGAAAATGTGAGGAGAAGAAAGCTGCATGCGCAAGCGTAGGGATATGCAGAGGAGCAGCGACGCCATGCATGTAATAGGGTTGCATGTAGGCGACGTGCAATGAGGGGCATTTGGCAGCGTGTTCTGGCGCGCGATTTTTCGTGAGGATACATATCGAGTCGTTCCTTGGCTGCCCCTTTTGAGCCACTGATGTCGTGGTGTAAAATTTTCTAGTTCGTGAAGTCGATTTGCTGCCCTCGGATCGGGTGGTCAAGAGTGTCGAAGACGGCATGTATAGATGATACCAGTTTGCTACCGGAACATTTCTGACCTGAAGTACGAGTCAATACGCTGCAGAAAAGGAGAGAGTCTAAAATGACATACGGACATTCGATGTTTCCGGCAGGTCTGAGATGAAAGCAAGGGAATTGTCCGTTACAGCGGCATGGGATGGCCCTTGCAGACCCTATCGAGTAGAAGCCGATAAGACTGACAAGAAATAATGAGCAAAGCTTTTTGCGTCAAATTCGCTGGCGTTGAAGATTTGGCAAAAGTAAAAATCCATGGCGCTGGAAAGCATGCGTTCAGAAGAAGAGAAATGCCATGTAGAAGTGCGAGTATTCCAGCTTGAAGATGTGAAGATTATTCCAGCTAATGGCCATGTGATCTCCAATTCCCCGACAGAACCCTCCAGACCGTGCGTCGTACGCAGAATATTCGGTCGAAGGGCCTCGATATGATGTTCATGTCGGCGTGTCTCCGGGAAGAGGCTATCGACGTCGACAGGGGCTGGATAGGCGCTGCGGACATGGCAAGCCGCATCTTGCGCACGAATTCCAGCGTCTGCTTCTGCGTCTGGAAGATAACAATTGCTGCAATGCCTGCTGCGAACACGTTGAAGGATGCTTGAAGGAGATGGTGGGGTGCAGCGTGCGGAACACAACAACGCTGCTGTACTTACCGCAAATAGTGTGAAATAGAGGGCAGCAAGCTAGGTTACTGCTGAAGGTTTTGATCCTGGTGGCCTGTACTAGTAGGCCCTGAGTGGGATGCTGATCGGGATGCAAGGTGTGCTGGAGATTTCATCTGGGGCATCGTCAACAGCCATCTGGAAGAACAGCGAGAGATCTCCAACATCCTCCCAGATTTCGGGACGAGGACCGCAGAGCACGTGGAGGCTGAGAATAAATGCCGTTGTTATTGAGAACGGATTGTATAATTGTGGCTTGATATCTTATGGTCCTTGGAACCATATGTGACTGGACGTGCAGCAGATCTGAAGGCCATTCATGGTTCTGGCATCTGAGCAGATTTATCAGCCTTACATGTCTCGTTCTGTTTTCCGTTTCCCTTGTCCCATTTAGCCAGGACTTTTTGTTCATGGGAAGTGCAGCTTCTATCTGCCATCATTCCTCTCACCAGGTAAATGCGATGCTGTGACACCTCAAAGCCCAGACCTCTGCTCATGGCAGGCACGTTCCATGACATTTTTGTATTTTTATTCTTCCATAAGGCTCACACTTCACTGGAAGCGCCCCTATTCCTCGCCAAAGGCCACCCTGGTCCCAAACCCCATCGCCGGATGTCCTGATTGCGGTAACCCCCACATGGATATATGTATTATTCCTCCTATCATTTCTGGTAAACTCACCAAGCCGTCCCTCCTGGGGCCCTTGGCTGATGGTCCCCTTTCTCGTGCTCACTCGAGCGCATGCGTGGTTCTCCACTGCGTGCCCGCAACCTGACTCTCGATATAAAATTTGTTGACGAGCTCAATCTCGTTGAACCGGATCAGAGCAATTAGAAAAGAGAAAGGAAATGAAACAGGGTATCGAAGGCCAGTCTAGACGTGGCTGCCACTAATCAAGGGCCGCCGGCACGAAATCAACAGCGGGTTCTCGAGCGAGGCTAAGACCGCATTTGTCGCATCGAGTGGCCCTTGGGAGCGAGTGGTGGTGAGTCGATGTTGATGTGATTGTAGCAATGTATGGCAGTACATGCGAAAAGTTGTCGGGTCGGTCTCTCCCAAACCAACCCATCCCATCCCACCCCAAGAATCTACTGCGCAAGCAAAAGTAAAGGAAGGTCAGCTCCCCGATCGAGGAATAACATCAAGCTTCAACTGGCAGGCCCGAGTCTCCACACCCTTCCAACTCCCCTCTCTTGCCCGAGCGTAGATTCTCTCATCCCGGTCTCTCGCGACTCGTCTCCATTACTCGGATTGCAATACCTCACCTCTCCACCATACTCGGGCCACTCCCGACCCTACACCTCCCCTCCTAATCTCTACTGCCCCGACGGCCCCAACCCCCCCCCCCCCCCCATCTCCTGCGCTTCTCATCCGCTAGAATGGTCTTCCGTACCCTATCCAATCCCATTCCCAAATCCTAATCTACCACCGGACGTGCTACGACGGCTACGGTTGCGCCGACGCACCTCCACCCTTCCACTTTTACACTTTCTCCTCCTAGTTTTTCTTCCTCTCGATCTCTCCTCCTCCTCTCATACCTTTTATCACCGGGATCCATTGATCACACGTCAACACAATACGCATCGTCGTTTGTTGTTGTTGTTGAGTTGAGGGCCGTTCATTTCTCTCTCGCCACTCTGTTCGTATCTCGGTTTTCGTTTGGTAAGTCTTGAGACAAAAATCTCCTCGACCCAAGCCGCATTCGCTGTCATGAGATTTTCCTCCTCGGTTACATCCTTCACTCTGCGCGCCAACTTCAACAATTTTATTTCTCACTGCCCGGTCTCGTGGCCACATCTATGCACGATGAACTAACAGAAGCTTCTTCCACAGAGTCCTCTTTGCGGCCTCCCTGTCGTACATACATTCCTTATAATCCTCGAACCAGCACTGCAGGCTCCAGTTTTCGAAGCACCTTTTGATCCGAAAATATGTCTTATTACGATAATCAGCAATGGCAAGCCTCAGGGCAACCATCGTGGGAGCAGCAGACACCGCCAGCTCGTTCTGGTATGTTGAGACGCCGATGAGTTTTCGGAGTTGGAACAAAGTCAATTGACAGGAGATCTAGGTGCCAGCTCAGCCGTTCCGCGCGAGGACTCAGCAGCTTTCATGACACAACTAGAGGGTACGTGCAGATGAAATCGATCCCAAGCCTGCAGACAGTATATCTGGCAGATGCAGAATTTTTCCGGGTGGTCGCATACAGGGTCCTAGGTTGGAAGAAATTTTTGGCTCGCGACCTGGGGACAGATTGGACATTAGCATGAAGGGACCTAAGGCTAATATATATTCCAGAGGTCGACCGTGCGATTGACAACCTCGTCAAGAGTGGAAAGATGTTCAACATGCCTGCTGGACGTCGCGACTCTATGCCCACGGTCGGTCCTCCAAGAGGAGCGTTTCCGGAACAATTCGGTAGGGTCCGTCATCAACAGGAAATGTTTCATGGCTCACACATGACAGATCCACGCATGGCCGCCGGTCCTCCACGACACCACTCAGTCAGCGACTTCGGCGATGCGCGATCCTTCTCAGGCTCGAACCTACAAAGCTTTTATGCCAGCCAACGACACCAGCCCTCCCGCGGTGCAAATGAGGCAGAACAAGTGATGCAGGCGAAGAGACGGATGGCAGCACAACGAGAGCGAGAGCTGCGCAACTATCACCAAGAGCAACAGTACAATCGAAGTAGGCCACCTCCTTCTGTATAACACAAATTCCGTACATCAATACCCAATCGTCTATACCCTGTACCCAGCGGTCCACATATTTCAAATATTGGTCGATTCCGTTCTTTCTCTCGCCTTCAGTGCTGTGTGTGATGAAGAAACTCCTTTGCGAACATTCATTTCCTCTTATCATATTTACATTTACTGACTGGGATAAGGTATTGTAGCTGAGATTTCTGGCTTTGGTGGTAAACCCGATCGTACCATGAGCCCTAGCAGTGGTATGAGCGAAGAAGAGCGCCGCGAGCTGATTGCCCGTCAACGAAGTGCTTTGTATGGTGAAGGAGCTGGTTTTTCTGAAAACGGAGGGTTTGACGAGAACGGAACCCCTCGTCCTGGAACCCAAGGGTCCGGATCGCAATCTGCAACAGGGATTCGCGGCCACTCCCCTCTAGCGTTCGATCACTACAATACTCAGGGTCAGAGTGAGAACTCCAATCAACAAGGACAAGGCGAGCCGCAATCAGCAACTGGACAAGCTCCTGGACAACAACGATCCCGTGCTAACAGCACATCATCTCCGTCATCCAACCCAACTAGCAGCTTCAGCCTGTTCGAGTCTGCTGCTCAACAGTCAAGCCGCACATCTACGTCTTCCCCAGGTGGATCTCCTCCCCGCCAGGGTGGCAAACCCCAAACCAGCTCCAACGTGGCTCCCATTGGCACCCGTCCCAGCGGACAGGCACCAAACCCAGCCTTGAACAAGCGCTCCACCACACCTCTACCATCACCGCTCAGCTATGGCTTCGCTGCTAATGACGATGGTGACAAGGATGGACGCACCACTTCTGCTGCATCGAACCCCAACGCACAAGGACAACAAGACCTCGGCTGGGGTACTAAGAGCCAGGTTTGGGGCAAGAGCGCTCTCGGCAGCAACATTCAAGCTTCCGTCTGGGGTTAAATTACGTTTTCATTGGACCGAATTCGAGGGTATAAAATTTGGGCGGATTCAAATATGGTGACGGTGTTCGGCTTCGGCAAACTGCATATAATTGCTGATATGGATGGGGGTTGGCGTACAATTGGACCATTGACAACGAACGCGGGCTTTACTCGAAAGACGACCTCTCCTCTCGACAGTATTCGATCGCCTCGAGGAACTCGTCTATTCGCTTTTCGTCTGGTCGTTGGTCTTTATTTATGGGGTTCAGCAGGTGTTTTCTTTTCTTTGCTTGCATTGGTGGAGTGCTAGGTTTCGTCGTCCTTATCTTACTGGATATCCGATGCTCTGCTCATCATCTTCTCCTCTCGGTGTCAACTGTTGGTGGGAGTCAGTCCTTTTCTTCTCATTCCGAACCGACGTCAGATTGTCGACAAAACTTTGCGAAGGATCGAACGAACGCAAGGTTCCGGTGAAAATGGAAGCATGCGATGAGATAGGAGGATGGATGGATAAAAAGTTCCGTTGCGTGCTTGCGTGGGATGGGTTAGCATATCTGGCAGGCGTGGTTCTTTCGCTTTTCTACTCGTCCTCTGAAATTTTTGATTGCTGGCATTGCGATCTGGGGGTCGGGATGGGCTGGATGGGTCTTCCGGGGTATTGGGGTCGCTTCGGTCGTTATTTGCTTTAAAGGATGGGATAAGTTGCATGATGGGGAGATGGGGAGAAAGAAAAGGTGATGTGTAGGAGAGCAAGAAGTGTGTAATTAGGGATCTCAGGCTGGCTGGTGGCTACAACTACAAACTACAAACGGTAATAATGGATGAACGGGTTTGATGGCGCTTATACCTTGGATCCTCCTCTATGCTTGTGAGATAGGACGGGATGATCAACCATGAGATGGATCCTGGAGCTGTTTTCGAAATTGGGTGGGTGCTCAAGTGAGCGCAAATGTTGGACTCTACCTTCAAGACGAACTCCAGACGAAAAGACGACCATCGGAATATTCGAGCGGAGCGGAGCGGGGAGTTGCTTCCCTCCCTAAAGTTCAAATCACCCAGGGCAATATGTCCGTCCCCTCCGATTTCTGCTTTAATTCCAACCTTAACCACAAATTCAACCCCAAACCGAGACATTATTCTCGTCGACCAACCTTCCCACCTTCCCACCCCTCCTCCTCTCATCCGCGCCTTGCTTCCTTCACAGTTCGGCCCGAGCATTCTTATTGTTACCTTCGCGTTTTGGAAATCCAAGATAATGTGCTCGATCTTATTAGCGAGTTTTTCGCGCTGGTATTACGGGTTGTGCGGATATTTTGTTTGCCGAGTGTGGTTTTTGCTGTGGTTGGGATAGATCTGTTCTGCAAAGCGAACCTCACAGCAGTTTTCTCTATTGAGTTCCTCGAATAGCAGGTCTTTAGCCTTCTCAGTGACTTGAGTTTAGGGTTGATGGGTGTGGTGAGGTTTTGTTGATGCAGGGAGGGGGTTGAGAATGCGAGGTTCTTGGTGATGATGCTATGTCACATGGAGAGGTGATGGAGTTCGAGGGTTCGTTTTCTTTCGAGGCTTCAACTAACCCTTTCGCACTTGATGTGGGTGAGTAGTGGACTAAAGAACTTCAAACTGGACATGTGAAAATCCCTAAACTGGAGCTCATTCCAATTGATTGATTGTTCATGTTCGGTAGGGAATTACAATTACAATACTCCGGAGTTAGTAACTTATACAATTTTTTCCAACTTACTTGAAAGCTCCTTGTTTCCTTTCCTTTTCAATTCCTGCTCTTCTGTACCGCCGCACACTCACTGACCCATATTCCTAGCCTGCACATCAAAGATCTCATTCCTCCAACTCCTCGCCGCCGCCCTCTCATCAACCCTAACCTCTGCATTCCTGGCCTCCTCATCCCACAATTTGACCACACTACCCGGTGCATAAACGCCCGCAAACACATTTCCTCTTTGCTCCGCCGCTCCTCTGACTCCAATATTGGTATACAAGTCCGGGTTATCTTCTGGTGTCAATCTTGTCATCACTGCCTTGATGAATGTCCTGATATCTTGCGGATCACTGATCCTCGTTGCCCTCAAACGTTCCCTCGCAAACACCAACTCGCGATTCGCTGCATGGAAGAACTCCGCAATAGCCGTTGACAGCTGTCTCTCAAGAACCTTTCTGATGACCGGTCTCAAAAGCGGTTTAAAAAGCCAAGCCAAGCAGGCAAATTTACTCTTTCGTAGAGTGTAGGAAAGGTGGTGAATTTTCACACGAACGTTTCGAAGACTGAGGATCTTCTCCAATTTCTCCTTCCCGATCTCGACGTCGATCTCGATGTCGATTCCTCGGTCGTCGAGTTCGAATGAGGCGATTCCTTCGTCGGCGAGGCGGAGGAGACCTTTGTGGGCGCGGAGCCAGAATCCGACTTCGTCTGCGCGGATTGAGAGGCCTTGGATTTTGATGGTTGCTAAAGAGCGGACGGAAGAGATTGCCCGGAAACGTGCTTTGCGGATAGAGAGGTCGTTGTAGGTTTCGACTTTGAGACGGAAGGGGAGGAAGGAGGTGTTGTTTATTGTGCGGCCGGGTTCGAGGATTAGATTTTCGAGTAAGAGGTCGATTTCCGGGGCTGAGATTTCGAGACGGGGGATAGGGAGGAACTGGATTGCTTGAATGAGGAGGGGGAGGAAGATGGTGTAGGTGTCGGTCCAGAGGTCGGGGTTTGTGGCTTGGTTGGTGGGGGAGAGGATGGACCAGATTCGAAGGGAGGTTTGGAGGAGTTTGGAAATATCTTGGTCGTTCATGACTGAATCAAAGGTGCGACGTGCTTGTTGGAGGAGGGCGTCGACGTCCTTTCGGAGAGGGGAGTCGGTGCCGACCTCTTTGGATTTGGTCTTGATCTCTTCGACTTTGTTGGATGCTTGGTCGAAGAAATCGGGGTCCGTGAGCATTTTCTGGATTGAAGTGGCGACTTCCTCCATCATGTTTTCGAATTCGGGGTCCTTCTGTGAGTGTTCCATGACTTTGTTGAAGCGCTTTTCGAGCTCTTTCCAGGCTTCCTTGTCGCCGAATGAGCTGAATAGGGACCAGCCGTTCTTGATGGCTCGGTCGAGCTCGTCGTTGGTATCGACATCTTCTTGAACTGTGCTGATGGTCTTGTCTACAGCTCTCGAGTACACCTTGGCGTATCTCTTGATGAGCAGACCAATGGTAGATACTGAATCTGAGTAATCATTCCTCTTGCGAAGCTTCAAAACAGCAGCTTTGAGACGATTCTTCAAAGTCTCCGCTTCGTCGCCAGAAAATTGCTCTTTCAAGCTTTCTCCAACCTCTTTCCCAGTCTTCTTGATTCCACTTGCAACAACATCGCCAATCTCAGCTGCTTCTGCACCAAGGTCTTCGCTAGTTGGCGCTGGCCCATCATCATTTCTGGGTTTCTTGACCGCTTCACTCTGCTCAGCAGAAGGTTCAATTTGCTTTGCGGCATCGTCGGCCACATTTGAGATCGTGTGAGCAGTGTCTGAGAAGACCTGTCTGCCAATTGTGTTCAGGTCAGACAAGAATATTCTAAAGTCAGAATTGGTCAAGAGAAGGCTGCCAACTGTTTTGATGCTCTCATATGCTGCATAAATATTAGCACATGAAAAATGGTGGTTGAACAAGACATACCAGCTGAAGCATCTGCCTTTGATCTTGTTGACGTAGCCGTTTGAATGAGATCACCTGTGTCAATGGACATGCGAGCGTGTATCAGGAACCAGATAAAATCTTGAATTTGATCTCCGTCATTTTTATTCCGAAGGAGCTCAATGAATTGCTGAAGCCACGTCTTCGAGTAATACATAAGCTTTCGTCCACTTTGGCTGAGGCCAGGCTCATCTGGGTTGAGGACATCTGAAGCGAGTAGTGTTCGGAGGTTCACGATTGTTTGTTCCGTTGATGGCATGAATCCTTTGGAGAGAGCTCTGAGCATCTGATACGTATGTAGCTTCTGATGAGCTACCCGCTGAATTGAAGTATCGTCCTCATATTGAGGCAGCAATGGCTCACGGTCGCCCTGACGTTTGGACTTCTTCCTTGACCCGAAGCACGAAGACATTTTCGAAGGTGAATTGAATCGAAGCCTTCAATGGTCAATTTCTGAGATAAAAGATCTTCCTAAGGATGGTAGGAACGAGTCTTATGGGAATTTTCAAATTCGATGACGGATATGGTTTCTCATGCTTCATAGTGCAAGGTTATGAATGATGGTTGTCTAGTACCCCGCAAACTCTGTTCTAGCACGAAAACTCGAGAACCAGTCAATAAATGGAATGAAGTCTGGATGCACGGATTGGCATAGTTATGTGTCATTTTGAATACTAGAAACCCTGCTTCCTGCTTGACGGAGCTTGGAGGAGCTTCATGCCAAGCACAGTTACGTCAGGGGCGATAAGCGAGGTACTGCGGTGAAACATTGTTCCAAGCCGTTTATCAGACGATAAGAAACTGTCCCGCGTTCTACGATGACTTCAAAACCTATTAATAGTTTTGAACGTTGCGACAACTTAACTGGAAACATTTCGCAAATTCCTGCAGAGCCATGGATCAACGAAAAGAAGAGGTGACGCGCCGGCCTTTGTATGGTAAGCATGTGCTCCTCAATACAATACAGCGCAACATCTAACATGTTGCAGTGTACGACCTTCCCCCGGACATTTTGTCAACATTAGCACGGAAAGACGATACACAGGAGGATGTTACCTCGGAGCGAGCAAAGACAGAACCTGCAGAGTTTAGGACAGAAGAAGCGGTTGGGCCCAAGGCATGTTCGCTATGCGGGGTTACATTCCATACGGTGGCGGACCAGAGAAGCCATGTTAGATCCGACTTACATGGCTATAACTTGAAGCAGAGGATACGGGGTGGAAAGCCTGCGACAGAAGTTGAATTTGAAAAATTGATCGGAGGTTGGAAGCTCTTCTCAAGTATCTAGACCATTACTGACATTCAGCAGATCTTGACGAGAGTCTATCAGGCTCTGACTCATCAGATTCTGAAGACGAAGAGGATGGCGAAGGAAAGAAAGAGACCACATTGAGCGCGCTTCTGAAGAAGCAGGCGGCAATATCTTCGAGCAATAACGGCGATGCAGACGACTTCTCTCCTACGAAGCGGAAACGAGGCTCCGGCAAACCGCCATTACTGTGGTTCACAACACCAACGTTACCGACAAATACATATCTTGGCATATACAGAGCTATCTTCACAAATGCCGAGCAAGAAAAAGAGCCATCTATTCTCGAAATTATCCAGAAGAAACAGCTGTCTCCAAAACCCCAGAAGAAGGTTCCGACGGACTCGAATAATGGCGTACCATTGCCAGAAGCTTACAAAGGACCGCACATATTCCTATGTATGATTGGCGGCGGTCATTTTGCAGCTATGGTGGTGTCATTAGAGCCAAAGCAAGTTAAAACGTCCGTGACGGGACCTCTATCTAAAGAAGCGACCGTCCTTGCCCACAAGACATTCCATCGATATACCACTCGTCGGAAGCAAGGTGGCTCGCAATCTGCAAACGACAATGCCAAAGGAGCTGCCCATTCCGCAGGTTCTAGTCTGAGAAGATATAATGAGCAAGCTCTTACTGATGAGGTACGACTATTGCTATCGGATTGGAAGGGAATGATTGACACTTCGGAATTACTGTTCATTCGGGCAACTGGAAGTACCAACCGAAGAACGCTGTTCGGCCCATACGATGGGCAGGTTCTCCGGCAGAATGATCCTAGGACACGAGGCTTCCCATTCAGCACTCGTCGCGCAACACAGAATGAGCTCATGAGATCCTTTGTCGAGCTTACCAGGGTCAAGGTCCTGGAAGTGGATGAAGCTGCTATTGCTGCTGCAAAAGTTTCCGCAGAGGCCGCCGCACAGCAGGCTTCAGCTGTGAAGGCAAACAAGCAGTCTGCACCAACAAAATCAAAGCTCTCGGTGGAAGAGGAAGAAGCTCTGTTCCACACTGAACAACTGCATGCTTTGATCCGACGGTCGAGGGTACCTGCACTACTTGGCTACTTCAAAGAGAACGAAATATCTCCTGATTTCAGATTTCAACCACCATATTCGAAGCAGAATTTTCACGCTTCCACTCCTCTCCATCTTGCCGCGAGTCAGAACTCAGCACCTCTGATATCAGGCCTTCTCAATAAAGCAGGCGCAGATCCAACACTACTAAGTGGTGATGGCAAGACAGCATTCGACCTTTGTGGTGATCGTGCCACCAGGGACGCTTTCCGAGTCTCCCGCATGGAATTGGGCGAGACAAAGTGGAATTGGGAAGCCGCGCATGTCGGAACAGCTATGTCAAAAGCTGAAGCTGAGCAAAGAGATAAGCGGGATAAGGCAGAAGAAGCCAAGAAAGAAGAAGAGAGGAGGAAGGCGGAAGCTACTAGGTTGAAAGAAGAGGGGCCGAAAGTTCCGGATCAGGTGCCGTTAGGGAAAGCCGCTGGAAGAGGTAGAGCGCTGGCATTAGGACAGGTACAAAAGACAGCACAAGATAAGAGGGAAGAGGAGACGAGAGGGATGACCCCAGAAATGAAGATGAGAGTGGAGAGGGAGAAGAGAGCAAGAGCCGCGGAAGAAAGGATGAAGAGAATGGCAGGAGGGAAGTAGTCACGTCAATAGGAAAATAACGAATAATACCGATAGCCCACGAGGCTTCTCAAACAATTCCTTCCGATAACAATTGTGCATCTGAGCTGGTCATTTGGCTTCAAACCGTCACCTGCCGAGCCAAGATATCGGAAGATTCTCGGTGATCCGTCCTGTTTCAGGGGACTTCGCCGAGCTCGCTTGTCGCAAGCCACCCCTGAATTCTTCACTTCACTTTTACTTCGCCTCATCTTTAACGGCCTTGCATAAACTCCTAAACCTACGCTCGCAATGGTTCTAGAAGGCTTCGGTCCTTTTTCCACACCAGGAATGCCTGTTAAACCTTGACAGCCACAAGTGGCTGACGTGTGCTGAGTGAAACGACACATCAACTTCTTGACAAATTGTCCTATCTGAGGATACATACCGACCAGATAAGGCCATTTGCCTCGATCCGTCCCGTCGCCTGCATGAAGTGCAGCTTCCAGGGGACGGTCTTTCACGCAGGTCCTGGTTATTTTGGATCCACCATATGAAGACGTAGTCCTAGTAGCGCCTTCCAGAACAGTTCCAGAAGCAGCTTCCATGAGCCTCGATTGGGCCTTCTATTCATATCAACAAGGCTGCTGCCGGCAAATACGCACACGTACCGATATTCGACATCGTATACCATCCATCTGAGGTAGATCGCTTCTACCAAGAGCCCCATAGAGCTCAAACCTCCATCAACAAGTCCGTACATGCATAACCCTTCGCAACGCTCGCTCAGATAAGACCGACTGCCATCAGTGGCTGTCTTGGGGATTGCCCAATACGTTCAAGTAACACCGTCTCATAGCAGCAGGGCTGCATCATATATGGGATGGCGTCCAACATGGCTTCCAAGCTGTCTGCTTTCTGGCAAGCCAGATCAGGACCAGCGTATATGAGGATGCCGACACAAGACCCGAATGAGAGACCGAGAACGAATCGATCGTCGTTCGAAGAGAGTCTATATCATCTCGATGAGAGACGTTTCACATCATGGCCAAATTTCAGCGTCGACAATAACAAAACCCAGAGCGATGATACGGCTTCAACAGCCAACCTATTCTATCCCACGCGATCACCAACCCAAAGCAACCCAGAATTCTTTCGAAGATGCAAGTTGATGTGTACGAAATTCCCGTGGAGGGATGTAAGCTATCTTGTGGGAGTCTCATTCACCATTGGTTCAGCTGTGTTCGTTGTGAATGGATTCTTCTTGTTGCTGCCATTGATAGCGCCAACTACAGATTTTTCGACAGAGACACCATATGCGACACCTGCTTCGAGTGTAATTGGAACTTTGATCTTCTTGGTTGGGTCTTGGGTTGCTGTGCTCGAAGCATTGAATTTAGGCAGAGGAGAGCCTATTGTTACGGAAGGGATACCTCTTGAATCGGGCACCAAATCGATATCGAAGAAAGATGATGAAGAAGCAGTACAGATCAAGGTCAGAGACAGCTCGACAGACTCATCCTCAAGCCATTCATCAGAAGCGCCAAAGCAACATCCAATACAGGCAGTCCAAAGCAGCATCCCACCAACCCCAGCACCACAACTAGCCATGCTCGGTTCATCAACATTCATCTACATCCCCACCAAGCAACAACTAACCAACACATACCTCCGCTCCCTTTGCCTCCACGCCTCTCTAATCCAACTAATCGGAGCCATAATCTTCGGCATGGCAACTATTACATCAATCCCCAACGGTAACCTCACTTCTTTCATTTTGCCGTTTTATTCCTCCCAAACAACCTTTCATACCTCTTTCCCTCATTCCTCCAAGACACCACACTAATTCCCTCACAGCAATCAACCTCTCAAACCCCATCCTACTCCACTACCTAAACCTCCTCCCCGCCACTCTCGGCGGCGTATTCTTCCTCATCGCCGCCCTCCTTCAGACTCTCAACTCGCAATCCCGTCACTGGTACCGCCCCGAACCCACGAAATGGGACTGGTGGGTAGGAGTCTGGAATGCAGTGGGAAGTTTGGGATTCTTGCTTGCGGGTTTACTCCCTTGGGTGAGTAATGGGAGCGAGTGGGGCACGCTTCAGGGGACGCTGGCGGATTTTTGGGGGAGTTGGGCTTTCCTTGTTGGGAGTTTGATTCAGTGGTGGGGGGTTATGGGGGGTTATTCGTGAGAAGATGGTGTATAGATCAATTGAAGAGTATTTATTTGTTTTGGGGGTTTCTCAAGTCCCGTGTGAATATCAAGCGTCGGCTATTTCCGGAATGAGTATGAGCTCGAGCAATGTTAAGAGTGGAAGGAGTTGCTTAAGACCAACAGTGGAATGAAGAGAGTATTCAAGAAGTATTCCCACTTTGGCTTGAACATTCATGTCCCGTAATGTTCTGATAGGTTACTGGACACTCTGAACCAAACATCAACCTCTGTACCAACAATTGAAAATGCAGAAGTTTCTCGCCTGGTTCGAACATTGAATCATAAAGGAACTTGTCTTGATCCAGTACGCAGCGTTTGCAGATCAGATTCTTCGGAATAATTGGAACTTTCGCTCCCTCATCCTCTCCGACCGGTCGAAACCATGTATCCCTTGCAATACACGAACTTTTCCCTCTGCATCCATTTATCAATGACTGCCGCAAACGCCAAAATGCCATCAAATTCACCCCCTCTTCCGTCACGGTTATATGCACACTAACAATCATACAAACTACAGCCCTCCCTCACCCACACTCACAACCACCTCGTCGCCCCCTCCCCCTTAATAATCCCCTCCAACTCCCCCGTCGTCCACCCACCATAAAAGTCCCCTGGCTGAGGCTTCACCAACTCCCCATCAACATAGCATTCCCATGGCCCTGCATAGAAGCTTAAATACCCTTTTAGATCTTTATATTTCTCATTTGGGGAATCGTAGCTCCAGATTCTGTCTTTGATTGTTTCTTTTATATCTGGTGATGTGATGCTGTAATAGGTTGCGTAGCCTTTCCACTCGCAGTAGGTGGATTTGGGGGTTTTGGTTAGGGGGATGGTGACGGAGGTGGGTGGCAGGTAGTAGGCTTGGGGCCATGTTAGTGAATTGACGTGAAGAATCGGAAAAGAGGGGAAGGGAGAGGCACTGGGAGGGTGATAGGTTTCTAGGATCCAATATGCTTCTTTTGTATCTGCGATTATTTGCCCATGCCATTTCACTTGTAGATGGCGCGGGGTACGCTCGATGAGGGGTGGACGAGGGAAATTTTGGACATTGAGTTTGGGTTTTGGTGGCATATCGGTACTCTGCCTCTGATTCGACTTGATAACTAGAAGTATTGATAGAACACACACAAGAACGTAAAATAAAAAACGGAAATTGGGCATCAGAAACAGTTCGTAGAAGTCTGAATTAGAGGGGTACCTTTAGAGCATTTCTAGTTTCTGCCGGTGTACACCGCCTAAGCTAGGTTAGCGGCGGACGTCACCAGCGCTCTACTACGCCTCGTGTCTCAACCACAAGGCTAGACCTACTCTCAGTCTATCGCAGCTCTATCCAGCGACCGACATCTTCCTCTCGCTCTCCTCTACACAACTCCCGTAGCCTGTACATACATCTGCGAAATCCTTCAAGATGTCTGGCCTCGAGAAAGCGCTGTTCAACCTCAAGGTACGACCTTATCTCAGACTGCGGGGATGCCTGGGAATGGGACAAAGAAGAGGACTGCGCTGATACCGAAACTAGTTTACTGCGAAACAACTTAATCGCCAAGCTGCAAAAGCTGGGAAGGACGAGAAGACCGAGAAGGATAAGTTGAAGAAGGTATATACTCCTTCCCTTCCCTCTCCGCCCTTCGCTATCCCTCGATGACCCCTCTACTCGAGCCATTCACAGAAAATTAACATCTTCCCCAGGCGATACAACAAGGCCACAACGATATCGCGAAGATCTACGCCCAAAATGCCATCCGAAAGCAAAACGAACGACTGAACCTCCTAAGACTCGGAAGCAGAATCGATGCAGTGGCTAGCAGGGTACAGACGGCTGTGACGATGAGGCAGGTCACAGGCAGTATGATGAACGTAGTCAAGGGAATGGATCAAGCTATGAAGGCTATGGACTTGGAGAAGGTATATCTCCCCTCTCCCCACCTCCCACCTTTTCCAAACTATGACCATCAATTCTCTTGATACAAAAGAGAGGACTAACAAATATACTGGCAGATCTCTGCAGTGATGGACCGATTCGAAACCCAATTCGAGGACCTAGACGTCGCAACAGGCTACTACGAGAACGCAACTACATCCGCGACCGCAGTCGGTACGCCACAAGAAGATGTTGATAGACTTATGAACCAGGTTGCGGATGAGGCGGGTGTGGAGCTGCATCAAGAGATGGAGGGTGCAAAGGCTGTCAGTGCTGCGCCCGTAAAGAGTGGTCCAACCGAAGTCGAAGAAGATGGCTTGGGTGAGAGGTTGAGAGCCTTGAGGTCATAGGGAGAGATAGCGGTTGGGTGAGATAGAGTTATGAAGTGGGAGTTGGGAGCGAGATGTTGTGGATATAGGGAGCGGTACAGGCAGGCGTTGGTTTGGTCTCCATTTGGGATCCGGTTACATTTCAAGCTATTGCGATCGCGAGAATGGCGAATGGGTCTACACTTCCTCATCTATGTTCGTTGCTGCATGGTTCTCTTACGTGGTTTTCTTGCTCTCTCCACTCGTTGCAGTGAGTCTTCAAACGAAACCGGTCCCTCGATTGTCTGTTTCACATTCAAAACTCTTGGCAGCGAGAATATCCCAAGTAATTTGGTTCATCAGCCAAACAGCACCGAAGCTCTTTTGCACTACCATTTCTCTTCGCTCTTATTCCTCACCAAAAATATTATTCGTAGCATCACACTTTCTAAGTTTGAATCATCATGATTTCTCAAACAAAAATTTGGTCAATACACGCAAACAATAACAACTCCCCTTTACTTTTACATCCAGCAAACATCGGAGTACTTTCTCATTAAATAAATTTTTAAAAGTTCAAAAAAGAGAGCACGCCCCCACCCGGCATAACGGCTTGAATGAGAACGCCTTTGAATCCTAAAGGAGGACAGAAAATTGCTTATTTAAACCCATACGGATGATATCGTTCACTCGTCTCGGGCTCCGATGTTCAGCCGGCGCCTGCATGACAGGAGAAAGGGCTGCATTGTTTCTGCAGGTTTCTTGATGTGCTGGGACATTTTGAAGGTGGGAAATTTCCTGGCTGCTGAGAGTACATGAGGTAAGGCCGGGCTTGAAACAAGGATGCAATTGCAATGTTGGTGTATCTGTAGGACACGAGGGAGGATGGAAGTAAAAGTCAAGAGTCACGATATTTCGGTATGAATATCACGGTCACAGAGTAATAGCTGACTATTGGGTTTGGATTTGCTTCATGCTCAGGGTTTTGATCACACCCTACATTGTGATCCCAATCGCAGCAAGGGCCCTGAGCCAGCATCGTCCTTAAATAGCAAGTCCCAAGCTTTAGTAGTAGTGCATGTTGGCATTGGACACACGGGCGAAGCAATGTCGAGTCCAGCTAGACACGCTGCCATATTGATGAGCAAGATGAAAGACAGCCCAATGTCGAAGAAATATCAATCCCAGCCAAAGACGGGCTTCGTTCTCTTGTCCACCCAATCGCCGCGTCCTCTATGTACAGAACCATCACCAGCAATGGGTATCTCCTTTATCGTCATGTCAAGCCATTGTATCAACCTCTGTGCGACTGGAGGCGGAATGTCCTCGAATAATTGCATGCCGGGGTCCTTGGTAGAGCTGTATTGGACGGAAGTCCGATACCAGAGTTCCGCGCGCGCACTTTGCCCTATTTTCATTTCTGCTGTGTAATGGGCACGCAGAATCGAAGGAAGACTGTGAACCGTGAGGATATTCTTGAGTCCAGAGAGCTTTTCGATATATGTTCCTAGTCTCGCCCAGTATTTGCGTCCCTTCTTATCGTCTTTGTCGAGAGCATAGCCTGCTTTGTCTGAAATGGCAATTATCTCTAGTCGTACGATCTCACTAGGACTGAGCCGCTCCAGGAAATCGAATAGATGTTTATCAAATGTCTCGTCTATGTAAAGTGTGTCGAGGGAGAAGTTGAATCGTATTACTGGCTTACTGCTTTCTGAGGCGAAGCAGAGTGGATACATTGGTAGGATTGCGTCTCGAGAATCGTGGCTGACTTTCAGAGCTACAGGGAGCGTGACACAAGAGCAGTAGTAGGGTTCGTCTTCGATGTCCCCGCCACATTGATATCTCTTCGACCATCGATGCTGCACTTCAACGACACGAGGTTCAAGTGTGAGACGCCATATCATGAATCTCAACTCAATGGGCAGTCGTTTGAAGAGATGGAATGTTGTAAGTATGGAATCGGGTCTAGTTGATCGATTGCGGCGCTCCATCCTAGACAGCTGGAGAGCAGGAGGAACCAGCTAGGTCGCAGCCTCGTAGTATGGAAACACCGTAGGAGCTGTGCGGGTAATTGTTTCCACAGAACTTGTTGACTATTAGCCTAGATTTCTAGATTAAAGATGCGTACTTACTCCAGAGCGTATTGTCGAGGACAATGGGGGAAAATTGAAATGAAGAGAAGGAAGCTGAGCGGTGCAGAGAAAGGATCGCGGGGAGAAGGAGGGGGTCTCGCTAGCTGAAAGTTGCTTTAGGCGAATGATTTGCCTAGAGAAACGAAAGCATTGATTGCGAAGATCCAGTAACCCTAGCAAGTACCAACCCTATCTCTGATCTTCTTCTTCTTAGGTCGTCTCTTCTTCGTCGTCTTCCTCGGGGATTCCGACGACTCTACTCGCTCATTCAATGGACATCGTTCTACACCTCTCCCTATCCGGTCAACAAGATAAAGCTCAGCCAGCTCATCGCGACCTCAATCTTCGATCAAAGCCTCGATCGCGCGGCCAAGCATGTATCTAGGTGCTTGCAAATTTGAGGAATGAATCGAAGTCATCAACCAGATCACACGTGCTTCCGTTCGACGAACATCTTCTATTTCTATCACAGATCAGGGGCACTCTGGAACGCAGTTATGCGGAGACATAACAATGCTATCTCATATTGCCATGATGCTTGGTTGGACTTGAGATCATCCATTTCACCATTAGGTATCAAAATTCGGGACAGTCACAGTTACGTGCAAGAGGAAAATGTTTATGCCGTCGAAGAAGATTGATTATTTTACTAGGGCATCTATAATCTTCATCTTCACTCAACAGCGCTGCGTCCGGTAGGGTGCCTTCACCCTCTCTTCCTTTCCTATCCATTCCATTCCTGAATCCTAAAAATTCATATCCATAACCAGCATCATGCTCGTACTCATACACCCATCCCATTTCATAACATTCCATCCTAGAATATCCCAACCAGGCTGGGGCATCGAATCTAACAAAAGCAATGTACTTGTACATCTCGCTCAAGAAGCTCAAACAACACCAACAAGACTCAACTCCCTCATCGCAGCCAACCACGATGGTATCGAGCTTCCTTCTCTGGAACTGGAACAAGACTCTTCCGAGATGGAGTGTCTGTTCAGTAGTCCAGCACTTTGGCAGCTTTGACTGTCGAACCGTGAGAGGAAAGCCATGATGGTGAGACCCATATGGGCGAAGCTATCAGTTGATCGGCCAATGAAGGTTGGAAGCTGGGTTGTCAGGACAGCACAGAGTGTGAGCTTGACGACAGCGATGAGAGGGTCGCTACCAATCCATGCCGATGCCGCTTGTCTGATGCTGTCAAGATTGTTGAACAAGGGTGTCGATGCGAGAGTAACGACGACCATAGTGGCGAAGTTGAGAGATGAAGTTGCCGATGATGTAGATTGGGGGAGAAAGTATGATAGAGCAAAGGGGATGAGGAGTTGTAAGTATGGTGATAGTGACGTGTATCCACATGAAGAAGCCTGGGCCGTTGTTAGCAAGGTGCTGAGGGGGAACGGGGGGACAGGACGGCTTACAGTATAGGAAGCGAATAAAGTTGCAAGAAGTGGGAGCACCAGCTGGTACGCAGTGGGAGAACTTGTCTGGCCATCGACAACAGAAGCAACGCTGCTGCTGCTTTCAAGTGGCAGCGAAGCAGCCTGGGGATATTGATCTTGCGAAAGTCCAACATTGCTAGGGACATTGCTCGACGAACTTTCTGAGCGCCGAACTTGGAGTCGGGAAATTTCGGCATGGCTTCCGCGGCGTACTGGATCTATGCTCTTGACATTGTCGATAGTATCGTTGCTGCTGGTAGCAGTGCTATCAGCTTGAGCATAGTTCCTGTAGCGATGGACCTGGAAGCCAGATTCTCGTTGCACGGCAAGGAGCGGTACATTCGCTGAATCGTAGCTCTGACTCTGTACCAGTGATTGTTGATTGTCAGTCGGGGCGGAAGCACGAGGTGAATCCGGTGGCGCTTCGTTAGCAACAAGGGAGTGTCGACTATCGCCGCTAGACTCTATGCCTGAGGTAGCTTCGAAAGGTGATTTGTATCGAGTGCGACCAGCATCGTCATTGAAGACAGTGCTAGCACCAGTAGATGGGCTATCAAGAAGTACAGCTGGGGCGCTATTCAGAGTTGATCCTGAGCCACTACTACTGCTACTACTGCTCTGCCATTGCATGGTACTTTCCACCCACATTTGAACGCCTGACTCAAGAGATGCAGGCGATTTGTGAGTTACAATGCCAGACTCCGAAGCAGAGAGATGGACGTTGCGACCAGATGTGAGCATTGGGCCGTCGGTTGGTGACGAAGTTCCTGTGTTCTGGGCTTGGACGGCATTAATCGTGGCACATAGTGACCGGACGATTCGCCGGGCTTGAATCTGGCATTCGTGGAGGTAGTCGGGGCGGAGCTCTGGGTCAAGCTTGTTGTGTCGTTGGTGGCTGGGGGATTGTGACAGCACTTCCTTAGCACGTGCGGATACAAGTTGAAGTCGTGATGCCAGTGTCTGTACTTGAGCAAGAACAGGGTGGGGGAGGTCAGCAATGCCATCGGATTGTACTTGTGCAAGTACGGATTGGAGTCGTTGGAGTTCAGTGCCCAGGTTGGCTGCTTGTGGAACTGAGCTGAGGTTCGTGAGAGCATCGCCAGTTGATTGGCAAGCATCCGCAAATACAGCAATTGTTGATGTCTCAATCGGGGTGGGTGATTCCGATGATCGTTGTCGAACTTCGCTTGATGGTAGTGTGAGCATGCCACGCCTCTGGCTGAGGAGTTGTCTACTGCGCGATGAGAGGCTTGACTGATCGACGCCTCCAGGTTGATCTGATGGATCTACTTTGATGCCAGAACCTGAGCCTGGTTGGTTGGTAAGTGGAAGCGAACTCTGAGTGAAGTAACTTGTGCTGTCTTCGTCCGAAGCAGGCCTCTTCCTTGATTGTCGTTGGTTGCCATCCGATGATTGCAAGAGGCCAGATTGTCCTTGAGGAGATGGAACATTGAGGCTAGCCTCAAGAATGCTCCAATCCGATGATGACGACAACGGACTATCATTGTCCGTCGCATTCTGGATTACTGGTCGTGACCTTAGTGAGCCATCATTGAAGAGGCCTTGTGCAAGTGAGGTTGATGTATCTATTGGTGAAGTAGCTGGTGATTGTTCCCCGCTTACTGGGACATTCGAGAGTTGTCCTGAGTCAGTTGATGGGCCAGATGGATGTGGTCGAGTGTGCTGCACTGGCATATCATTACCGCCGATTGAGCTGGCCCACTGATCCAGGCCATACTGATCCACTAGTTGTGGGGTATGGCCAAAGTAGTAGTTGTCGTTGTCCCAGTTGATGTTGGACAATTGAGGATCGGAGAAGTCAAATGAATCATTGACTGGGAATTGGTCAAGAGCATTAATATCGAAGCTGAATTGACTCAAATCTTGAGTGTCCAGACCAGCGAAGGACATGTCGATATTCCAGGTGTCTTCTGGAAAGAGTACAAAGTCGTCAATCGGATTCGATGGGCTGAAAGAAGGTGTCGAACCGGAAGCGTAGGAAGTCTGAGGTGTCGAAGACGGTATACTACTCAAATTACTGCTACTCGGGGGACTCGGCTTAGGCGGAGCGGAGGATGAAGAGGACTTAGTGGATGAGGTTGATGTTCGCGACATTTCGGCGGATCGCTTATGAGCAGGATCGCACTGTAGACACAGACATTAGCCAATGTACCTCGAGCTTTGGGGCTTCCAACTTACGCGGATCTTCTTTCTCTTGCAGTCTGGGCAAGCCTTCATGATTCTCATCAAATGGGCATGCTCGCGCTGCTCCTTCGTCTTGGTCCCTCGGCCGGCGGAAGTGGTAACGTCGATACCATCCTTAGTCATGATGGAGAAACCAGGCAATCTGATCTCAGCATCCTTCTTGGTCTCTTTCCTTGGCTTCTTGGTAACTCGTCCACGGTTGTGAGTTGGAGGAGTCATGGAGGCGGAGCCGTATCCAGAATCCCCAAAGTTGGCACAAGAGCCGGGAGAAGTGGTGAAGACTGGAGATAATCCAGAGGATTGGGAGGCTGGGCTTTGCTCAAAGGCGCTAGCGGACCATTGAGGAAGGACGTTGTATGTTCGGGTGAGGGCACCGGTATTGAGGTCAACGGTGGCATTGTTGTAGAAGTCAATGGTGATTTCGGACAACTTGCTCTGCTTGGAAGCAGAACCAGTGACATAGAGGTCGATTAGGTCCTCGAGTTCTGTGGAGCCTAGGGCAGGCTGGAACTGCAGAGGAGCGCCCAGGAAAGGTTGGGTGATGGTGAAAGAGGTGTAGCGATTAGTGGACGCCATTGCGCTGACTTTCGCGATAGCTTATCGAGCGTTTGTGTTTGTACGTGTAGAGGGGTACTGAAGTAAGGATGTTTTCTGCCGAGTGACTCGAGGCCGTTGCTGATTCCAAACCGGCAACAATGATGAGCTCGGGGAAGGTAGAAAGAATGCTTACGGAGTAGAAAAGAACTTGATACCTCGAGGCACAGAAGGGTCTAATATGAACTGGCCGTCAGTCGCATTTCCAGGCGCAACTCGCCGGTCCCAAAGAAGAAAAGGCGTGATGCATTCGGCCCCCCTTTACGCCAGATACGGTTCACTTATTGGTAGAATTGACCATGCATAAGGCACCGCCTTGAACTGGCGTCGGCGAGCTCAGTTCAGTTAGGCTCTCCTGCACGAGCGATGACTCCACCAAGACTCTCCAAGCCCTCACTCCAATCCACCCGAATTGACCAATCCCCCATCAATCCGCTCTGGCAGCTGTGACTGTTCCCTCTTAAACCCGCTTGAGGGCCTCCGCCAGAGGAGAACGGAGATTATATACAAAACGCCCACCCATCAGATGAAAATGGGGGACTTTCCGGGGTTGCATCTGCCCTGGTGGCTTGTCCGCAGCAAGCCGCTTTAATCCTTCCCGGTGCCTCAGGGCTTTCTGACTCACAAACTCTAGTCGGGTCAGACTGGTGTGACCGTCCTGGAACCTCGACGTAACGTTCAACTTTCTGCATGAGAACTCTTGAAAAGGATGCACACTTCTCGACAACAATTTCTTATTGGCGGCGGGGAATATATCAGTGAGAAAGAAGAATGTTCAGAACGGGTGGCTGCATTTTGATACATTCTTGGTGGTCGTATGTCCAGTCACATTACATACAATCAAGTATGAAAATCATCGACAATTCTTCAATATTGCTGAGTTCCTCTATTCACCATCCCCTACGAAACCACCAGTCTGTTAATAACAGACCCGAGAGTGAGAAAAGCGAACTCTTATAACCCTCTTTTGATTAGAGGGTTTCACTTGGGACTAAGGATTAGTATATTAGTGCGGATAGTTAAGCGAGAATACCAAATTCGGTAAATATATTATACAATTGCTTGCTATCTTCTTAAATTGCTTGCGCTCACATGTCCGTATAATGCGGAGGCTGGCACTTAAACCAAACTTTGGTATAAAATTCAATGCCATTATTTACAATTTTGTAGTGTTATAATTTAAAGAATAAAATATATATCGAAAAGGGGGCCGATACCTTATCAGTAATCGCATGCTTAGTTAAGCGAAAAGGGCTCGGGAGGCCCAACTAGTAGTTTTATCTCCCTAGTTAGTGCCGGAGCGCTCTTTGGCTAGCGCAAAAGCTTATTGAGCACGCTGAAAGACCAGTTTTTTAGGCTACCACACACTGTAATTCTAGGCTTTTATGATTTGGGTCTATTGGCAATAGACGGGTGGGTTCGTAGGGACTAACATTCCTCTCACAGCAAGTTTCAACCTCAACACTAACATTAAACGCAAAAAAACAGCAATGGTATAAAACGCCAATCCGTGTCCTAACCGCAACCATCCCCCTCGGGAGTACTGTAAATGCAAAATCCTTTCCTCAGGGAAGTGCAGGTAATGATACACGTGATTTTCCGACTAAAAAGAAAAGATATTCTAATGCATGCCGCGCTGTACTGTGCACCGTCCCAAACGCCAAGCTAAACAAGCAAGATTACTATGCTGGTAAAAGAGATCCGTGGTCCACCGTTCATCATGACAAGAGGGTATAGACATAATTCGTAAAGCCTGAGTTGGGGGAGTAAGGGTGGAGATCCTATCATGGCCATCCCCCGATATGGACATATGCAAGAGGAGTTGTGTGTTTGTACCTGGACGAGAGATCTGAGTGTGCGATAGCCTCAAGTGGGGATCGACTTCTCTGGGTAATGAGTCAGCGATGTTGAGCGTAAGATGATGCAGGTACACGTACTTACAGATTGCGCTCGCTTGCTCTGGTGTCTTGCAAGATGCTTCACAGAGAAGGACGTTGCGAAGGAGGCTATGATTCCCAGGAACCCCACAGCCGGTAGATGAGTACCGAAGGCGTCGGCAGCTGGAAGAAAGACCGTCCGCGCTTCCGGGGAGGTCCAGCAGTGCGTAAAGCTGACAGCGATGAAGGCGATCAGACACAGACCAAGGGCAAGGTGTACCTGATGCTGACATTTCTGCTCAACCTTAGCGCACTGGACTGGAGAAGCCATTCGAGATAAGTACCTTGAACCTCCAAACGGATTCCCTTGGGAGTCGCCATTGTCAGAGCCTTGTGATGGATTGCAGTCATAAGGGCCACCATATGCGTTCCCGTTCTGGAAAGTAAAGTTGCCAGGAGTATTAAAATCGGTATAATTACCGTTGTTGGTATCCGAATTCCACTGGGAGTCCATGCTCGAGAATGAGTACGACGAGAAAGGGGGTTGGAGGTCGTTATACCCTTGGACTGGTTGTCCATCCGGTGCATGGCGCTGGAAGGATGGAACTCGAATGTAGTGTCCATATATCCAAGGCTCAATCGTGTTATGCGATCCACAGTTGTAGCATGGTCCAGTGGCATTGTCATTCATGAGCAAGCAGGTGTCTGCTGAGCATATATATCGATACGCAGGATCAATACGTGTGAAGGCAAAATGGAACAGCTCAAAATGAAGTTGTAGCATCTCAGCATCTTCAAAGTACTCTTGACAAAGCCCATCAAGATGTTGGCAATAGAACAATCCATTGCGGTACACCCCAATCGCAACCATCTGACCGTTTTGGTAGGACGAGTAGGGGTTGGGATCGAGGACAGGAAGGTTTGGCGCAACGAAATTGAGGGTAGCGGGCGCGGGGATTTGCGCTCGTTGGTCTCCATTGACACCTCCTGGCGACTGGATATCTAATGTAGTGTCAAAAGCGCCGTATTGCCCAAGCAATTCACCGCCCAAGTCACCACCGATACCAGCAAGCGCATCGGATTGCGAGGAGCTCGCTACATTCTCCTCCTTAATAGCAGAGAAAGTTGTAGTCCCCTGAGATGTACTCGAGCCTGACGAGCTAGCTTTGTGTTGTGGGGGTCGATGTCCTTCCGAGGCTTGCCAGTGTTTCTCGAGGCTCTGGATGTCATGATGTTCCAACGGGCACTAGGGAACACATTAGAAATGTTCGAGCAGGAGGATGGTATGCCATGAAGCTTACAGGAACTCTGCGACTGCGACACACCCAGCATGAACCAAGGCATCGCACTAATGCAGCCTTTGCGCGCTTTGTAGGGTTGAGCTTGCTCCTCCTCCGCTGTTTGATCTTCTTGCCGTCGAAAGACATCAACTCGTCAGGCCTTCCTCGTTGACTCTCATTGTCGTCGAACGACACGACGGAAGACAAGTCGGTAACTGCATCGTAGTTGCTGGTCGATATGGATAATGCTCGATGGTGTCGCGACGAGGCAACCGAGGTCGTCGAGCGTGGAGGAGCAGGTCCTGGCACGCTGAGATGAAAGCCGTGGTGGTTGCTGATCGCAGATTGAGGTTGTTGACTTAATTGCTTCTCCAACTTGTATTGCTTGTAGAGCTGCAGGGCCTTGGCTTGCTTATCCGGTGGGATAGGAAGAGGATAGTTGGGGTACGGTTGATGCGGCGGCGACGAGGGAGTTGGCTGCTGAGCAGCAGGTGGTGATGGCTGGTTCATCGTTCTGATCGTCAGTGACTGACGGTTTCCTGGATGCTGAGGGAACATTACGAGTTGTTATTAAGTGCGGTTGTCGAGGTGGTTGTAGTACTCGGTGTTGAGGGGCTTGAGGGTCAGCGACTGTTTGGTTGCGACGAGTGTTTGGTGTAGCTAGCGCAAGCAAATTTGCTATGAGTGGCGGCCCCTCCTACTTATAGATGCACGAACACACCTGTCAATTAGGAAATGCAGGCCTAACTTAACTTTAAACGGGGCGCCTCGGGCCTTGCTATTTGTTCGATGTTAGGCCTTGACGAGGCAGATTTGGGGCACTGCAAATCGGACTCGCCCGAAATCAACCAACAGCATCTCAGGCCCTCGGTGACCGTTTCTCGACGCGTAACCTCGAGAAAGTCGGACAGTTGTGATGATAAACCATTTCGATGCCATGTTCTCTGGAACGAACAGAGTTGCTGGTGATTCTGATGAATTTTCTTTCGACGCTGTTAATTGTGAAGTGAGAGATGAAAACACTGATGAGGCAGTGAAATCAGCTGCGAGATGCAGAGCGCGTAACGACGAAGCGAACGCCAATGGCGTCCGTATTTTGTGGCTGAGCTCCCTAGCCAAGACATGCAGAGCCTCGGGGCGACAGCAAACAGGAAATTTGAAGCCGAAAGGGCGGGCGGGCGAAGGCGATTGTAAAGCATGAGATCAGGACGCGGAAAAGCGAGGACTTCGTTTTTTGTAGGAGGGGTATTTCGAAGGGATTGAGCTCGTGCCTTTGTGCTCTATTTGTCGCCTGTTTCATGACAAAGTTGAACACAACGCCCTCTTCCCATCGCCCATTTGCCTAGTTTCAGCAGCTTGCCTCACTGTTTTCGCACGTGAATGACTCACTCGAGGCCCTCCAACACGGAATATACTCTCATAAATTCAGGGGCACGATACCTTTTTTCAGCTGTTCAGCTGAACTTTGCAAATGATGCAAATGATGGTGTTGGCGTAAAAACGTACACTGATGCCCGAGTGACGTCAAAAAGGGGCACGGGCTTGTCTTAAGAATATTTCAGAGGCCAGGGTCAGCAATTAATGTGTGCTCTCACAAGTCTAGCCAGCAGCAGCTTTTGCAGCCCTCAGTGTCCTAACTGCCTCATGAACACTGGGACCAAATAAATCGAAAGCTTCTCGACTCCATGGCCCGCCATCCGAGGCTTCTTTTACTCCACGATTCGCCCCTACGTCATTCCTGCCACTGATTGTCCCGGTTCGGCTCGACAATCGTGGCGGAGGTTGAGCCATAACATTAGACATCGGATTCAGAGTATCAATTGTGTTTGCTGCGAGAGCTTGAACAGATTTCCCACGCGTTGCAGGATTGACCAATAATTTTCTTGGTGGAGGCATACTCGGTATTACTGCAGCCCCGAGTCTGGTTGGTGCTCCATTTGCAGATAGTGTCCCATCTACTAGTGGTGCATTCTCCCTAGCCTCGGGCTCGATAAAGTCGACCGCCTCATTGTCTGGAGGCTGAGGCAACTCGGAGAAAGTCTTCGGGGGCATTTGGCGGGAATCTGATTCATGGTTCTCTGGTTTAGGGCGTGTGAATTCGGACCTAGCCTCGATTCCTGGAGCTAGTTGAGACACGCCAGCTAGTTCTTGCGCTTGACTGTTAGAGGACTTGATGAATGCTCGGAAATGCTCTGTGGGAGCTTGAATATCACCTATGACATGCCCGGCCAGTGGCTTCGGCTTTCGTGTATGTGATATTGAGCTTTCTTGTTCGGGTGCAATGACCTCTGTCCGAATGGGCTGGGCTAATGTTTTGACATTGTCAGGCTGATTCACAGGACTTGAACAGAGAGCCACATCTTGGTAGTCGTGAATACAGGCTAGAGAAGATAGTAGAGGAGGATTTGCCATTTCAACTCGATTGCCATCAACGACAGGACTGGCAGACCTCGATCTCTCCATTGGCCGTGGGTTTTGCTGAGATTCAGGCGGTTGACTCTCAGAGATGACTAGGCGCGAAGATGACTCGGGATTTGGACTGTTTTGCCTCTTGCTCTGCCCTAGTGGTGCTTCCTGCAGTTCCTCGCTTGCTTCCTTTCTATTGGCGACGTTATACCGTTTGCCAACATCTACCGAAGCTTCAACATCATCCTCAGACTGTCCACTTCTTCGAGATAGAAGTTTATCAATCATTTGATGATCGATACCATTATCAATACCAATATCGACAGGCGAAGAAAATAAATCGTCCAAGTCCACGATTCTAGTGCGTCGTTCACCTCTGAGTCTGGCTTGCAACCTCTCTTCTTGTTTTTGACAGAAGGCGTTTAATTGAATGGTTGCTTGGGAAAGTACGATGTCGTTCGAAGGTTTTGGCGGCTTCTGTATCGGCAATGAATTCGTGCGACGCAGCCCCGAAGATTCGGCTGAGGCAGCTTGTCGCGAGCTTGGTCGGCCTAGGAGCATCATCATCTTCGGGCCTGATCTGGCCTTGATGCGTAGTGCCGACATTGGCCTGTCAGGTGTCGGCTCGATGCCAGAGGACCCCTGTGCCGAAGTCCTAGGCCGAGGAGCGTCCCTACGGAAAGCTGGAGTTACTTCCTTCCTTGGTGATGGATGCGGAGAAGAGCTCATCGACGAAGGAGTCCTACTGTTCTGAGGTTTCGGACGTTCTTTGGGCTTTGGCACTGCCTTGACAGGTGGTCTCTTGGGAGAAACAATCTCGTTGAAACTGTCGTCCTCTTCTGAAGAATCTTCATCTACCCGTATATTGCTCACGATTGCAGGTTGTGGTGCCGATGTCTTGCTAACACGGACTTGCCCGAAACTTTCAGGTCGGGACAGTGATAATGCTGCGCCTGTAAGACTACTAGCATATCCACTCTTTGCAAGAGGAGATCGCCTAGTCTTCCTCTGCATCTTGGATGGTTTCATTGCATCTTTTACTTCACCAGTCCTACCCACCGGCCCCTGATCGGAATCATCGCTCCCGTCTAATGTGAGATCAATGGTTGACCGTACTGGCGCAGAGACTTTGATCTTCAGGGGCTCATAGCGTATGCTCGCTGTACTCTGTGGTCTCGACGACGTCAAACTCAATGTCGTACCCATCAAGTTTTGAGCATAGCCACTTTTGCTTGGTACAGGCTCATTCTGCTTTCGTCTCTTGGCTGGTCGTCCTTCTTCATCCTTTTCTTGTGCGCCAGCAAGCCTCTGTCTCTCCTCAAATGGAGAGGTACCAGGTACCAGCGCTCTTCCATAGTGGCCAGTCGGGGTTACCAGAGTATTCAATGATTTAGGTTGTAGATGGTTCGAGGTCGGGGTTCCTTGGGTCTTTAATAGCGAAGGAGCAGGTGATGCTATCTTTGCAGCAGCCCTCTCCTCCCTCTCCTTGACACGCTTGTCCACCAATTCCGTGAGGTCCTGATCCCTTTTCCCAACGCATTCGCCAACTTCGACAAGTATACCCGATCGCTCCAATTCGAGTTCCTCGCCTTCCGCAAATTCAGAGTCTTCACGAAAGTGTGCATCTCCCACGAAATTCGACCTTTCATCGTAGACCATGACCCGCTTGTTGAATGTATGAAATTTGAGTCGTCCATCCTGCCATCGCTTCTGCTTGCGGCGTAGATCTTGCGTGTACAGACATCGAAATTCGAGAACTGGTGCAGTGTTCTGTGTTTGCGGGACGTTCATCGAAGCAGTCACGGCTGCAGATCCAGGAAACGAGGACGTCATCGCCACAATAGGGGAGTTTGATTGATATGGACCATTGCTTCGCAATCATAGGTTTTCTTCGGATCAATCGTTGTTGACTTTCGCGTGTCGTGAAATAGATTGTGTCTCGACCGCGATCAGAAACATGGCAAGACGCGCTTTCCTAACGCGCTCCACGTGCAGGCTAGCTCGGATCTCCTCCCGCCAATGGACTTTCCCCAGCCAAGAATCTCCGTCTCTTTGATACTTCGTACAGATCAACTGCAACCACCATCTTGGACTGAGTAAAAATATCCAATTGCTGCGACAGACATTCTTACTCCTTAGATCTCCTTGGATCTCCGTCCATCTCTCTAGTCTTCGATGATGTCCTTCGTTCACTTCGTATTCCTGCCCAAGGTAAGTGCTAGGATGTCATTTTAGGCGCGGGCAGCCTGCTCCCAGAACCACCCCGCAGCCAACCTGTTTCAGGAGAGAACTTGGAGCTTGTTGTGCGCCGCAAACCGCAGCCATCTCTCGCAACTATCCACCTCTCAGCGTGATTGTTTTCCCCTATTACGCGGCGAGGCTGTGCCAATTGATTTTCAGGACTCATCTTTTTCTTTTTCTCTGTTGTCATCTTCCTAATTCAACATCATCCATCGTCGAGACCACAACCTTCGCCAGGCAGCTTGGCAGAAATCCAGTCACTACCAAAATTTCAGCAGCACGAGATCACTAATTCCGCTACGATGAATTCTATGCACCGCCAGTTCGGTAAGCTCATGAAGAAGGGAGCTGGAGATACAGCAAATGTTGCTGTGCTACTCAACGATTACGAAGATGCTGATAAAATGCTCACAAAGGTTCGTCCCAAGCATTAGAACTCCTGGTAATAGCTTGCTAACTTGCTGTACCAGATAATAGAAGCATCGAAAGCTTGGAGGGATGCCTGGGTATCCATCTTGAGCATACAAGTGTCGACTATTTCCATATTCGAGGAGCTGTACCAACCCATAATCGGAGCAGGCGATGGACATGGTCCAAGACCATACATGACACCACGAGATCAGCTGGATCGGACAACGCAACTGAAGCTGGCATACACGGAGCTGAAGACAGATTTGTTGGAAGAAGTGGCCATGATGGATGCGCGTGTCATTAAGCCTGCGACAGATGCAAAAGAGTATTTGGCGCCTATAAAAAAGACGATCAAGAAACGAGAGAACAAGAGGCTTGACTGGGAGCGCTATCAGGACAAGGTCCTTAACTACCAGAGGAAAATGAAACGTACAGATCGTGAGAACGCGGCATTGGCAAAGGCAGAGGAAGAATTGTCTAGAGCGACGGAGGTTGGTTGCACAAATCCACCTTGCTCATAAACGGCTGACAATGAGGAAAGGACTTTAGGGTTGCAGATGACCGCATTCGAGAGACTCTCCCTCCTGTCATTGCAGCCGCCTTTTCGATGCTTCCTCATATTCTCGCTGTGCAAATAATGATCCAAAACAACCTTTTGGCTCAATACTACACGACACTTCACAATTACTGTGAAGAACATGGCTTCCCGTCTCCACCACCGCCGATGGAAGATGTCATATCCACTTGGAACAGGGACTTCAAGCCTATACAGCAAGAAGTGGAGGGCATAAACTGTATTGCTCGTGGAAAGGCTGTCCATCAACCCATGGCCCTTGGGGAAGGGGAGCGCAAGAACTCTTCCATCACTGGCTTGAACGTCCGTAATGGTTTCCGTCGGCCCTCTTCTCAAGGAAGAATCAACTCAGGGTCGCAGCCTGTATCTCCCAATCCTGAAACTCATCGCGTCAACCGAATCCCATCATACAATTCGATGTCCATAACCTCACCTCCCGCACCAGAACCCACTCCCTCACCAGAACCAACACCAGCATACACACCGAACGAGTATGGTTCTCACCTATCGCCACCAGTATCTTCATACAGCTCTCATTCTCCAGCAGGTCCAAAAAGAGATTATTTCCAAGATGCTGTTGTACACAAGAAGAAACCTCCTCCACCTCCACCAAAGCGAATCGGCTCTCAGAATTCCGCCATATTCGCAGTTGCACTTTTCGCTTTTGAGGGTCAGTCTCAAGGTGATCTGAGCTTCCGTGAAGGTGACCAAATCAAGGTTATCAAGAAGACGGATAGCACAGATGATTGGTGGGAAGGCGAACTCAGGGGCGTAAAGGGCAGCTTCCCAGCAAACTACTGCAAGCTCAACTAAGCAGGCTGGTCCTCAACGATACGACCCAGTGATGATTTATGACCGTGGAATGGATGAAACCTGGAATGGGACGAGATGCTACAAAAGTAATGTATTGAACGGGCTTATGAGAATTCAGCATAGACGCATTGGACTCTGGATTGACTGGCGAACCTGGTCCTTTTTTCCTGGGAAACTTGATTATACTTTGGCAGGGCACATGAACAAAAAGAATGAATGAATGAATGGATGCTGCTTTGAGATACACATCTCATGAGGCCCCTCCAATCTATACTTTTTTCTTCCTTCCTTGTTTGTTTCCTAGGCATTCCAAATACTCAAAGGTCCTATCGATCGACATGCCAAGTTACGAACTAAACGACTAGTTGATTTACTGCTCACTCATCATTCATGATCTTAATTTCGTGGTGTGCTTGTAAAGTCTGCTTCTCACATCGACTATCTCGCCGCTTCCCCCCTTGAATCAAAAAGGGTCGGTTAGAGAAGAGCAAACTCACTCACCTTCATCCTCTTCACTTCTGTCCTCGCCCAAAAGAAAGTTCCTGTGGAGATGATCAGACTTGAATCATCGAACCATAAACCGAGATTTATTGGATCCTTCTGATTCCCTCTAACTGATGATTGGGTAAGGGTCGCTTGGGGATTAAGGTTTCGTACTTCTTGTGGGCTTGAATGCTTGGCTACATAGCCTGTTATTGGATGGTTGGAACAAAACGTTGGTATATGAATATAGCGATGGGTTTTGATGAGAAGGGGAGGAGGAAAAGGGCGTCTGATGGAATTAGGAGGATGGGAGGGGTTGAATCAGATGTACAGATATGGATCACGAGGATCTGAACTCGAGAATGAAGCAGGAAGATCTCAAAAATCACAACAAATCACCATCATCAAGAACCAAAATTTTCAAACAAAGTCTTCTATATTTTGAAGAGACAAGAGCTTAGCACTTTTCACACATCTATATTACACACCCCCATACCCTTCACCTCCCCTCTCCCCCTCTCCTCCACCCATTAGCACTTGACTCAATCAAGTCTCTCTCTCTCTCACTCTTCATGGTTCATGCAGTGGCATGATGGCAGACTGCCGTAAAGTCCCAAACCGAGACCAAGATCTTTTCCCCAATGTATTCCTTTTCGTACGTCATGACGTGCCGTGGTATCGAAGTTAAAACGCCCCCAATATGCAATGCAATTATTTTCCTCCCAATGCCAACTTTTGCCACATCCAAGCAACGCGCTGATGGGGAAGTGGCAATTGTCTTCTTGCTTACAAGGCAAAGACCGCGAACAAAACACCGGCAGCGATGCTACCGAATGTCATCACGTTGCGGGTCGAGCCTGAGGTGGTTTGGGTGGATGGTGTGGCAGAAGCCTTGACCGTTCCATTGGCGGTACTAGAAGCAGACACCTTGAGTGTGGAGCTAGCTGGGATGGCCAGGGTGGTGGATCCAGCAGCAACGGTAGCTGGTGCGGTACCGGCAACGAGCTCTGCTGAGGCAGTTGATGAGCCAGTCACAGTCGTGAAGATAACTTGAGGAACAGTGACAGCGGTGCTGATGACGGTGGTGGACGATGAAGATGGGATGACAGAACCAGCCGAGATGCCAGTGGTCTCGGTGCAGGGCACAACCAAGGTGGTGTAAACCTGAACCGTAGTAACTGGGACCGAAGAAATGGTCGCAGCAACGGCGGTAGTGGACAGAGCAGTAGAAGCAGCAGTAACGATAGCCGGGTTTCCAGAAACGTAAGCAGCGCAGATACCTTGGAAGTAAGTCTGAGCGCTCGCGATCTCATCATCAGAAGCTCCGTGGGCAGACAAGCAGGAGAAAACGTTGGCGACGAAGGTTGCGGATGGGCAGTAGCAGTCAGCATCTGTGTTGGATGAGCATCCCTCAGAGAACAACCAGGTGTTGAGGCAGGATGGGAGGACGTCTGGGCAAGGGGCAGTGGTAACTGGTGCGGAAGATGAAGTGGTTCCAGCGGGGGCGGAGGCAATTCCTGCGGCTGAGGTGGTGGAGGAGCCGGCTTCGCATTTGGTGCAGACGGTCTTGGTGGTGGTGATCTCGATGGTTGAGGTGGTGATTCCGGTCTCGAGGGATGTGGTGCCGCCGGTGACGTGGGGAATGGTGCTGGTCTCAGTGCTGGTGGTTCCGGCGGAGGTGTGGATGATGGTGCTGCTTTCGATGCTGGTTGAGCCTCCAGTGATGTGGGTCAAGGTGACTGGGCAGACAGTTGTGCTGGTCTCAACGACAACAGTGGTGATGACCTCGGATTCGGCTGGAGCAGTGGTGCTAGCAACTGAAGTAGAAACGGCTGAAGAAACAGCTGGGCTGGATTTGATGCCAACAGCGCTCGAGGTGGTAGACTCGATGGCAGCAGAGCTGGTAGAGGCAACCTGGGTCTCAGAAACAGGGCAGATAGTGGTGGAAACAGCGACAGAGACAGTGGTCAAAACAGTAGAGCGGGCAGGGCAGTTTGTGACAGTCTCAGCGCATGAGATGATTGTCGACACGAAAGTAGTGAAGATGGTCGATGTGGTGAGAAGAGGTGTCGTAGCTGGCGATGAAACAGCAGAAGTGGTCTCGACAGAGCTAGAGACTGAAGTAGTCTCAACAACAGAGCTTGATGAAGCTACAGCAGAGCTCGAGGCGGAGCTGGTGAGCCCAATAGCAGAGCTGGTCGTAGACTTAATAACGATGCTGGAGCTGGAGGCGACACCGGTGCTTGTGGCAACGCTCTCTGTGGGCTTCGTCTTGGTGATCAAAGTGCTAGACTCAGCAGTTGAGGTCTCCTTGGTGACGGAAGCCTTGGTTGTGGTAGCAAGAGTCGTAGCAGAGCTCGTGGCCTGGGTGGTGCTTGAACGAACAACAGTGCTTGAAGCGCTGGAGCAATCGTAGCTGATGGAGTGGAAACCAACGCTGCAAGAGGTCTTGGAAATTGCGGCGCTGGAGGTTTGGGATGGGTAGACAACAGTGACACTGGTGGCACCTCCGCACTGGCTGTTCTTGATGACAGATCCGCTGGCGCTGCAAGAAGACTTTTGCTTGCAAACAGATCCATCAGCCATGCCGTAGTGGAACTCGAGGTCGCAGTCGAACTCGGTGGAGACCTGGAACTCGGAGACAGAGAAACCAGAGACGCCGGAAGATGAACCAATACCGAAGCTGGAGCAGCTGGAGGTATCAGTGTGGGCGACACCAGTAGCACACTTGCTCTGTTGATTGTTAGAGATAGTTCTATCGAATATCATGCTCATCATACCTGGAAATCACGACCGCTCAAGAGGTCACGCTTGGCGAAGGAGCTTTGGCAAGTGAAACCTGCGAACTCGAAGCCACCATAGCTGGAGAAGTCTCCAATGCTGAGAGAGCCCCAGTCGAAGCCGGTAGATTGTTGGCTGTTACACTCGTTGTTTGTGTTGGATGGGCAAGAGAAAGCGGAGGCATCGGAAAATCCCTGAATACGATCAGCATGTGAACTCTTTCCCCAGATCCTCGGTACATACAGCAGATGCCAACTGAACAGTGGTTGCCAAAGCGGCGATGGTTGAAAGTGTGGTCCTCATTTTGAATGTACGGCAGAAACTGACTGCAGATCAACGAAAGTCTTGCGGAGAGAATATAATGCGGTTTGAGTCTTGGAGATCGATATGAGATAGCGAGTGTCTGTATGCTAGTTTGTTGATTGGTATGAAAAACAAGAAAAGAGATAGAGAAGCAAAGGAAGCGAATGACCTTGCAACTCCAAAAGGATGAATTCTAATTAAGTAGAGAGAAAGAAGATCTTGAGGGATAGAGAGGAAAGGAAAGTCCCAACTGGCGGATCTCAGGATACATTATATCTTTGGCCATCGTTGGCTGTCGGAGACCACGGCCTTTCACAGCCTCCTCTCCTGTCGTCCCATGTCGGCCAGTGAGAGACACCATTCCGTGCGAGCAGGGAGACAGGGGCACCCCATTAGGAAAGGCCCAAAGTTGCTGAGGCCCCGTGCCTGGGACCCTTGCGTTTGTCGCGCGCGTTAGCAAAGAAGAGGGGAGTCAAGGTCGGCAAAGCGGTGGTGCTGTCGATGGAGATGCTGAGAAGAGCTTACGGCGATGGGGGACGGTGTCCAGGGGAAGCCAAGCGTGTGGCTGAGGAGGCTCGAGATGCCCCCAGGTGAAACATGCAGAAACCAACGCCAAGAGAACAAGCCCCAACCTGCGAACTAATGCAGGTACAGCAGTTGGCGCCCTTATAACGCCATCCTTATAACCCAGGAGTCGCTGAACCCCAGTTCCTGATGCCTGCACATCGCCCGATTCCGAGCGATTTGTCTCCATTTGTCTCCCGATTCTGGCCAAAGCTTTGAGACCCAGATCGATTTGGGGACGGCGCTTCCTCGATGTGATGAAGAGAGACGGAAGAGCTCTCATGCAGATGCATCAGCCCGAGCGCAAATGCGCCGGGAATTGGAAGAGTTCGAGAGTCGAGCTGCTCTCAGACCCCGAGATCTTTGTGAATACTAGTAGAGTGCTCTCAAGATTGAGCCCTCAAATGGCGGTGGAGGATCTGATGGCCAGCTGTCCGTATTGAGGATCGCTACCTGAGTCAACTCGTCAAGCGCATCGCAGGGAAGATTATGGTGTTGTTTTTAGAACTGGACTAGAACTGACCTGGACTGGCCCGTGGCTGCTGGAAGCGAGCATCTTGGCGTCTCCCTCACTCCCTTTTTCGGGACGGGCGGTTGTCGATAACGGCGCCTCGTTGGGCCACCATTGGTGGGAGAGAACGTTTCAAGATGCCACCGAATCACATCCAACAATTGATTCTTGTGACAAACACCGCAAAACGCGGCCTCATCAAAGAATCGCCCATTCGTCTAGAACCTCTCAATTCTCTGCCAGACATATTTGCGATTCTCGAGCATCAATGAATCGGAGCACGCGGAGGACATCGATTGAAGGTTAATAGAATTAAACAATAGTCTCTCCACTTTGCCTGCTATCGTAAGAAAGAGGTCCAAACCTCAATGTCTCTCGGTTACCGAGATCGTACCTCGGATAGCTCTCGCATGCCACTCTTCGATCACGGACATCGCGGATGAACAGTCCAAGAACCAGACTCAGCGGTCCAAGCAGCAAGTTCAACCGCACATCACCCAATTCCATCTATCCAGTTGTCTCAAACCTCCAAAACAGGCAACTCTTTCAAATGAGCCCTCATTTCCCTCTCTTTCCATCTGCCCATAACCGGAAGTAAACCCACAAGATCTCCACGTCATCCACAGATCTCCCTCAAGGTTACCGTTCACGCATAAAGGCTGTTCTGCGGGTTGGAGACCCAAATGCGTGATAATCAGGGGAAAGAGCCCATCGGCGTGCAGATACGAATGCAGGAACCAGCTCGCCCCTTGAGGTTCCAGGAAGGAGAAGGAGAAGCGTTCCTGGATTTTTTTGGTCTGTGCTGTTCTCTAGAAGGAAAGTTTAACACCGAAGCTCCGAGGCCACTGGTTGGAATCCGCGTAGCACGTTGTTTGCAACTGCAGCTCTTTTTCGGCTGGTGCTGTTTGCTGTCTGTTGGAGGCACCCAATCATCCCCATACTCTCGTGTCTATTTCTACGTCTCGTATCCTCGTATAGACCTGACTGCATTGTTGCGCTAATCTGGATGTAAAGACCCTACTCTACAGCTCCAACTACAACTCTAGGCGTTCTCGACTCTCCTGGTGCTGTTTCTCGTAAAGAAAAAGTCAGAATGCCATCCACATGAAACAAACCAACAAACAGCCATCCCGCACGCCTCTGTACGAGTCGAACGGAAAACGCATGTGGTGGCTTTCAACCGCTGCGGGGAAACACCGTGAAACGATCGTGTTTTTTTGCACTGCCCCCAAGCCTCCTTTTTCTCCTGCAGCCTTCCCGCTTTGCCGAGATCTGCTCTTGGGATAAAAATGTGCATGCCGTGCATGGATCCCAATCTGGACATCATATGCATAAACTTAATATCCGAAGAACTACCAGAACCTACTTTTATCCTGGGTTGATGCTGGTTATGCGATGCATTGAGAGAAACGGAGTTGAGATGAACGTTTCTTCCCCACTTGCATGAATAAACATGTTCTGGCATAAATAAACATAAGAGGCCGAGTTGAAGTTCGATAGCTGAATGAACGTCATTCTTCATTTGAATGTGAGGGAAGGGCCTTGAGGGGATCGATGATCGGCTTCATGCCTCAAGAGAAAAACTCCGAGTTCATGCCTTCGTGCTGGGTTCCTGAGGGAGATTGTGCGGGGTGAGAGGGGTCGAGGCTGTGTTTTTCTCGTCGGTTGAGGATGGAGATGTGAGTTTGGCATCATGCTCGATGAGATGATAAGATATGGATGGATGGGAAGATACGAGGTGGGTAGAAGAGCCGTGAAACGCGAGCCGGTTCATGCGATGAGGGAAGGAGGTCGAAGTGTCAAGTGAAGTTTCACGTGATTGATTGATTTCCTTGGAATGTTGGATGGTCCGCTCTTCTGATCAATGCAGTGTTGTTCTCGAATGCGGCTGAATTTTTGGAAGTCTTCCTTGCTGTTCTCATAATGTTGTTGTGTTCCCTCCTTTATTTATTTATTTATTTATTTATTTTCATTGTTTGGCGGAAAGTCCGACGTTCCCTTCGTTTCGCGGCTTCCTATTTCGGTTCGTTCGTCATCGCGAACGACACTTGCAAGTTGCATCCATACTCTCAAGAGGTGCATACCGTTGAGATAAGCGTCTGATTTTTTTCATTCTCCAGTATCCTATCCCAATGGATTTTGTTATCACTTGTCGTTGCCATCACCAGCTCTCAGTTTGAGAAGGCAGCCACGTAATTGATCCCAGGCATCAACATCTTGCTTGACCTCTAGCATCATCAATTGCTCTCAGCATCCCACCTATCTCATGCACATAAATGCCAAGCATATCCTATCCTCTACCATAATTGCGAGAACAATCATTTCACTCTCATCGTGTCATTTGAATCATTCAATTAGATACACTTCAAACTCCTCAAAATGGCCACCCCACCAGAAGAATTCACACTCCTCCCCCTTGACCCCCAAGCCGATGCCCGCGAGATCCTCCGCATACATTACCAAGTCTACCTCTCCGACCCCATGCACTCCTCCCTATCCCCCACCCTCCAAACCCAATCACAATACACCACCCCCGTCTCCCCACCACCATCACCCGACTCTCCAAACCCTCCTCCATCTCCGCCAAACTCGTTCTGACCTCCTCGCCCCAGACTATCGTCTCTTATATCCTATTCAACCCCCCATCTCCAGATACAAGATCAGAAGAAGAGAAAAACAAAGAGATGAGAGAAGAGATTGAGAAACGGCATGAAGGGGATCAGGTGGAGAGGGTGTATAGACTTAAGCTTGAGGACCGGAGGGCGAATGAGAGGTTTCTTGGGGAGGGGTATGAGGGGAGGTGGTGGGAGCTTGCTGCTCTTGTTACGGATGCGGATTATCAGCGAAAAGGGCTAGGGAGTCGGTTGGTTGAGTGGGGGTTGGGGAAAGGTTGAAGAGGATATCAAGCGCAGGAATGAGGAGGGAGAGGGAGAGGAAAAGATTGAGGGCTGTTATTTGGTTGCTAGTCCGCAGGGAGCGAGGACGTATGAGAAGGCTGGTTTTGTGAAGGTGGGAGAAAGAGAGTTGGAGTTGGATGAGGGGGAGGGGGAGGGGAAGTATATGCACGCTTGGTTTGTGAGGAGGTTTGAGTAAACCGAAGTAAGGAAAGGAGGTGGTTCTTCTCAAGTTTGATTCAGAAGTTGGTGATATTATTGTTGGTCTATCTCAGAATCCGGATCTCTTGAGGTTATTCTGTTCATCATTGCATCATCATTAGAAAATCTCAGTCTTTCAACTCAACCGAGGAGCTCTAGTTAACCTGATTCAGATCTCAATTTCCCCATTGCTCTAAAATATGCTTTCTCATCACCGCCGCAGCTTCCTAAGCCTCGATGTTCAACATTGAGTTAGAGTCGACAGAAAACAGGATGTTGTGGTTTACTCAGTCCACATACAGATAGCAGCTATCGCAGAATATTTTGTCTGGTGGATCCTACGGAATCTTATCCTCTTCAGCCTTTTCGCCCTTTTCTGCTGTTGTTTTGTCTATTTGATGATCTCCGGCATCTGTATTTGGTGCCGGTGCGCTGTCTTGTTCTTGGTCCTTCGAGACATTATTTTGACTTGTGTTTTCTTGCATCTGTTGATTACTTTTTGAAGCGTTTTCTGTCTCAGGCTTAGGTTTCGATCCATGAACCAGATAAGAAAGGATCTTTCGTAGTGCTCCGGCATCATCAGACTTCTTGCCCAAACCACTGAAGGGAGAGCGATGTGCCAGTACCAAAAGCGCTTTAAAGAGTTCGCATCATTTCCTGCTGCACCAACTGCATGGATTTAGTTAGCAATCACCTCCATCTTTTTTCCTTCTTTCCCCCAAACTTGCCATTCTCGCGAAAAAGTTTGAGCATATGGCATAAATTATTCATTGTAATGTTATTGATACCCAAAATCTCCTTCGCCAAACTTTGTATATCAAGTATATATGCTGAATTCGATTTGACACCTAGCATGTCTAGAAACTCATGCATTTCTCTCTTTCAGGTTCTTTATCTATTACCTCGAGGAATTTGAACATTTTGCGGTCGGAATAGACGACGAGAGAGAAGCTCCGACGTTCGATGATGGTGTTCAGAATGTTGGTGATATCTTCGTATTATACCTCTTCGCTTGTCCCAAATTGCAACCTCTCCGTTTCTTTGCCTTTTCTGCTCTTCGATAAACCGATATAGAAATTCCGTGTCGAGATGGAATTCTTCGTAGTAGCTACCGTGAGTGCTTCCCCCCTTTCTAGTTTGTGCAGAAGAGTGCAGATGTCTGTCAGATCAAGGACAGAGACTCCAAACTCGAAAGATGGCCTTAGTTTCGTTATCATGCCTTCGTATGAGAAATGGATGGCGATGATGAGGTGGTCGCGGATGCCGCAACTGTCGAAGCCAAATAGGAAGCGAAGGATGTCGGCGTAGCTAGCCTCACCGGTTTTATCGGATAGCATTCTCCGGAAGGACACGGTGATGAGATTTAGAGATCGTGCGGAAGTAGTGCGAGGGTGAGATTTGAAGTGCTAAGTGATTAGAGATGGGATTGAAGTAAAGCGCGGGGTGCAAATGAGAGGTAGAAGAAGTACGCTAAAAGTGGACATTCCCGGATTTTAACCTCAACGGCAAGTGAGTCACTCCGCTGGCCTAATTTGGAAAGGAAATAGCTTTGATGTGACAAGACCGAGCATCAAGTCTGGAAAGGAGCAGAAGGCTAGGGTGGGAAAAGCTAGGATGGGAAGTGGTGAAGTGCATGTGGAGTGTCCTTCCTCGACTAACATGTTCGCTTAATTCCCATCGAGGAAGGGCGGAGACATAAAGGATACTTTCTGCTGTACTTTCAAAGATGATACACAGAATTTGCATATCTTCTATCTCTGGAGACCCTTCGTCGCGCATCCTTCCCAAGTGGGCGCCGTCCATCGAAATTCCTGAGCATGGAATATCAAACGCGTGTGAGAACCACACCTCAGGCTGCAATTCGTCAAGACGACAGGAAGATCGCTCTGGATAGACGCCATGGTTTAGAAGAGACGGTGCTGCCTCTACTAAAGCATATAGATAGCATTACACTGCTGGATTCATTTGGCCGTCCATAGTAGGAGATATCGCTCCTTACTCATATGCCATCAAACATGGCCTCCAGCGTTGTAGCTGCACTTCAAGTGACTTTTCGGACCTGCCTATCTTTGACCACAGATTCTGATGTCTCAAAAGCATCTTCATCGTCTTTGGCCACCCAATTTCAAGGTAATAAGTAGACATGCTGGTAGTAAAACAGCGTAAATGATGAAGCTGATTCAATATCCTATTGTCCCAGCAAACAACAAACATCACTCAACCCTTCAACTCTGTCTTGTCACCCAAATCACACAGATCGGCCATATCCCGGCTTCACAAACGTCCGTATAAGTTTAAATACGTGAAAATTTGTCAGTTTAGGAAGCATTCTCTCTGTCGGGAACGATAGATAGGAAGATTCCTGGACATTGTATTATATTATATTTTTTTCTAAATTTTTTGACTTTGTAAGTGCCGAAAGAGAGCAAAGGGGGAAGCGAGCCTGCTGCTCGCCACGAGGATGGGCCGGTGGATGATGCCGTGTATAAGGTCTTAGTCTGACTTTCATATGCTAGTCCTACGTCTGCTCAGTATCATTTGTATGGGGAGATGTGGTTCCGGAAGACTGCCAGTGACAATATGGCAGAATCCAAGTAGCTATGCGCAACGATATCTCCGTACTGTACATTCAAAGCTTCGGCGACCCATTACCCTGCCACTCCATTTTCCTTGGCTAACTTCTCTGGATCTTCCCACCGACAGTCTTTGGCAAGAATTCGCCGTCCACAGATTAAATCTTCCTCGGGTACCCATAAGGTACAGAATTCGCTTCGCAGAATTCTTGAAGCTCTTTTCTAAGCGCAACTTGATCGACCTTCTCATCCTCAATTGCCAGCACATCAAATGCCTTGACAACCTCTTCTCGTGCGAGATCGGGTGAGGAGATGATAGCGGACTCTGCTACCATGGAGTGTGATTTGAATGTGGATTCGACTTCGAACGGACCTGAAAGGTATCAATTTTGATTCGAGAGTATAGTTTTGTACTTGGGGAACGTACCAATGGGATAGCCAGAAGAATTGATGACATCGTCTACGCGTCCCACAAAACAAAAATATCTATCGTCATCCTGCTTCGCCTTATCACTGGTAAGATAATACGTTCTCTTCTCTCCGCTGTGAATAAACGACTTCTCTCGCTGGTGAGTGTATCATCATCATTTATATACCCGTTGAAGAGACCAAAAGAAGTCAACTTTGCTAGGATAGTTACTGATCAATAACGCTATTTCACCATCTTCCCCTGGGGGCGGTTTCAAGCCTTCAGAATCAATGAACTTCAGAGGTAGGGTTTCCCATAGAACCAGGACGGATTGAATACTGGGGAAATTGGCACAAATTAGCACTGTTTCTGTCCGCCCATAGCCGTCATGAATTTCCAGCCCAGTGAGAGCTTGCCATTGTATAATTACTTCGTCGTTGAGTGCTTCCCCCCAAGATGTGCAGTGCGAAAGTGCTAAGGGAGGATAGTCCATATAATGAGGCTGCAGTTGTCGAAGAACGAGTTGGCGGTATGCGAGGGGAGGTGCGCAGAGCGTGGTAATTGGGTATGTGCTGAGAATTCTTAGGAGGCATTTTGGGTTGAAGGGTAGGCGATCGTCGTGGATGAAGAGTGTTGCGCCGCTGTTCTAGGCTCCGAAGAAGGACCAGACTGCTTTCCCCCAACCTTGTGGTTTCTCATAGTTAGTCTGTGTTTGTACTTGCCAAGTTTTGATGCTCTTACCTTGCTCTGCGGTATTCCAGAATAGGTTTCCAGGAGAGAGCTGGTGCCAATGTTTGCCCGCCGTTGCAAGAGCTGTTCATATCAGTAGCCGTAAAGTAGATTTGTGTTTTCCTTACCTAATGGATACGAAACCTGGCTATGCTGTACTATCTTCGGAGGTCCTGTTGTGCCAGATGTAAGATAGACCAAAGAAGGAGAGGTTCGATTCCTCTTCGCCTAGGTGACGGGAGCATTGGTTTCACTTTGCTCCAGAGCCGAGTAAAAGGAGACAACGCCAGGATTCGGAACGTCTCCAACTTGGAGAATGACTCAGATAGTTGGACATTGATCCCGCACTGATAGAAATTTTCGAATGCTCGTTCCGTTTCAGACGAACGTGCTAGCTTTACTCTTGTTGCATTTGTACAAAATATCCTTAAGAGTCAGTAACGTTGTCCCTGGTAAGATAACGATGCCAGAGCGTATTGCTACGGTTGCGATCTCCCACCTATGAAGCTTAGTCAGTATCTCGTGCTTTGAAGCTTTAGAAAAATTTTTCTTTTACCAAGCTGGTATTCTTGGAAGTATCATGATCATCATCTCTTCTTTGACACCTAGTTTCTCAAGTAAGAAAGCAGTTCTTTTCGATTGGCGTGAGAAGTTTTTGAATGTCAATGACTGAGCTCCTGATTCGTCTTGTGATGCCCAATATATCGCTTTCAAATTTTCTTGCTCAGCTACCCGGTAGTCAACAACATCAATGGCGAAGTTGAACTTGTCCGGCCGCTGGAGCTTCTGCTGATGGAAATGAGCCATGGTTGGCAAACGGTTGGGTCTCTTGGGTAGAAAAGAAGAGAATGGCTAGGACTCTGGAGGGCACTGAGTTTGGCTGATTGAATAGATAACGCTATCGCAAGACGACGTGAAATTGTTAACATCCAACTCAGCCCAATCAAGATAATCTTGAGGTTGATATGATAGTGGAATGTGTCCGAGATTGAAATAAGGAGTTAAAGGTAAGACCGAGTAGGTTAGGGATACTTGTACCCCATATTGCGCCTCGGTGGAGAACTGCAATTTGTCAATCTCATGGAGACAGAGAGACTGGAGTGTTGGTACGAACTTTTGCTGCCGAGGTTCGAGAGCAGCCCTTGTGGATGATCAAGAATAGGGGCCCTTGCCAAGATCAGGACGAATCAAATCGGCGCCAGCAACTTGCTGGCAAATGCGACGCAGTCTGAGGTAAGCAACACTCGAAGTTGCAGCCAGCAATGGAGAAATCGATCGGTTGTATACATCTCTTGAACTTCGTTAGCGTTATCGAATCGGTAAGATGCGCACAAAAAGTAAAAGTCTAATAGATGACTTATTGGGTGGGGTTGAGAGTATCTCCGCAGTAAAACAAATGCAAAGACCTGCTATCAGAGTCCAACTAGGATGACTGGATCAACAGACTGACATTTGGTTTGCCTTCCGTTTTCGAAAGTACCAGCCTTCTACGGAATGATGCCCTCAGCGTCTCTGCTAGCATACTGCACAATATACGCAACCTTCTCCTTAGCTTCCTTCCCAGCGATGTGCTCAATCAACCACAGACTGCCATCCATACCACAACTTACGCCTCCACATGTGATGGTCCTCAGTCCTTTGTCCTCGTCAACCTTGTTGACCACAAATCTTTCCTCTAAGACTTTCGTCCCCTTCAAGTTTCCTGCCTTAGCATTCACCTCCAAAATCTCCCTCATCTTGCCGTAATAGCTGGGGTGAGTTGTCGCTTGTAGCCCATCCAAAACACCGGCTTCAGCGAGGAGTAGAGAGCCAGTGCAAACACTCATCAACACCCGCTGTCGCCCCTCTTTCTTTGGCAGACCGACAAACGCCTTAATCAGCTCCAATGGCTCAGTCTTTCCCTCTAGAACTCCAGGAGATCCTCCGCCAGGTATAATCAAAACATCGTATTCTGCGAGCTTTTCATAAGCTTCGGAAATAGAGATGTCTCGTTTGATCTTGAGAGTCTGATTTGTGGTTGTGATTTCAGAAACGGCGGTTATTGTGGGCGTGAAGACTTTGGTATTGGTGGAAGGGAAGATGGCGTGAGAGAGAATTTCGAGAGGGCCTGTGAGGTCGAGCGTGTCGAGGCCGGGGTGCATGTGGTAAAGGACTTTGAGGGTCTGCGGAGTCGACATTGTTCGTTCGCTTTCTGGACTTGGACAGGAAGAAATTGGAAGGTGAGAAAAGTAGGGACAATGCCGTGGATTATATAAGGACGAGACTTTTGATACTCACGTACAGATTGACAGGGAGAAGAGGACTGGTAATCGAAACTCCTTCTAAATGTAGACCGTCTTGGCCTCCTTACCTGTTCTAGAGGTGTAAAAAGTGGATTAAACGAGTCAATCGAAGACGAAGACAGAGAAGGGTCAACAGGGCGTGTAGCTGAATAGCGGGGTAATACTTAGGTTTTCGGATGTTCAAGCCACTGAGAACACGATTCTTGACGGATGTCAGGGTGAGGCGGATGTAAAAAAGTCGAGATGTCCGTCGGGACTCGGGAAGATTTGTCGTTAGGAGAACGGGTGTAGCTATCATGAAGAGGGTGGATCTAGATAGACCGGACGCGACAAGCGCGTCCTCTTCCATGAGCCTTCATCTGTACCAGCTTCTTGGCATACTTGATGAGGTACACATCTCTATATTTGGACAGCGACTAAGGTCACTTTCGTTTTGTGCTCTACTTTTGCAGCTCTCGCTCGGAACTAGGCGATTCATTTCATTCCCATCTCCCTACGCTCGATCGAAGTCAATAAACTATCTCAGTGCTAGGGCAACAATCGAGCATTGCGATGTGCAACATACTTCGCGGAATTAGGACAATCAATCCAACAAAGGAATATAGGACAGAAGCATACCAGTGTCAAAGTGATGAACCAGACATGGACGAGCGTGGGAATACGGTTGATAAAGGGAAAGAATCTCACAATGGGTAATGCAGCAACGAACTCAACGAACTCAACGAACTGGACTTTTTCAAGAATTAGCCTGTCAGGTCAACCAACGAGGCTTATTATTCTTCTGCAAAGTTTCAAGAGTCAAGTACTGTCTTCTACGCTAAAATCGAGAGCTGTATAGAACATGCACCTAGCTTGGTAGCAACTTCGATCACCCAATTCCCGAGCGGTCCACCCCCAACTAGGAGAGCATATTCGTGTACAAGATGACTAGCCTACCGAAATGGTTGAGAAATACCGATCTCGACTGCCGATGGACTAAGAAGGCGATGGAGAAGGCTCCTTGAAGGGCAACTACATGATAATGGCGAAGTTTGGTTGCATGGCACGAGGATGGGGCGCTGCTTTGCTGCCTTACTGCCAGAAGATGGTGTATCCTCAATGACTCAAAGATTCTCGGTGTACATGTTCCATGGCCAATGTCGGTATCATAGGTAGAGACTCTGCTATGGGCAAGTCGTGGATGCAAGTTGGACAATGGATATGCTAGTATTTGACAGCAGGCTCAAACTGTACCTTGACATACGAATGCAAGGAGCACAAAGAGGTACGATTTGGTAGGTTATGCAAGGAGGATATCATTTCTGCCGCCCGGCAACTCAATATCCTCAAAGTTGAGAATGAAGTGGGACATCAGGCAGTGAAGGTTCACAATTGAAAATCGAAAAAGGGAAGGAGCATTTGACACGAGCGATGTGCAGCAAAATTTCCGATCTGCCAAGAAAGGAAAGAACATTTTAAATCTGCGCTGTACAACAGGCTGTCCCCTGAGATTCGGGGCATGAAATTGGCCGAGCAGGAAAATCTATCATTCGAGAGACCTTTCGAGAGAGGGAGGAGCTAGAAACCCAGCCTACAAGTTCCATTGCCGAATCCATAATTTCAACCACGCAGGCGATACAGCTGTCATCTTAGCCGCCTTTGGAATACGAACCAGACCACCAACTTCGCATCTCGACTCATTCCCGCTTTCCTTCCCACTCAGAAGGCGAAAAAAGTCGAGAAGCTTTACGGCAGGATTACTCTCGAGCACGGCCCCGTTGCTGCTCTCCTCCAACAATTTGACCCATTCCTTCAATGGCACCGACCTTCCTATACCAGCGGACTCCTGAACATCCTGTCTGATCTCAGACCATGTAGTAGTCCTGGGTTTCACAAGGTTGTAAACCGATATGTGACCCTGGCGATCAATTACTTTGCCAACAAGCTCGAGCATGATTGCCGATAGTACGTCTATCGGGACCCAGTCGAGCACTTCCATATTCCCCAGAGTTTCGGGCAGAGCTCCCAAATGTTCCGAGCTGGCTACGAGACTTGGAAACCATTCATGCTTATTCCATACCCCCTTATCTGTCAACGGCCCGGCAATTTGACCAGTTCGAAACACTGCCGTGGTCAAGCCTGTGGCATCGGAATATCTGCTAAGAAGATGCTCACCAACGAATTTGGACTCACCGTAGCCAAGCTGCTCAGGAGCGTCAATTTCCTGAATCACATCCTCTGGAAGCGCCTCCGAAGGATGATTGTGAAGCCAATTGAGACCGGACGATATACTTGAGATGAAAATTACGGGTGCTCTCTTGGCTGACTTCGCTCCCAAGTCAAGCAAATTGCGAACACCTTTGATCTGGGGCTCGAACGACTCAAGCATCAGGCTGAAATCGACTTTCCAAGCACTGTGTATAATCACAGTCACCTCTCGCAGCAATTTGGGGTAATTCTCGCCCAAACGTAGGTCCCGCTGTGCAAAATCCGCTTGCAGAAACTCAACTCGCTGGCCAGGTGCGTTAAACCCTGGGTCTCGATTGATTTTCTCTTGTCTTTCCCGTGCATTTGCAGATCTGTTTAGACAATAAATCCTGCTCACTTGGGACAGTGGCAAGGCGTCCAGTTGTGCCAACAAGTATGATCCCAGAGATCCTGTTGTCCCAGTCAAGATGACGCTCTATGGTGCTGATGATGCTGGTACACCATTGGATTTTCTAGGTAGCAAAGTTGATGGCATATCCCTTGTATACTTCTCGAGAATCGATCTTATTTGGTCTTCTCGCAAGCTCATTGCGTCTCTATTTGTGTCTATGTTTCCGTTTCGAAGATTCGCAAGACGAATAAGAGCTTCTACTACCTTTTCGACCGACCAGGCGGAATAGATCAGACGAGGGTTCACGTCCTCGGGGTTCAACGGTACCCCACATACTTTCAAAGCTGCTCGAATTCTCTGTACGATGATCATCACTCGCAGCGAGTCCAAGCCCCTTTGGAAGACATCCTCTGTGTTACATAGGTCATCCGCATCCAATGCCTCCACATATATCTCCTTGACGAATATCAGGATATTCGCGGGAGAATTTGACTTCGACAATGTCAAGCCTTCCGTGAGTAGACCTGCCTCTTGCGATCGGTATAGGTGTTCAAGTTCCTCTGCATACGCTCGGACAGTCTGCTGCCGCTGGATGGTTCCTTTACCTGCTCTTAAGAATGTCTTTCCAGGATCGGCAAATAGGATCAAAGACTTTGGAATCTTGGAGAAACCTGGAGCAATCTTGTTTGCTTCCTGAACAATTGGCCAGATATCGTCTAGAAGCTGGTGGCGCTCTTTTTCGGTCTTTGGAAAGTGTGCCGGGTCAAGCTCGATCAACAAGGATGGGATGAATCGATACTCGCCGATCACAAGAGCCGCCTTAATCGAAGAATGAGATCTGATGATGTTCTCCATTGGAATAGGATTTATCTTCTCGCCATTGGAGAGGACGATCAGGTCATCAGCTCGGCCACGGTATTTCCACCAGCCAGGCGCATTTTCGTTCGCGGAATAAAGGTCTCTGGTCCTGTACTCATTGATCCCTGGAAATACCTGAAAGACGGGCTGATACTTGTCTGTTCGATCATCCTTGTCGATAACCAATTCGAAGATTCCAGCCGATATTTCCTCAAATATGTACCCTATATCAGAGTAAAACTTTATCGAGTCCCATACATCGTTCTTGCCCGATATATGGTGAAACCGACCACATTCCGTCGCACCTATGTAACTATACAGGTGCGGCACTATTTTGGCAAGCTTCTCGCCAGTTGTCGGTCGCAGCGGCCCGCCCGCATATCCAACATGCTTAACATTTGCCAGATCCTGTAGTGCAGCTGGATCGTCTGCAAGCTCCTCTAGTATTGATGGTGGGGAGAGCAGCGTCGTAATAACACCGACCTTCAGCAAGTGGCCCACATATTGCGCAGTCATCAGTACCTCTGGGTGTCCTTGGACCAGTGTCATCTCCATCCACACAGCAAACATATTGTACCCCAAACCGCCTGCCTGTGTGGTGCGTCAACAATATTCTTCCAACGACAGCTTATACACATGAGAACAGGCTCAGCAACTCACGTGGAAATACGGCAAGAGAGAGAGCGCCTTCTGGTAGTAAAGCGAAATTTTCGAAATTGATTCTCCTTGTTCTGATGGCAGAACATTCATAGCATCCCAAGATCGAAGCATCTCATGAGTATACACTATAGGTTTCGGATTGCCTATCATTTCTCAGCAACTCTCGCGTGGAATTTCTTCCTTGTCACTTACCTGAAGAGCCCGAAGTGTGCAAAGTAATGACTTTGCTATTCTCGGCACTTGCTGGCGGCTCGTGGAAGGTATAATGAGGCACGGGATCCTCAGCCAGAACATCATCAAGCAGTGGCGCTCGCACCTTACGGACCTTCGGTGAGGCAGCGAAGAGAGGCTAGAAGCTCTGATCAAGGGACTGACAAGAGACAATGACTCCACAGTTGGCCCTTTTGAAGAGGTCCAATTGAGCTTGGATTGTGTTCCGCAATGAAGCGATTAGAATCTGCCAGATGCAGTTAGCGCCTTCCAGTAGAATCATCCACTCGAACTTGCCTTTCGACCTGTTTTCATTGTGGCAAGGACGAAGATGAGATATCTTAGATCGTTGGGGCCGAAGTATGCGAAACTGCCCTCCTTCTCTACGAGATCAGGCATCGTTTCTTCTAGCCACCAGCAGACACGATTGATGGCATTTGCGAACTGTGCATAACTAATTTCTCGGAAGCCAGCAGAGAGGCCGCGAGTCTTTGGGAACATTGCTACCGGTCTTTCATATTCAGATCTAGCTCTTTCGTCAATGATATAGACGAGCGATCTTCGGCCAAGGCTTTCATTTTCACTTGAAGAATTCATGATTGCTTCGGATAAAAGAGATACAAAGGAAGCAGAAAGAAGGAATCAATGGAGAAGTTTGCAGGCTTGAGATATTCTCATTGCTACCCTTCAGCTTACTTGGCGCTATCATCTCCCTTCATTCCGCGGCACAGTCCTCTTGTGGATTAAGATCACAATCATACACCATCCTGTGAGGCATTTCCTGGAATATCACATCCTCTAAGTGCCGATGAACGAGTCGTCGAGTCGTTGTCCAGCAATCTGAACAATCGTGGGACACAGCCGCGAAAGCTTATGCAGGGCTCGTATTCTTGGCGGAGCAGGACAAAGCCCGACAGCGCCGATCGTTTGCGATCGGGTCATCGACCGACTTTTTGCTCGGATACAAACTCCCACTCTCCTTGCTGACAGTTCAATGCAAGGGTGTTCCTACACTTTTCAAGTACAAGATTGGATCGAAAGTCATGGCAGGCTATCACATATTCTTATCATTATTGCAGGTTCAGAATTCGAGGATCTGACGAGGTTCACAAGTGTGGGGCTCATGTCAGATATTCGCCGAGCATGAGCATACCAGCGCGAAGAGGAAACCCTTGTATGCACAGGCATGGTGCAGCCTACTGGACCATAGTCGGTGTCGACTCCTTGATGTTCATAGGCGTTCACTTGTTGCAGGATCTGTGTCGGGTGGAATTTGATGCGTCGGCGTACAAGCGGGTATAAGACCTCACGAGAAGAGTTTACAGAAATCCCGCCGTGCAATGACATCATTTCTTCTGTCATTAGAGCAATTTTGGACAGTATCCTTGGTGACCAATTCAGTTCCACTCTTCATTCCCAGTTTGTTGCAGTGGGTTTTCTCTAATGCGGAGCAGCTCAACGAGGAACGACTCGCTATTATTATTGCTTCAGGCGCCTTTTGCATTGAATCGCAGCCTAACTCTATCGTTGTATGGTTATACTCTTCAAATTATAGATATTAGTAGAGAAGACACGCGTCTACGTCGCGGCTGCCGTTTAAGGAGACAAACTGTGGTTCACAGTAGGTCGATTTCAACTTCGGTCTCGGTAAGCCAAATCTACTTTGGTTTCCTGCGAGTTTCTTATTCTGTTCTGTGGGCTGTCATGTTTCAATTGGGACACTTTACTTGCTTTAGCTTCAGGTATAGATCACGATCTCTGGTCGTCGCTCTCGTCAACAGATAAACCTATCTTGACATCAAAGAAGTCACCATTTTACAGAAATGTCTTTGCTAAAAGTTTCGACCAGAATCGAATCTAATGATCAAAAGCTATGTCATTCACATCAGTCTGTATTTGGAGAACGTCACACTCGTACTTCCCTGCCTGCATGTCGGCCGTGATCTCTCACGTGCCTTGCTGACATCTCGGCTCGGCATCTAATCTCATCCCGAACATCATCCTCAACTCTCTCTCGAACACCTCCAAACGCCCTGACATCATCACCTCTACCTCTAATTATCTGCACGCTTTATATCACTATTTAGAAAAATGTTTTGCCCCTTTTGCGCAATCGCCTCAGCAATCCCTCCCTCCCCCTCCCCCGCACTCTTCTCCTCCCCAAAAGGCTCCGCATACCCCGTCCTCTCAACACCCAGCGTCATTGCATTCCTAGACATCGCTCCTCTTTCTCCAGGCCATGTACTTCTTTGTCCCCGTCGCCATGTTGAGAAAGCTTCTGGAATGAGTGGGGCGGAAGCTGCAGCGTTGGGGTTCTGGTTGCCGGTTTTGGGGAGGGCAGTTATTGGTGCATTAGGTAGGAAGACGGAGGAGGCAAGTTGGAATGTTATACAAGCGAATGGTACGCTTCGGATTTTTTTTATCTCGGTGATGTGGTTCGGTCAGGAAGGGGAGAGGAAATGGAGGTGGTGATTGAGGGAACGTAGGGCTGATGAGAAACAGGCACGGAAGCAGGGCAGATTGTTCCACATTCTCATTTCCATGTCATTCCTAGATTAGGTGAGGTTGATGAGAAGGCACGTGATGCGAGTGAGATTGGGGATGCGGAGAGGAAGAACATCGCGCTTGGTGAGGGGCCGAGAGTAAAGTTAGATGCCGGCGAGGGGAGGCGGTTAATGGAATTGATTAAGGAGAGGATCAAGGTGGAGGTAGAGGAGATGAAGGCGAGGGGAGAAGTTGGAGGTGAAGGCGAGGCGGGGTTGTTTGTGAAATTTGGCGGTGGTGGGTTGAAATTGTGAAGCAAGCCACTGCCAATGCCAGTAAGCTTCTGTTCGAAGGCACGTAGAATTTTGTTTCCTCGGTCACTTATTTGTTGAGGTCTCACGATTTAACACTGCCACAAGTGCCCCAAACATTTCGTACAATGCACGTGAACTCATCCAGGAAAGTTGCAAAGCACATTACCCACACACTTTCCCATTCCCCAGCTCCTAGTCTATTTTTGTTACCAAATACTCATGTCGGTCCAGCCGCATGAGGGCCCGCGCTTTTATTCATCCCATGCAGCACTCACCGCAAGTATTGCACAGGATCTCTCCATCACCATCTGGCTCCAAATCTGAACGCCCACTCAAAGTATCCCAGACGGAGATACTGTGCAACCAAAGCAGCTGTTGGCCGGACCCTCTCATCTGCCGCTCTCACGGCTTGAATCAAACAGCGAAGGTCCACGCGAGATACTCTCGTCGAGGCTCCCGAATAGCTACGCAGGTTGTGCTTGCTGCGGTCGGATTGCTGTGGACTGTCGAATCTATCACCAGACTCGCGAACGCCGTTGCCGACGCTGATGAGAATCTGCTTGAAGAACTACTCTAGCTCACTGCTATTCGAGGAGCCGAAACAACAATCATCTTAGCATCTATCAACTTTGAGTGTTTAAACAGAGTCGAGACTAGGGATATAAATACCCAGCACCCCCAATGTCACGCAAGATCATGCATCCTCCAAGGAGAAGGATGTTCTCGTTGTGAGTATCTTTATATTTGTTTCCGACAGAACATATGCATGCAATACCATCATCCATGCAGTCAAGCCTTCTAAGTAAAACGTCGAGGGTCATGAGTCTGATTTGACATGATGGATGCGGAGCCTGATCGTGCAGAAAGCATCTTTGAGGTAGCATCACCATCATTTAGGCCCGAGAGATGCTGAACTTGGTCGGCGCCCGGAGAACAGGCACATGAGAACCTGAGACTTTCTTCTTGAGATATATTTGAATCAAAAACGACACCAAATAGACTTGATTCAAGAACCATCTTGCTGATGTGCGAGTCCAGAAGGCGAGACAAGTCCGATGCTCGCCATGTGGTAACAAATATGGCTGCAAATTCCTCAAGTGGAAATCCACCCTAACAATTTCCAAAATGGCCATCACCTCAAACATGAATTCGGTGTGCTATAGCGATCAAACTTCACGAATGGACATTGATATATCTCAAATACGGTTGTGTGTCGAGCATGGGTGAATTGCCCCTTGAAATCTCTCCTTGTTTGCACCAAGCCCAGTGCCATATAGAACGAAAGCTGGTGCGGAGCCATGGTGAAGTCGCAAAGTTGTTTTCCAGCTGCATCGCCCTTAGCTTCAGTGACCAAAATCTAGAACAGATAAAAATATATTATTTTTTCTACCACGAGAGTTCAGCTTCACAAAATATAGCCTTTGCCATTCACTCTTTAGGATTGGTCCCGAGATAGGAAAGGTTGGGTGCAATGATGAGTAGGGGATTTGAAGCTACCCACGCTAGTAGGATTCACTGCCGTGACTAAACCCTCTTGGACCAAATATATTCTGTTCCTTAACTACTTAAGAAGTGTCTGACTTGAAGTTATTCCAGCAAAAAAGGATATCGTCTGCTACCAGAACCCAGAGCCCTTGGACAATTGAATCTGAACACATGTGCAACTTCCTAGCGCCCTCCACTTCTCACAAACCTTGTCGAGGAAGGAGCGAATCTCCTATCAGCCAGAAAACCAGGAATTTCCCCCTGTCTTTGATTTTCACTTTCAAGTCACTAATTATTACTTGAACATTCACTCTTTTGCTCGAACCACGGTCACGGGAACCGGCGCTAGCGAAGTCTTCCCCTATTCTTACCCGCTCGCTTAATCTATAATATCAATCTTTCGATAGTTAAACTTCGCAACAATAGCAAGGCAGACGCTATCCACAGCGCAAAATTTTCACTACTACGAGAACAATTCCTTCCACAAATTTCTTTCTTTCTACATATCTTGTCTCCAACTTCCACAACTCCAAACCCATTACAGAGGACAACTCATCTTGCGACTCTTACTACCAACTGGCCCTTCCTGTTGCCTTCACAGAAAAGAACCCACAGGTATCGCATTTACTCTCAACGAAGGCTCTGCATATCACGAGCGTGCTGCCACTCCAGGACAAATTCTTTGTGTTGCGTTGCGCATACATTTGCGTGTCACCATTGTGCGTTACCTCTACTACCACCATCAAGAGAAATTGATTACAATCAAAATGACCAATATCATTCTCGGCAAGCGAAAGTATCCCGATACCCCACGACCATCTAAAGCCGTCATTCGGCCAGTCACATCAACTCTCAAGCCTGCTCAACCGCCAAAATTCAGCAATCCAACTAGGATCAATAAAGGCAGAGCCTTCGCCCCTTCTCGTGGAGGAAAGCAACACCTCCCACCCAACGTCTTCGAGCGCCGGCGCACCCGCGATCACGTCGCCAAGCTCCAAGAATTGAATCCTTCCGGTAATTGGCTCGAGGAGGAGGGACTTACATTCACCCCCAAAAAGCGCAAGGTCCCCAAGCCCTACTCTCCCAACTGGTCACTCGATTATGAGGGCAACAACTATGTTGTCTTCAAAGATGAGTTCAACCTGAAGCTCCCCTACCCAAAAATCTCACGGCAGCTAAAGCTTGTCACAAGTCATGTGGAGCGCAACTTCAATGGGGTGAAAATGCTTTGGGGTAGAGAGGATTGGGAGGAGAACGCCGAGGAGGTGTTGGCAGAAGAGGAGCGGATCCGGGAGAAGCGAAGACGCGAGAGAAAGGAGAGGGAGCTTAGGGGGGCCAAGAGTTCTAGCCAGAGGCGTCGCAAGTTGAAGGAGAACAAGAGGGCTGCTTTGATTAAGAAAGAGGAGCAGGAGGTCAAGGCTGAGGTTGATCAAGAGGACATCTTGGGCCTGTCGGCTACAGAGGACAAAGAGACCCAGACCATGATCGACATCCCCAAGCAGCACAAGGAGCCAGCCCAACCTACTGGCCTTGAGAGAAACTCTGAGCAAGCTTTGATTCCGTTGGCGTTGCTGCAGATGAAGTTAAAGAGAAAGAATCAAATTCGTGCGGTCATTCTAGAGGGAGGCAACCAGAGTGGAATTTGGCCCAAAGGAAGGAGAACTGAGCGTGTATGATATTTGAACGAGACGTGTTGGAGATTCCAGTGGGGGCAGGAGACTGAATAAACTGGGGCATTATGGAGTTTGAGCAGGCTTGTATGATATGGGCTGGGCTTCTAGCGATGGATAGACAAAATGAATAGCGCTGCATTGATGCAAGGAGAATACTGGTATGTGAGTTGAGCCGAATTATTGTGAAAGCCCAAGGGCGTGGCGTTGATTTTCACAACTTGTGAAAGCACATAGAGGGGAGCTTCTTGAAACCATAACGTATTCCTTAATCGGAATATCAGGAGAGTCTTACCATCAAGGCAATTGAAAAACTTTCATCTACTTGCAAAACATGTTGTCCAGGAGAAGAGGAGAGGCCAAAAGCAAAGGGTATAACTCAACTAGTCTCTAAAAAATGCAAAGCTTCTAGCTTTCAACCGCACGCTAGGCAGCAGGGGGTCGAGAATTGAGTCAACGAGCAACATTCACACGAGTAGAAAGCCCAAACCCATTTCAAAGCCTCGCTCGAGACGATTGAGCTTTCGGTCGGAGGTCCTGTCCAGCCAGTGGGACAACCTCGAGTTCTTCGTGCAGTTTCGCTCTTCATTTTGGATTTTTCCATTGCGCTAGGTAGACAGGACTGTTCTTGAATTGATAATCATTATACTTACTCACCTTGCTTTCACGGACTGTGACTTACTTTGATATGAGTCCTTCTCCGTCTGCATTCTCCCAATTTGGCTGTGGCCTTGACACTACAACCTCGACTGCCTCGAGACTAAGGCTCAAGAAACTTCGAGGTGCTTCCCACCCTCGAGTCACGGCTTCATTACTCAAGTTTAGCCTCGTATCCTGGCTCGATCTCATGCTGAAGCCTACCAGGCCTCCATGACTGCCTCGGTCAACTTCACCATCCCCCTCATGATCGCAGACTAGCTCCACCAGCATTCTAAAGTCCTTTACTCATAATCCCTTTGAGCCTCATCAGCCTCACGAAATCTCACCCAAGCTTCAGCTACCGAAAACCCAAGTCGTCGGTTCCCAAAATATACGAGGCAACCGCTGCGGATGACTTCCTGCAGCCTCCGGGCTTCACCATCGGGTAACGCCGCATCCCGTTCATCCTCCTCGAACCCGACGGCTGAATATAACTTGTCGTTGTTATTGTTGGAGACCGTGGAGACCGAACGAGTCACAACTTTTGATGCCACGCTGTTCAGCCTGCTCCACAGGTAGAAAGGTTACCTTTCCAACATGCCTCGTCGACGCCTCATGACCGCGCACCCGCATTCGGTCTTGAGCATCACTAACGTATGTTTGGAACAAGGCAAACTCCACAATATCGAATTCAAGAGTCAAAAAATAACGCGATACGCCCGAACGACGCCCAGGACGCTTGTTCCATGAATTGAGGTCGCACATCTCGAGTCCTGCGGCCTTCTGTGGCCAAAAGGATTGTAAACTTGAAATGATGAAAACCCTCATGAGTGCCTCTATCAGTTCAGATCTCGATTTCTCGAGGCTGAAAACTCAAATCTTGGCAGTTACTCAGGGAGAAATACGCCATCGCAAAAAAAGAAGGCAGGGCATTCCTTCTGCCGACATCAATATTGATCACCAAACCAATTCTATCGCGCCATTGGTAGCATGACAATCTAACCATTCCAAGTGCATCAACCAATGGTCATTCGATGCGACTTCGAGAAGGTGATACAATCTCGATCGTTGGGGTTTCAAAACGAGGCAACCACTATTCCTTCTCGGTCACCGAGAAATCCACGGCAAGGCTGCAAGGTACGGAAATACAAATCCTGGAATGCAGGAATCACAAGCGCGCGATAACATGATAAGTAATAGCCATCGATGTAATCTCGTATTGAGGCCGGCATTCATCGAGTGAGGCAACGAGACTCGGTGCCCAGGACGTATGGCATTGTGTAACTTCAATAAAATTAAGGAGGTTGGTATAGTGGTATCACCTGCATATCTTTCGTCTGCCTTATCGAATTCTTGGTGAGAGTTGACATGTGCAGCATGTGTCTTCTGCATTATACCCTGCCTTGTTGTGGTCGAATTGAGGAATGACATGGTGAGATGGGTGTTTGCAATCGAGCCAGTGAGAGGGATGCGCTTAAACGAGGCAACCGAGTACATCCAGGATGGCTGACAATTGCTGATCGAAGAACTCGAGATGGGCGAAATGATTGGCGAAGTGGTATTTGGGAATAGCATCATTTCTGTGGCACGATATCCGCATTTTGAAGGAGGGGTGAGATCAACATTGGCTTGTGATGTGGTCATGGGGAATATGGATCTTGCTGAAGATCTGGAGCAGCTTACGCGTGAGCTTGTCTAGCTGAAGAGCAGAAGAAGGCAGACTGAAAACGCTTCGAGTAGCTGTGATATGATTCCTGATGTTTAAGAAAGTCCTACAGAGTCAAGAAAATCCAATCATGCTAGAGATCCTGACCCTGTCTTCGAAAGCTTCATCAGAAAGCGATCCCACAAGCGTATCACTTGATGTTTCTGATATTCCAAATCCCTGACCGATATACGAATAAAGACACGCTGGATCATTTGGGTCAGATGGAAAAGGGTCACGTGGCTCGCTCAGAACGACTATCGACGCTCGTCTCCCTGTTGGTATTGATCTTCCGAATTGCGGAGCAACATATCTTGCCACACGAGGTCTTGGGCTGTTGGTGAAGTTACTTAATTGCTTCTGTAAGGCGCAAAGGCTGTTGTAGGATAACTTTGGAAGGTCCACCTTGGATGAGCCACAAGACATGCTCTTTGGAATGTCATGCAAGGTTATCTGGGGGAGATAATCCTCAATCGGAGAGAGATTCGTCTCCAATATATCTTTGAACGAGCGAGGGTGTATGCTGGGGAAATCCTCGAGGCCCAAGATGTAGAGCTTATGCTTCTCGATTGAAAGGTTGAGCTTGAATTTCAAAAGTGGAACAACTTCCAAGCATTTCAGCAAAACATCTTCGGATTCTGGGCAAAAGTAGGCACCATAGTCGAGACGAAGATTCTTCAAAGTTTTTCTTATAGTAGCAACCTGCTTATGCCCTGCTTCTTTGAGGTCATTCTATTGCTAATTAGCTTTTCCTGCTAGACGAGACGAAGGAGCCGCTCACCAAAATTCGGTCAATAGTATCTGAGGCGCCTGCGGAATTTAACATTGGCCGCTGGAGGAACCGGTGCAGTAATTCTAGAGCGAGTAAAATGCGCGTGGCTTGACCTGATTCTGCTGGGGCTTGGTTGACCATGAGGACGATATCATTGAAAAGGATTTGAAGGATTTCAGTAGTCGATGAGAGAAAACCTTGCAAACACATCTTGCTTTCGTCGCTGCTCACATTTCGAGCACAGTAGACGTGGCACTCATCCAGGTTGTACCAAACATTGGACCAGGCGATGAACTGAAGACATGCTGAGGGGACACCAGCCTTTGATAAATTAGATCCTGCTCCGATCAAGTGCTACTTGAATCACGTACCATTGAAACGCGCAGTTCTCGAGGAAGAATCTCTAGTGTGGCTCGATGCATGAATTGTAGCATCTACTCCCACTGCAGGAACTGCTTGGTCGAGACGCCTTGAGCTGCTATTGCAGAAGGCAAGTGTGGGGTTGGTGTCAACGCCACAGGCTGGTTCCTATCTGAATACATATTTGGTGGAAGACTTCCACGCTGCAGCTCAAAGTGGCAGATCAACAACGCAGAGGATGTTGGGGGTGTATCTATGGTATTTGAATTCCTAAGGTGTGTTGCTAATTCTTTCAGACACCTGTGAATATTTTCTATCACAATAAGTAAGACTTCATACAACAGCAGTGGACAGCTCACCTGGCTCAAACACCAGTGCCGGGGCCATGATGGGAGGACGATTTAGCCTATGAGTCCGGACTCTTTTCTGGCAGCATGAACACTTCCCTGTTGGCAACTTCTATTGTTGGAAGAGAATTTCAGAACGTATTCTCGTGGAGAGGTTGCAAAACTTACATCAGCACATCCAACGCGCGCATTCTGCAACCAAAACACTCATTTTGATCCCCGAAAGAAGCAGAACCACTTTCTCGAGTACCATCAACTATTTGTGAGGTGCCTGGACATTGCTCACGCATGGAAATGCTTTGGTTCCCAAAATTGTCGATATTTGACATCGTCGGAGATTTTGGAGCGATCAGACGCCCTGGTGGACGGTTTTCGGTGGCTGGCGTGTTGCTGATTTGTAATGGCCCGACGACATTTCTAGATGAAAGATTTCTGTTTGTGTCGCTCCTTGTGCGAAGTCGCTTTGATAAATGAGATATCGCATCGATGCTGAGACTGTACTGATTGCCAGATCTCTCTGATGATTCTTGGGCTAAGTCACGTTTCAGACTAGGTGAGCTATGAATAGGGAGTTGAGGTTGCGTCGTTAAGGTAGAGTTTGCAGACTGCATCGAGGGTACGAATTGCGAGTCAACCCTGTTTTGCGTTGGCTTCAAGGCACCCCATAGGTATTGGACGTCTTCGTTACTTCCCGAAGGAGGATTCAAGTGGACGTCTTCATGAAAGGGAAGAAGTCTGTCCATTGCAGCTAGGTCTGTGTGAAGAGCATCATACATCTCAGCGTCATAAAGTACTCTGAGCCCTTGATTTTGGTCGAACCAGGGGTTAAGAATAGGTTCGATGGGCAAATTTATACTTGCGGAAGGAACGTTGACTCGGAAAGTGTTTGAAAGAGGTGCGTAAATCGTATTCGAGCCGGGTTCTCGAAATTTCGCACTATATTCATACTGTACTTTTGGTGATGGACAGAGATATTCTGGTCCTAGTTGAGCTGAGACAGAATGCTGCTGGAATGTAAGGTGGTTGAGGGTTGGTTTGGGAGGTAACATTGATAGAGGATCGGCTTGACTCTGTGGCTCCCACTCCACTGTGCCCTATGATTGTTAGTAAACACAAGTCAAGATGGAATCTCAGCCAAGAGTAATTTACCTGGCTATTCTGATCATGATATACATTGGCAAAATCGAATAGCAGTTCCGAGAACGCATTGAGGTTCTGTGTCAAAGGGAACAGCACGTGACTGGGAGATATAGTTTTGACGTGATGTTGTCCAAAGTCTGACAAAGTCGTAGCTAGACTGGTATTTTCAGAAGAAAAGCAAGACGAAGACGTTTTTTCGATATTTGTGCTACTAGACTCGGCCTCGTGCCATGAGTACTGCTGTGTATTATTGTCACATGTCGGTTCAGTTGTCTTCTCGGGACTCCATTGCTGGTGATCCACATTGTGCACAATTGGAAGCTCTTCGAAACTCCATTGCTGTGGATCCATGCCAGGAACAATGAGAGGAGGAGTAAGTGTAAAGGTGTAAAAGTGTCTGATGTCCGTTAGCAGAAGGGGCCCTGAAGAAGGTTTCCTTCGTTATTTATATTCCTGGTGCAAGAAAGTCCGACCAAAGAGCAAAACCTCCCGGCCATGCTTCGAGCCCCCGAATGCATCGTCGGTGCGGCTCGAGATTCACCAACCGTGCGAGATGCAGCAGTGGCGGAATTGCCGCGATCTCAGTGGCTCCTCTTCTCGCGAGATCTTGAGTTTGGCCAATCCTGAGAGAGCAAGATTTTTCTCAGCCACACTCAGGTCTCGCTGGACGTCATCCCAGGATTTATGTTTTCGCTGCACGCTGATACTGACCAATCAGACGAGACTGGGTTTCGCTGAGCCTTGAATTTGGCCATCAGGAGGCTCAAATGAATAAGATCACTCAAATTCCACTGAAGGAACCAAGAAGCGGCATTTGGTGCCAGCCCCGGTACATAATTAGCCTTTGAAATCAGGCCCATCATACTGTACAACGATTTTCAACACCAGAGCTCATTCTCGCCAGGGCAAAATCAGTCAATCAGAGCCCATGGCGTTGATCAGGACATGTTCATGGTAGCAGGTCCTTTTAGGGCAACTCACTTTACGATGATAGATAAAAGGATACTGTCTGCTCCTTCATGATCTTTGCAGACTGCAACAATTCAACAACTTCACCAAACTCTAACAATTCAAAACGAAAGACCATGTCTCCAGACCAGATCATCACACTCACTGTCGGGATCCGTCAGATCACGGCAGCTCTGCTGACCATTAGGCTAAACTACCTTTTCTATCGAGCCATTGCTGCGAGTGAGCTACCCATCTGCTTCACATGGAAACTGACCAGACATCAGATCGCAGATCACGCGACTTCCAGCTAGGTGCGATCACAGGCGGAAGCTAAACGAAGAACGAGAAAGGGGTTCGGATCATGAGAGTCCCGCAAAGTGTGTGGTGGGCAAGATGGACAATGATGTTAGGCACGACGGAAAATACTGGGCAATTGGGGGAGGCAGTAATGAAGGAAATAGATGATGGAAGTAAATTCAAAGACAGAACAACTACTCTTGAAGCTAAAGGAAAGCACACCGATTCGCCCATCTCAACCAGCAACTGTGACAGCGAATCAAATGATCAACGACAGCACCTCCCACAAGTACGACAAGACCCCTGCAACCCCACCATGAAATCAAACTCCTTATCTCTAAAGAATTCCCAAACTTGTCTCGCAGTAGGTCTCTTCTTCGGACTCAAAGCCGTCATAACAGAAAACAGCAGCCTGACTTCATCTCTCGTAATCGGGTTCTCAGCAATCGGCATATACTCCAAGAATTGTGCCTCGAGAGGAGTCATCCGTTGAGGCTCAAACCAAGAAGGTCTCCTTGGGTTATCCTCAGCGATCTGTCTTCGTTGCTCGACTGCAGAGGGTTTCTTGGTGACGTATATATAGTCCACCATTTCACCAAATACGAGGCCTAGGGAGAAGACATCTGCGCTTCGGCCGTGAGATTTGCCGTTTCGAGCTTCGGGCGGCATGTACATCCAAGTCATACCATCTGGACCCCAGTCTGAGCTACCTTCCTCAGCGTTACTGAACTTGCTACGTGATGTTAGTATTCAGGCGGTTGAGATGAGAGGAAAGAAATATTTACCTGGCACTTCCGAAATCAGCTAAGATCATGATATCGCCCAAAACAAGAATGTTGGCAGGTTTGATATCCTTATGCTTGATACCCGCTCCATGAAGATACGCCAGCGCATTGCTCAGACAGCCCAAGCCCTCAGTCATGGTTCGAGTCCAGTTCGCACTTTCGTTTTCTCTTCCATAATGCATGAAGGCTGTCAAATCCATCTCAGCCACTGGGTAGAAGAGACAGCTGTAGACATCACCGACGACATAAGAGCCAACCAATTGAACAATGTGTTGATGCTTCAATTCCTGCAAAATTTTCTTCTCTTCAAAATGTGTAGGCCTTCTGGGATTGATGATCTCGGATTTTCGAGCTAAGACCTTTCCTTGACAGATTACTCGACTGACAGTAGCGTTGGATTTCCCAATGAGCGAGCTAACTTCAGAGGATGCTGCATCTTGCCAGTATCCTTTTGCAGGACGTCTCGGTATTCGTTTTGGAAGTGGCCATTCTCGACCTGGAAAATCAGATTCGTGTTCGAGAATCACATCTTGAGGATTGTCTGGGAAGCCAGTCCAGTTCCAATTGCTGGGGAGCCGCCAATTCTGCTCGGGGTGAGGTCTGGAGCCGCTTGAAGATCGTGATGAGCTCGAGTACGGGCCATTGACCATGCGGCTGCTGGTGTAGGAATAATTTGTGGTTGTTCTCGCAGAGTCAAAAGTCCGTGGCAAGTAGTTGTATATATTAGACATGGCTTTTCTTGTGCGTAACTGTGGTCTGGTATTAAACTAAATATGCTTTCATTTCGTTTCTCGACCAGCTGGTGCCTAGTGTGGCTTATGCCTCGCGAGTGCGCCCTGTCTTTTTTTTGTTTTTACGTTTATTACGTTTGTTTTAAGCTTTACCGAGAATAGTTACTATTTTAAATTTACTTTAAATCTATTTAACGAACCAAGTTTTAAATTAAAAATTTAATTTAAACGTTTTATAAATATTTAAAATTAAAATATTTTTTATTTATTTTGAAAAAAAAAAAAAAAAAAATACTCGTTTATCGATTTATTAAACGAACTAATTAACGAACGAAAAAATTTAGTGTTTTTATTTATTTATTTTATAAACTTTATAAAAACGCTTTTATAAATAATTATAAAATTTTCGATTTTAATAATTTATTTTAAATTTTTATTTTTTATATTAATATTATATATATAATTAAATTTTTTTTTAATAATTTAATTAATAATTATAAATTCGTTAAATAAACGTTTAATTAAAAAATATTTATATAATATTAAATCGAATTAAAATTAAAATTAAAATTTAATAAATATAATAAATATAATAAATATTTTAAATTTTAAATTATTTTATAAAAATTATTATAAAAAAATATAAAATATAAAACGTAATATTTTAATAATAAAATTTGAAACTAGATTGATTATTAATAAATTATCGGTTATTACCTAAGTTAATACCGAAAGTAAATACAAATAAAATTAGCGCGTAAAATAAGCGACTTTGCCGTGGTCGTTAAATGTGGTCGACGCCTCGCCTTCGAAATCAGGAGCTCGAATTGAATTAGAATAAAAAAGGGGACGATCAGCAACTTGGCAGTTTCAACTGTGTTTGGACAAAGGGGGGATTTGGGCGAGGTTTTCATCATAGAAATTGATCAATTTACTTATTTGAGTATATTATTTGGTATTACTTCTACAAACATGTTGAATTACATGTCGACAAACCATCAAATGGTTGCTTGCAATGACATTAACCTCCAAGATTCTTGATAAGGAGGAACGCCGATGCGATGAGGGACAGGGTCGTGAGATTATAGCAATAATATACAACCCGAACGTATAAATTCTCCTTGCGTTGAGAGACACGATAACATATGTTCAACTCATTTCTGATGCGAGTCTGCACCTTCTCACGTTCGAAGCATCTTCCGCTTTGAGACGTTTATTTTTGAGAAAGTTGCTGATTTGAGTCAGAGGGATATTTTCCAGGGAAGTGTGATGGTAGAAAAGACAGGAGAACTTACAAATGATCACTATTGCCTGTCCATTGAAGTCGAGGTGTGCATCCTCTCAATTTGCCTCAACACGACTGCAGACCGTCGGACAAAATCCAATAACGCGAAAGAAATGATTTGAGGACGCCCTCTCAAGATGCATATTTTTCGGAGTCTAACGGCCTTGCTGAGAATTGTTTTTGATCATGACTGTAAGTAAGCCACCCCCCTAAATCGCAGACACGGCATGCAATCCACATGATCCTTTCTTTCCTGTCATCAGTCATAGAGGCCACCTCCATGTGCTTCTCTTCGTCATCAATCTTCTCATTGGCAAACCACTTCTCTGGATAGTAACCATCCGCCCACAGTAGACCCCGCATAGCGAAGTCTTCAGGAAATGGACGCACGTCATCTTTGATTGGCAAGGGGAATTCCTTGCTCTCGATGCGGTTAGGTGTCTTGTACGGCGCCAGGAGTGTGTTTAACAAAATAGCCAATTTTGCCCAAGGAAAAGACGGTGCTAAGAGGGCCATCGCACGAGGATGGCAAGCCATATAATGCATGAACACCATAGTGACATGGATAAAAGGAAGGACGTTTGGATCCCCAATCCTGCCGAGAACGACCTCTAAAGTTTCATTGCTGAGACCTTGAGCAAGTTTAAATGACTTCATCGATTTTGCAACGGTCTCCGACGCGGTCCCAGTCATCTCAACATCAGTCTCTGCTGGCTTATCGTAGGTAGCTTGCATTACGGGGTTGTCTTTGGATGCAAACGTAAGCATGCCAACGCTGTTCGCAATAGCAATATAGTAGCCCTGCTCCATGAACTTCCGTGTCACTCTGCCAATCTGGTTGTCAAGAAGACCGATAAACTCCTTCTTCGTGTCCTCAAACTTCTCAATGTTCTTATTTGTAAAGAGTAAGCCATGCGCCTTCACGAAAGACATATCGAGAGGAGGCAATCTCAGTTGACCATGAGTTGAGTCGGCATCAAGGACAGGATTGAAGAGTGTAAGGATCGATTCTCGAGCAGAGACGAATGGAACAGCCACGCAGAGTGATTTTGAGTAATAGAACAGCTGCTGTAAAGCATTTGGTCTGGCCAAGATCGCAAGGTGGTGATATAGTCGTCCTGTAGTAGGGGCTTTGTCTGAAGCCTTAGAATACCAATGACGTGCCACCCCTGTCCAAACCTCTCTGTCTCTTATGTCGTCGTCCTCGATTGCCATCCTATAGCGGCCAAGATCTCCGAGGCATTCGATCCAGGTGTCTTCGAACGCAGGTACCGTTTCATACAACAGGGCCATCATAGAGTAAGCCAAGTAGATGAAGGCAAGCATGTGATCTAGGCTTGCAGGTAAACGGTGACGGAGAAGCTCGAGGAAGGAATGAATCCCGTGACGCCACATCCTTGCGGGCATAGCGTACTTAGAAGCCAACCGTCGTAACGCTGGAGACGCACTGGGATGTTGTGATGCGAGGAAGAAATCGTGGTGTTCGTGTAGCAGAGTGCGGTGGAGCGCTATCAACGCCTGCCACTGTTCATTGTTGAGTTTCGGCTGGGCTTGAGGGTCTCCTTGAGCTAACGTCGCCTGTTTATTGTCGACCTCGATACATTTGGCCTCTACCATTACCAGTCCTGCGTATATCCCCTTGACCTCAGCGACAAGTTGTTCTTGGGATATCGGTCTAGTCTCTGGCTGAAGGATGATGTCGTAACTGTCGTCGCTGACAGATGAGAATAAGGTTTGGGAAGCAGGAGTTTTGACAGCTGTACTTGATGGTGTTGTAGAGGTCCGTGGGCTCTGTGATTGGTAAGGTTTCTGTGGCCTCTGTTGATATGGAGCTTTCCTAGCTTTCTGCGCATGGACTGAGGCGATATTGGACGGGTCCACGGATGACCTCGATAGAGGTGCTGCGCCGTCTTGCTCGTTCCACAAGGATTTCCTCGCAGCCGCTGGCCTTTGCGTATCAAGCATGTTCTCTTCAGAAGGTGTTCCGTACTGGGCAGAGGTTGGTCTTGCCTTCGAGCGCCGTGGTGGAGGGGAGGCGGAGCTGTCTCTGAAGGGAGAGGCAGAGCCAGCAGATATACCATCACCGATTGCTGCTCGCTTTCTAGGTTGCCCATCTGGCGCCTCGTCCACATCCCTCATGTCAACATCACCACCTTCAGGGGTATCTAGATTCAAGGCTCCAAGGCCGGATATAGATCTTGTGGGGGCTAGGCGCGTCGGTGTAGTCAATGGTCGTTTTGCAGGTGGTGGTTCAGGCTGCGCCCGGTTTACTTCGTTTAAATTAGGTTTGCGATTGGAATCATCCTTCTGCGGAGTCCTGTACAATCAGTTTGTCAGCCTTGTGTATAGAAAGCCCGGTGACAGGAAGGTGTGGCTAAAGCTCGTCTTGCAGTGCGCCACCAGTGTTGCCTAGGGGAGTGTTACACACTTTGAGGTCTTCTGAGCACATTCCGCCTCGAATTGCCCTCGAAAGTTCTGCAGAGCCTCATCTCCAGTAGGTAAATGTTCGAAGTGATCTGACAAGGCGTGGTCCCAAAGGATTTGGTTGGAGGTAAATATTCGTCGCTCGGGACACAGCGTACACGCCCAAGAGGGAGTCGTTTTATTGTTCCGCCGGAGTTGCTGGATCCAGCGATCGGACACGTCTGGTTTTTGGTGTTTTTCTTGGCTCATTGTAGTCTATATGATTGCATGAGTATTATGACGATGGGTGGTGTTGAGTTGGAACTTACGAGTGGGGTCGAAGCGAAGTTGATGCCTCAAAAAACTGGCGTTCGCTTGGATGATTTTACGACAAATGCAAAGATCGAGAAACCGCTATTTGGCAACTTGGCCAGTGAATGGTAAAGAAGACGATAATTCTCTGAGGATCTGAAGGGCACGTTGAGGAAAAGGGCAATGCTATACTTTATTCTATGGACATTGCCAGCCTTTCGCGCGCATAGCGATGTTTGTACTAGCCCGAAAACCCGGCATCCACCAAATTTTGCCTACCGACATGGTTGGCATGGTTCGCATTTTCGTGCGCACTGCTATCAGCCGCATTTTCGCGGCGCGTCCATCGCCCACTTTGTTCACCGAAGCTCGCCACACCATTTCTGCCTGCCACCTTTGAGCAACCGCCCTTAGACCAATGGCCTCACCGACGAAGGAAGGCCGTCAATTTTCTTTAGAAATCTTCCCGAAGGTCACTTTGCTGGTCGTCATCAGGAACACTCGCTCATTGTGAGCACACGTACGTCGATACCACCGCCTCAGAATTCGTGATGCTGGCCAACTTTTGGTCGATCTCGAAGAGGATTCTGGCAAACTTATAGTAGTTCGCGAACGACTCGTCACCCTTCATTCCTGCCGTAACGCCTTACCAAACGGAAACAGCTTTTGTGATGTTACAGGGCGGCTGAGCGGGGAGATGTGCTTATCTTCCAGAAGCCACTAAATGCATGTGTCATGCACATGGGGGCACATTCACCCGAAGAATACTCTTTGGGCGCTACGACCCCACCTGAAAGCAATAAGTGTCTCAGAATAAGTTAGAACACAATACAATTTAGACGCTATAAGTGGTGATGCGAGAAGAGCCTCTTTGGGGAGAGCGCCCCCAATATCCAACCCATATAAACCAGTCTCATCGCAGCCCGCCTTTGCGTGAATGCTTTTGGATGCCGCAGCCCTCCCCCGCGGCTCGCGATCTTAGGGAGCCTTCATTTCCGCTTCAGCCTCTTACATTCCTTCAGGATCGAGCAACTCTGGCCATTAATCCTCGGGAATGACAAGGCAAAAGAGAGGCTTGATCACGCTTATATCAGGATATATCATTGGGGGCTTTTCAGATCCAATTGGTCACAACACACTCGGTGTGAGAATTCAATGTTTTCAGCTTCTCGGTCTTATGGCAGTCAGCTTAACCGAGGGCAAATCAGGAGAGAAGTCACGAGATATTCTTCTTTGGACGACATGTTTTCTCCTATTCCTACCTGTGGTCCTGGAAAATATTGTTGATAGGTCATAGATTCTGCAATGCAGTCAACATGATCGGGGGGGGGGTCCATTATGTAATCTTTGTCTCGATGGCATTGACGACGGGCTTACCGAGCGAGGTCATGCCTACCCCTTTCTCTTGGACTTAGTCTACACTCAGTGCCTATGCTAAACATCCACAGCACCAAACAAAGGAAAGTCGTCCGCAGAACCCCAAGCGATGGTCTATTCTTCAGAAATCTTTGCATCAAAAGCTCTGTATTGCAAACTCCTGTTGGTTGTACGTCCTTTCTGCAACAGCGTGGGAAACGCTCCAGTGTGTCAACTCAGGAGAGGGCTTCGCCTCGCTACTTTCATCTCAACCGAAGTACATCGCGAGCATTTCACCTCATCATAGATTTCCCTCAAAGACCTCCAAGTCCTTAGAATCTACAATGCGGGCAGCCTTGACTTACTCCACACGGATTCTCAAATTCGTCCTGGCGTTCATTGGCTCTATTTCCGAGTCGAGGCAGCAATCGATGTCTAGGAATAGACCTAGACCATCATCCACGGTCGCAATCTTCCCTAGCTTGGAATCATGACGGTTACAGCGGCACCACGAATGTCTTTGAAGCCTTCGAATTCACGCCCAGCAACTGAGACGATTGGGGTTGTCACTTCCAGAATCAGAGTTTGGTGTTGGGTGACGCACACTTCGTCACATTCTGATGATCCTCACCGACTCTGAGCATACCTATACCAGGGATCCAGCGTCCAGAGGACCCCCGCTTCTTCGCAGTTTTACCAACCATTATGAATCTCCCGTAGGCAAACCTTCCCTTCGTTTCAAGATGCTGGCGATGAAGCTTTCGACAGCCTCACTTTTGCGATTGAACAGGCCCATGCAGTCTCGCGGCGCTTCTTCAACACCATCCGCCATAGAGTGGTTCACACAGTCGACAGCGAGGCAATTGCACGCGCAAATCGAAGCATATTCCGGATCTCTACACTGCTTCCGCGAAAAAGTATACACGTCTTTACTCGTCGGCAAAAGTTTGGTGGGATTTCCGCACTACACAGTGAGTCACAATGTACTCTCGGCTCTCGTCATCGAATCAGAGTACTTCATTATTTCAAATGTCCTGATTTCGTTCATTTAAACTGGTAAAAAGCAGCCTAAAATGTACTGTGGGGAAATAACGTCGCGGCCCGAACCTAAGATAGCTGGTGCAAGGTGCCTTCATTGTCGTTTACGTGGCAGTGCTTTTTAATCTGCCTTATCCATCATTTGCGCGCGTTTGAACTTTGTTGTGCATTTCATTGGAGGCTTAGCAATTGCGTGGTGAGGCGTCTGAAGAGTTTGTGTATAAAGATTTACTTTCAGGAGGATTGCCGCGTGTCCTATCCTAGAACTTCACGCCACAGCATAATGTCTAATCAAAGTTGAGATCAGACACGCTCAATTCAAATTTATGGAGCTCTGGAATTATGAACGTATGTCGCTGTCATTTCCTTTCAAGCATGTTGTATTTGTGTGCCCAGTAGTATGGCTAAACATGGCCATGGGCGTCACATCTGCCCCTGAATGCGTTCTGCCACGTCCATTTTATCGGTTGTCTCAACAGCCATATTCTTCTAGCTCAAGCCAAGCAATCATGAGAGCTGAATCAATTTTGATGATACTCTTGAAAGAGTCATCGTACTGTGACATCGGCGCTGGGCCAGCTACGGTACCGAATGTCACACCCTGTTGAATCATCTCGTTAAGGCCTCGTGATAATTAGACAATCTTCAGAGCAGTGATAGGCCATGAAGTACGTACTGTTTCCACCGCTCTTGTATGGTTCAGCTTGTTCAAATTCACGAAGGGGGACCAAAGAGTAGCTGAGCTTTGAATCTCACCTCAGACTCGCGAAGCTCGTTCCGGTCAATACTTCGTGACAAATCCTTCGTGTAGCAAACGCTTGAAGTCAGCATTCATCCGCCTCATTATTGAGCTCCTTTGAAACGCAATTGAGGGCATTCGGAATCAAATTCAAACCGAAACCACCGTAACTGACGTGTCAGCAGTATACGAATCAGGGGGCGCAGTCTCGCCTTTGTTCAATAACCGATACCCGACGTCCCCCTCATCCGAGTCGGCAAGGCGGGGTTACGAGCGTTACTGATCCAAATTTCGTCTGCTCATCTCGCAATTAATGCTTTAGCTTGTTGCCTTAAATCCTCATTTATCCTTTGGGGAATTTCGATGCGTTGGGCTTGAGCGAGCTTCCGATAAATGCGCCGACTGGCAGTCTCCGAACACTCAATGTCGGAACCCGCCGGAAAGGATACCCCATTTTCAAAAATTTGCTGCTACCACGTGCAATATTACAATCGCTTTCATTCAAATTTGAAATCTAGTTCGTGAGTTATTTAAGTGGCGAAATTCTCTCCAGCTCTTCATGCCTTTCTCCAAGTTTTCCCTGCTGAAAAAGCATATTGAAAGTGGCTGAGCTTAAGCGCGCCAGTCACGAGCCGACCGGCCTGCTATTTCTGGCATATCTGCAAGCCTCGAATATGAGGAGCTGGGATTTCAGCGAACATCAAAACGATATCCGCAAAAGATTTTTTCCACAACCTGCAGAGAGTCATGTGGCGAAGAGATTTTTGAGGATGATTCTCAGACATTCGGCTGATCGGATCTGCCTTCCGCGAGAGTAAAGGTGGCAATCTTAGCAAGACGTGCCATTGGCCCTCGAGTCAGGGCCTGCTAAGGCCAGTATGCAGGTCCCAACAGATATTTCAAGAAAGATCTTTGTTCTTCCATTCGCCTTCGAGTATATTTCTTGTTTTTATTGTTGCGAGCTGATGTATCTGAGGCTCTTGTATAGTTTTCACTGCTATTTGTTCATCTACCTTCGTATGCTTTTTGCCTCCAATTCTTCCATTTGCTAATTTAATCCCAACCGCACAACATCACAGACCTTTGCCACTCATGCGGCATTACTCGCAACCACGGCGGAAATGTCTAAGCGTTCGTCCAGTGATGACGCCTATGACTCTCTTCTCCATATTACTTGCCCTCAAGGACGACGCCTTTCAGCCACCCAAACACCTACTCCACCCCCTGCCATCGCGGATCAAGCTGGTACAGCCACAAGCCAGAACAAACGATATATCGCTCAGCCAGTCAACTTCTCGGATGAGTCCTATCGCCGATGATTGAAAGACTTGACCTCCGCATTATCCACTTCGAGCCATCTCGTGTCGCCGGAGGGTTGTCTCCCGCCGGAGCAAAGCCATGACTGGCAGCTTCCTTGCATCGGACAATAGATGGTCCTCGTGTCCACCCAACTGCCTTCTCAAGTCTCCCACGTTTTGTGTCGTCCTTTCAAGTTCCTGATACATGGGTTTTACCGTCCTGGACCCAATATTCCGCTCAAGCAGATCTAGCGCTATTGCCTCGCCATGATGGTTGCTCTGTGCATGAACCATGGTGTTTTGAGATGCATCCCGACCCGATGCTGCCTGGCGATGGCGATATTATTCATCGATGTTACCGTCTGAGCAGCAACAATAAGCCGCCCGAGGGGTTTGGAATGGGATGCCGAGTAGGTGGGTATTGGCGGTGAGATGACGGAGCGTCCTGTCCCTGGATACCGTGTTGAGGGCGCGGCATGTTCGTAATAGCTTACTGGATGCCACACTGTCGGTGAAGAGGTGTTGACATGCAGCTACTCATTGGGCTCGAAAGCAGGAGACACGTCCCAACCACCAATTGATGGAGCATCGTTAATATTTTGTCCCTGAAGGCATTGCTAGGGTCTTGGAAGCCCTACGTCCCTCACTGGAGACTCTCGGTCGGTGAGGAACTCTCCAGGAGATAACGTTGACGTGCATCGAGCTGTAGGGCTCGTCAGGAAAAAGGCTCCATCTTCGTAGATGTCCTGGCGAGATTATGGCGAGAGTCCTGGTTTCCCATTAGATCTCGTTGATCGCCGTCATCCACCCTAGTGAAAGGCGTCTTAGTGTTGAACTCTCCTGGGATCCTGAAAGTGGGAAAGTACGCCCCAAACAGCAGTTAACAGGAAACTGTGGTCTCGCAGGGACCACACTGCTGTTATGGCCCTGAGTGCCCGGAGCACCTCACTGGAGGTCTCTCCACGTCGGTGAGGGGGCCATCTGGCTTGTTCATACGTGGCAATAGGCCTAGATTTAGAGAGGCGCACCTAGCACAGGAGTTTCACGACATGCAACTGCTGTCCCTGCACCTGGAACAAGAGAACAGCTTAGTTGCCTCGCCGGTATCACCTTCTACTGGAGAAGATACGAGACTCGGTGAACTGGAGAAAGACCTGTGAACTGCCGCCCGACTACAGATGATCGCAGACAAGTGCCGAGGATAGCCAAGAGGAAGTGGAGATCTGCGACAATCCACCAGATATGAACACGATGACTGAAATATGCCACTCGATAAAGCACAAGGTGGCATTCCTGGTTGCCTTCTTGATCTCAGTGGACGGCCTCAGGGTCAATGACAGCACTTTTGATTAGTTTTACTTATGCATGAAACACGAACGACAATAAGATTGTTCTCTTGGCTCTTGCGGGGACAAAAGCTCGGGCAAGCCTCACATTACTTTCTTCAGGTTGAACAACGGCCAGCGGTGTTCCATGACCGCCGCTAGAACGGTAAATCAGAGGCTGAGAATGTCAGGGACGGTAATCAATGCAGGGCAGCGGTTCAGCAGATCACAATGTATTGCTTCATTTCCTCAAGATGTTACCGCCAATGATGATCATGTGAGTCATAAGGCTGTACTGTGATTGGACTTCCGTGAACCATCATTTTAGCTCCAATATTCAGCACGGGACTCGTGACCCCAATAGGAAGCACAGAGAATCCGTGAGCCTAGGTCAGGTTGAGATCTTACATGCCCTCGACACCATTGTTCGAGGAGGCTCGGGTGCGTTACATGCACATGATGTGCAAAAATGTATCTCGTGCTGTTTCCCGTCTTCATCGTATCAACTGCAATCTGCAGGTACCATATCATGGAAATTAACAACTACCAATGACAGGCAAACTGCCTAGTCGTGTATGTTTGGACGAAAGCTTCGCCGGAAATGCCATTCCAGACTTCAATAGAAGGACCAAGTGCAGTAGTAACTGCTTTTCCAGAACACCAAATATGCCGCATACCGCATGCTGCTGGCTAGAAGCGCTTAGACGAGGCATTCTAGCATTGAATTGTATACAAGATGCAACTACCTTCTCTTGTGTGATATTCGTTCTGCAGATGCCTAAAGCCGGGAAATCTGATAAAGATCGTGAAAATTCGGAGAATGTTGAAGAGCGAAATTTGGAAGTTCGAAACGGAACGCAAGGCGAAATCTTGTACATATGCGCAATTCATAAATCGCTACTCGTTGTGTATGTGGCAATGGTGGCTCTTCGACCGCTTACTGGCTAAGGCTGACATGAGATCTGATAAAGAGCTATGATCACTTAATGATCTCGGCATGGAGTGTTGCCAACTCATTCAGCCAGTGCTCGGGAAATAACTCATAGAAAACCCATTCCAGCCCAACGTCAGGCTCGAGTAAGGCTGACAATAGTTTCAAGAACATGGTTTCTGTGATTTGGAGGCGTTAGTATTCGTACGACTATTGTCGGCATGATAGAACATACAGCAGCTAATAGCGGGTGTTACACGAACGGAAGTAAGCTCCACCAATTGCAACACAGCATCTGCAGAACCTCGCCCGCGTCTGGTTTACCATGCATTATCGACAATGAAATTCGTTTTCACCTCCCGAGATCCGGGGTATTGGGGACGCCATAGAGTCATTTCGTGCAACCCTAACTTAAGGTTTGTTGCACAACAGACTCTGTAATCCCACAGAAATACTTTTCTTTGTGTCTGAGCGGTGAAAGCCCTCGGTAAGTCGCTTGATAATCTTTGCCCTGCGCTCTCGCGGAGAACCTTCCGAAATAAGTGATGGAATTCTGCATTTGCATATGTGACGGGGGACCAAAAGAAATCCCGAGCGCGTCACGGAACTCAGCGAGAACGCCCGGTTTATATGAGTCGTGTCATGTGCAACAGCAAAGCGGCAGTACCGAGCATGCACGACAGTCACGACCGTGTGACATCGGGCTTCCTTGGAAATCCGCAGATTTGTCTCCGCGCTTAAATTCCGAAGCACTGAAGGAGAAAGCAAGCAAAGAAGAGCGTATGGTGATTCTGAGCCCTAGGCTCTCAACATTGCGAGGTCCTCTGCAGAAGATCTGTTTTGACTCTCGATTCGGGTGTGGGTAGAAAACTGCACAAAACAAAGCGACCTGTCAAGATACATAACGATAACGAATAGGCATTGTGATCTGAGTCGAGAACGTTTCCGGGCAGCAATATCACACATCAGAGAGGCAACTTGTGGCCTCATCGCCTCACCATTCTCGCGGCATAACTCGAATCTGTGACTTGTGAAACATAGCACAGCATAAACAAGTGCATATATAGAGGACTCGTTATGCTGCAACACACTTAGTCAATGACGAGATGCACGAACAACTTAGCTCTATCACCTTGTCTAAAGACCAGAACCTTCAACAGGATGTCCTTCGCCCAGAGAGCCATCTAGCAATCTGCTATATATGTGTGTCGTGAGCTTCAAAGAGGAGTCTTCGAATTCTCCATGAAAAATGATGGAAGTTCGGACGGTTGAGTATTGAGAGATGATTTGGTCCGTCGTGTATTTGAGGTTGACAATGCATCGAGAGAACCGAGATGCTGTAATGATGGCGTATTCCGGTAGTATTTAGAGAATCGAGAGCCTTTTAGAGGTGGGATTGCCTTGTTTACAAAATATTTGAGGGTGAAGATTTCCATTGAAAAGGTAGGATCGATGTGTCGGTCGTCATGGAAGAAATTAAGGTTGATTCAAGCCACATCAACCCCAACCCTCCACAATCAAAGCCACCCACCAGCCACGCACGTGCGACCTCAACCTCTCCACAATTTCGACCGACCTTCACTATTTTTGTATCCAATATCAAACCACAAGTCCTGCAATACTTTGCTCTTTTCCCCTCTTCATTCCCAATTCGCACCTTGTTGCCACATCTCAAAGCAACCATCTTCCTCAACAGAAGAGCTGCCACCTGCTGTTCTAGGTTTAACGCATTGATGTTGACTTCGGCAAATGCGAAACCGAGATGTCCTCCCCGCTTCGTCTACCTATCTTTTCTTCCTTATCGATATATTACGTTCTACCCCTCAATAAGCCAAGACATCTCGCAGGCCAAAGTTTGCATACCTTGCAGATAATATTTGTGTCGGAATTACAATCTCTTATCAACGGCTGAATGGATGCGTCGGGATGAGTTGAGCTGGCTGGGATTGGTTTGTCAAGAAAGAGATTTTGATATCTATGTCGTCATCACTGCTTACAGCATTGGATTGCTTGATGAGCCCAGAGGTACTATATTGCCTCGTGCTTATCGCAGCTTTAGCTGTGATGATCAGTGGGAATAAACCAAACTCTTTGGGGCAGCTGCTTCAATATGATAGCGAAAAGAAGATAAAGCTTTCGTCTTCCCAAAGCTCTAAGAAGCAGTCGCAAGCCGTCCCACTCTTGAGAGACTTGAATGCTGTCTTCGAAACTCCCAACAAGACCACAATGCTTTTCAAAGCCGTGACTTTCCTGTTGCTCTTGTCTTTGAGTAAATTGGTTTGGACAAAGAATGGCTACGGTGCGTCAGACTCAAGGATTTCGTTGGATTCTCTAACAGAAAATATAGTCGACACCAGCTCCTATCCGGATCTTCTCGAAGTTGAAGCGGAAGAGCTCATTGCTGGACTAGAGAGCGGTGCATGGACCAGCGTAGATTTAACTAAGGTACACGGAATCTTCCCAGCAGTTTGAGACCGTTCTAATTGTTTTAGGCATATATCGCACGAATTGAAGAATCAAATCCTGTTCTTCATGCTGTCACCGAGATCAACCCAGAAGCGTTGGCAATAGCAGCCATGCTCGACGCTGAGAGAGCCAATGGAACCATTCGAAGCGCGCTGCACGGAATCCCAATGCTCATCAAAAACAACATTGCTACCATGGACCAAATGAACAATACCGCTGGTTCGTACTCCTTGATAGGAGCGAAGGTGCCACGTGATGCTACAGTTGCTTCAAAACTTCGAGCAGCTGGAGTTGTTCTGCTCGGTAAGTCGAATTTATCGCAATGGGCCAATTTCAGATCATCAAACAGTTCCAGTGGTTGGTCTGCATATGGCGGACAGGTGACTGGGGCTTATTACCCAAATATGGATCCTTCTGGGAGTTCCTCAGGGAGTGGAGTTGGAAGCTCAATCGGCTTGGCTTTCGCTGCTTTGGGCACAGAAACTGATGGAAGCATCCTGAGTCCATCTAGTGTCAACAACCTGGTAGGCATCAAGCCTTCAGTCGGACTTACCTCGAGGTCTTTGGTAATCCCAATATCAGAGCACCAAGATACAGTCGGTACGTTGATGGCTCAACGAAAGGGTATCTTCTCGGAAGCTGACCTTGTTTGCAGGACCGATGGCGCGAACGGTCACTGACGCCGCTTATGTACTTTCAATCATCGCTGGGAAAGATCCGAATGACAACTATACCTCCGCACAGCCTTTCGACACACCCCCGGACTATACTCAAGCGCTCAACTTCTCAAGTCTAAGAGGAGCTCGAATTGGTATCCCAAGAAATGGTCTTACTTTCGACGACATGAGTCAGCCTATTTCGGACGCCTTTGACACTGCGATCCAGGTGTTAAAGAATGCTGGTGCCACAATCGTGGACAACGCCAACTTCTCAGCATGGGATCAATACGTCGCTGATGCCAATGCTCCACTTGGAAACTCAACGATTGTTCTGGATATAGATTTCGTTTCAAATCTTGCAAACTACCTGTCTGAGCTCACCTCAAATCCGAACAAGATTTACAGTTTAGCTGATGAGTCCAATTTCACACACACATTTGCCCTCGAGGACTACCCGCAAAGAGACACTGCTGTCTGGGATCAGTCTCTATCCTTGGGCTACAACAATTCGGACTATCGCTTTTGGCAGGCATATCAATATACTTCTTACTTTGGTGGCGAAGGTGGGGTCTTGGGGGCTCTAAAGACCTATAACCTTGATGCACTTATTCTTCCTACGGATTATTCGCCAGGACTTCCAGCTGCTGCAGGTCTGCCTGTCGTCACAGTTCCAATGGGATTTTACCCAACCAACAATAGTGTTCTCAAGTCGCGAAACTGGGGGCTTGTGGAAGCAGGGCCTAACATTCCGTACGTATCTCCCCTCTCATCTTATATACCAACATCCTTCATGCTTCATTCTCATGCTTCGTCATTATACCCGATGTTCCTTGTAAAGTTGAACATCAATGCACGTGTCATTTGTTCCTATTCTTTCGAATCTCCGAAATTTTACTTTAGCGGAATACATGCTCCAGCTACATCTACGAACTCCCTTCTCTGACCTGGATGATTTGCAGATTCGGTCTCTCTTTCATGGGCTCTAAGTGGTCAGAAGAAACTCTCATCGGATTTGCCTATGCATACGAACAGAGAACCAACATTCGAAAGAAGGTACAACCATATTTTGTTCCTAATATTCAATTGGTGGACGTTATTGGAAAGTGAGATTACGAAGACGTATAATCGGTTCCCTAGATTATTTACTAATTTTTTTTTTATATATAAAATCGATATTTTTATTTTTAATAATAATTTAATATTATAATATTTAAATATTTATTTTTAAAACGATAAAAAATTTAATAAAAATAACAAATTTTATATTAATTTTAAATATAATAATTTAATTTTAAATTAAAAATATATTATTAAATTATAAGGATTTTCGAAAACAAAAACCCTTGTATATGATTAGCGAACAGTCTAAGGAACCGATTGTATACGATCTATCTGGTATTCGATCGATCGATCGATCACTGGGCGTCTATATCGCCAGCCAAATGTATCCCTTCGTCTGGTGAGACATAGTCCGTACTAGTAGGGGAACCTTGTTTGGAATAACAGAGCATAAAATTATGTATCTTTGCATACAAATTGATTAGTAAGATACATCATTTGACTGTAGCGCGTCTAGGCGCGCTTCCCAATTTTGCCTTCTAGTTACGCGCTCACTAATGGACGATATTTCCAGCCCACCTACACAGCCCAAGAGGCAAAAGCCTTAAGAAAGGAAGTAAAAAGCCGAGCAAACCGCTCACATAAGAACTGTAACTTTTGCAATATTAACCTTTGTAAGAAGAGAGAGTGTTGAGAGCGTTATCATTCAAATGATATATCTTACTAATCAATTTGTATGCAAAGATACATAATTTTATGCTCTATTATCCCAAACAAGGCCCCTCTACTAGTACGGACTATGTCTCACCAGACGAAGGGATAGTTTCTGCACCTTTCCACCATGATCCTAGTATCAATCTCGGCCTTTCCACATTGTAAAGACCCAGACCTCAAGATAAGGCCATTTTGGCTCTGTTGTGAGTCTGCCTGGGTGCCTCGCTGAAGTGGACTGTGCTCGACACGACTCAAGACTTTATTCACGTCGGCTATCACCTTCACCGCCATTTCTAGTTCTTCATTTCACCTGTTTAGAACATTTACCATATTTCCAGTACTATTAATGAGAGAATCTGGTCGTATATAATGTATTATAGGTGGTCGAGCTAGGGGTTAATATTAACTCTCATATAACCGAGAGGCTCCGAATTCCCAAAACGCTCACCGATCCTCCCCTGCATACCCCTCAAGCCAGAAACATTTTAGTTCCCGAGCCGTAATCTCGGTGCGAGCAGGTACCTCCAGTGGATCCGTGCTCAGCGGCTCGGAAGGCTGGCCACGGTAATCCTTGAAGTACCTAAAGTCTCTCGTCATGTCCCCCGCCCGAGACAAGGCAGCCAACGCCCCACAGAATTTGATACAACCATGAACGAAAAACGGCACAAGCACAGTCCTTAATCGTTAACTTGAAACAGGACCTGATCTTGACGGAAGGGAAGCGCCTGGTAAGGCGAGGAGCCGCGAGGCTGAGTCTCCATCAAACGACAAGGTCAAAGATCTCTGGGCGTCAAATCATCTCGAGTTATCCCATGATAGAAGAATTCTTCAGCCTGGTAAAATGAACTAAATCGACAGGAAAATGCCCGACTAAATACTAAACGGAGGTTGAAGTCCATCAAGGCAACGGGCAATCTTGAACTTTCAACAATTAATACCGACAATATCCAGCCGACATCGCAGCCTTACCCCTCCACACCAATTCCCAATCTAAGTTGGCCAACCAGGGGCTGCAGGAATGCGTTTAATACCCCTATATTTTTGAACCATAATATATTATATTTGTAAGGACTATTTTCATATAAACGAAAAATATTATTATATATTATTTCTTTTCTAAATTAAAAGAACATAATTATATTAAATATAATACTATGCAATTTTCAAATTTTTCTATTAAAAGACTATAAAATGTTAATTAATTCTATTTTTGGTATCGAACAAATTCCTGAGGCCCCTGGTAGCCCTTTAACGAAGAAAGCCTCGACTGCGTTCTTTTGTTTCAGAACATTCACTATTGGGTGAAACATCCGTCTAAGCGCTTGCAGATCTGCAGAGGCATTATGTCAAGAGTGCTCAAGGTATCCCCCTCACTATCCCGCGACATCAGCGCCTTGACATTCTCATTGCTGCTTTAAAATTGTCAAAAACGAGGCAAGCAAAAACGAGGCAACCGAGCTAATGTACGTTCCTCGCCTCACTTTCTCTGATCGAATGTTCTGATATACCTTTTTCCAGACACAGAAGCGTTTCTAGTTGCTCTAGAGAATCGGCATGCATATACCTGCAAATGTAGAGCTAAGCCGGCGGAAAAGCAAGTTTCTACCCGCGTCCAACGGCAATCTCTTATCTCTCTGCACATCGCTCAACTCGGGCTGGCCCAACGCCACCCACATTATTTAGGGGCCGGAAGAGACTATAAGTAGAGTCTTCTTGGGCCCCAAAAGTGCAAATATTTCGGTGCATGCAAAACTATGTGTTGTCACAGCCAAATTCTGCACGGAGATGAATGTTCGGGCGACCCCACTCTCGATTGCTGCGAGTGAGGGGCAGGTGCATTTTCAAAATCAGGCTGTCGTCAATCTGAGCCGAGGAAAAATGCCTTACTACCCACACCTTTTGTTACTTTTGACGAATCAGGACTTTTATTCTGCGCTTGATTGCTTTTGGTAAATGCTCTTTTAGGGGAGGGTGACGGGAGAAATCTTTCAATTGGGTGTCACATTTCCTTATTCTTCTTCGTCATCTGCTTGAAAGTTAACTGCAGCGAGGCAACATGGGGCAGAAAATTGTCAAGCGTCAGACCACAGCCGCGTCGGTAACTTGTGGCTAAACTGGGCCAGATCTGAAATCGAAGAATGTTTCAAGAGCTATACCTATTCTTTTAAAATACAGGGGTTCTAGGGAATCTACGAAGCGAGAGAAAGGGGAGTCTTGTACAACGTGTCACACGCACGAAGCAGAGGCTGAGTCGATTCTCCATCTTGTGGAGCTTTGGAACAATTACCTTCTTGATTAGAAGATGGGCTTTAAAAAAGACAAGGCAAAAATTTGCCTTATTATTTAAGTGGACGGGGTCACAATGGAAACTTGCTCATCTCAAGTTTCTCAAGCCCACGAATTTGTTGTTCTCGTGAACTGGGCGCAGAAGCCTAGTCTTCGTCAGAAGTCTAAGTCATTTCGATGATAAATGTAGTAGGGCTGAGAGATGCCTCGCTCTCGGTTTTTGTTCTATGTCCGTCGGATGTCCGGCAGGCTCTGAGGCTTTGAAATCAACTGACAGAGAGCCTTTCGAGTACACTCCTGGAGGGGGGATTTCTGAGTAATTACGAAGAACCGATCCTCGTCCAGGTTACGCCAAAATCTTCGTGTCTAGTCCGCCCTCCCTCGACACTCGAAGCAAAGCTCTGCAACAAAATATTGAAGCATTAGTTCGCTCTTCCATTTTCATTTCATTGTCTTGCTTCATGCTAGTCGAAGTGAGTCCCTCCAGTCATCAAATCAAACAGAGAACCTGCCATTACTCTCTTGCTATGCTGGAAAGTTGCTAAAAGTCTAATAGGAGAACAACTTGTTTCATCACTGCCCCGCAATCCTGAAGGTTTCTGGCCAAACGAACAGGATACCAGCGACGCATATAGCAAGTATTACATACAATGGCTACATTCGATCAGAGAAAGCTTGCGTTCCAAGATTAAAGCTGTCGGTCGTCCATCACAAGCGAAAATCCTCATATTCGATGATGTTCGGGTAGCAGTGAGAATTCGTCATGGATTCCCTCCTAGAACTTCAAGATCTGAGCCTTCATAACGCTTTCTATGTCTTTTCTGGAATACCTTCCGACCAAGGACATCTCTTCTCAAAATGCATACTGGCTAATTCGTTTACAAAATCTACTGCTAACTTACCCCGCCTCTGTCTTCGTCTACGCAAATGTTGCCCTCGAACTTGGGGAGATATATCATCTGAAGGGTAGAATTCACCTCAGAAGCTCATATTCTCGAATGCTGAAGCTCCATAGAATCTCCATTTTGAACATACTGCACGTTGCCTCGAAACGAGCATCGGCCTTACAGCGTCCATGCCCCTGTGTCATTCAGCCGAAATGCGAATGTCAAGCCGTCATGGGCAGGGTTGGCAACTCCGAGTTGAACTCGAATCAGACTCGGGTCTTAACTCGCCAAGTTCGAGTTCGAGTTAGAAAAATGCCCGGCTTGAAAAGTTTGAGTTAAACTCACGAGTTTGCTATTATAACATATCTTCATTTTTAAGTAATATTTTTATAAGATAATCAAAATCAAAATCAAAATCTTAAGATTTTTTTTTAGTTTTTAAATTCACTTTCTAAAAGAAAGCTTAATTTAAAATAATATAAGAGAAACGTGATCGACTCGAGTCAACTCGGCATAAAACTTGGACTTAGAATAAGATACTCGAGTTAAGAGATATTTGCCGAAGTCCGAGTTCGAGTTGCTAGAAAATGGCTTAAAACTCGACTCCACTCGGACTTGCCTAACCCTGGTCATGGGATTTCCAGTCCCTCCGATAAATTGCGTAAGATTCAAATGTGGCGTTCCGAACGGTTCGTTGAAGTTCAATGATAGGCTAGGAAGCATCATCGCCAATGTGGAAGTAAGCTCGGCGTCCGATTCTGGCAGGAGAAAAACGAGGTGGCTTAGACCAGGTGCGGGTCATGACCGATACGATAGAAGACTTTCAAACACGGTTGGGTGTCCCACGCCGAGTTGTGCTGATTTTGAGGCAACCTGTGAATCGGTGAAGTTGGTCAGCAGCGAGCAGCCCTCATAGTCTTCCTCTCGTAATGGAGCTGAATTTAAACAATTGAAATACGTGGGATCGATTTGTGGGGGTTTGAATGCCCCGCGTGCGAGGTTGGGGTGGAGAATGGCGTTCAAAGCTATGTTCAAGTAAAACTTGAACAACAACTTCCTAAGAGGGGAGATTTCGGAGAGCACCAGAAGATGCTCCCAAGCTTGGCATAGTTTTGAGATCACTTGAGAATGCAAAACTGTTGTGAGGAGCAGGTTTCTGCGTCATCTTCAGGAACTTGCTCAGCAACTGAGCTCGCCTCAACGTGGCGCTTGGAGGTGATTCGCGGAATGGAAGATGAGCAATTCCTTGATAAGATTATGTGTGAAGGCTGGAGACTTTCCCGTTCAGCCCTACAGTTCTAGGTGCCTTGTGTCCATGAATGTGCTTACTCCTGGAGCAATTCATCAACAGTTAGTCGAACGAGGGATTGAGGCGTGGATTCCCATACATGCCATAGCAAAGACTGTCTCTTTAGTTTGAAGATGCATCCAAAACCAGTAAGTGCGTCGCAGTACTCCAGCTCGTTTCGCAGTGGTAATAATTTCCTCGGTGGTTGAATTTGAAGGCTGGATATCTCTTGGAACGATCAAGGCATCGAGGCCGATGAGGGAGACCGCAAACTGTCAACCACGCAGAAAAGGGATCATACTCCAGAAATCAGCATTATCTCATGTTCTGGTTACTGCGGCTGGAATCGATGTCTGCTTTGTTGTTTTTCGGTTATCGAGTTTGGCATCATCTATGGCAGGCGATCAAGCTGGTACGGCCACGAGCCGAGAACAGACGATATATCGCTCAGCCAGTCAAACTTCTCGAATGAGTCTTATCGCTGATGAGTGAAGGACTCGATGCTCTGCATTATCCACTTCGAGCCATCCTCATCTCCATTTACTTCACCAACGCTGAAGGTTGACCCGCTCTCTGAAGGAAGAAATAATTAGATGCCCAGAACCGCATCGACGAGCTGGTGCTAATGGTGCTAATTTTGCAAGGGTTTTATAAGAGTTTTAAAAAAGTGATTTTGCGTTGACCCGAAGCCCAACCGCTTCGCTGCGATTCGATTTTGCTACTGCATCACACCAAAATATTGCTTAAATATTAATATGCCCATTCCCCGCTGCTTCATATTTTCATTTTCCTTCCGTGTATACTTTGAGTAATTTGATCCGGCTATTTTATCAATTGCTTTCCATTGGCATCAGATTGAGACTTTCAAACCTGTGCGCTCCATTTTTCACCCTACGACAATATTAAGTTTATATATATCACTTTTTATCGATTTATATCGATAATTAATCGATAAAAATAGAAATAATTTTATAATCAAGTTTCGAAGCGTATTTAAAAATGGAAAAAAAATTGATATTTATCAATAAGAAATCGATAACAAAAAAATTATACAAAATATAATAAAAATCGAAAATAAATATCGATTAAAAATCGATATATTTTATTTACTTTAAAAAGAACTTTCAATAAAACTTTAAAAACTATATTAAAAACTTCGTAAATATCGATCGCGTTAATAAAAATCGTTTAAAAATATATATATATAAAATTTTAAAACTTTAAAATTTTTAAAATTTTTTAAAATTTTATATTTTGTTAATTATCGTTCGAGTTTTTAATATAACAATTGTACGAATTATCGACGCAATTTTTTTTCTCGTTTATTATCGAATTTTAATAAATTTCATTTTTTTTATAATTATAAAATTAAAACTTTTTTAAAGTTTTCAATTTAATAATAATTCAAAAAGTATTAATTTTAATTTATTAATTATTATTTATTAAATTTTAAACTCGTATAAACTTTTTCAATTATAAATTTTTTTTTATAAAATATTTATTTTTTAACAATTATCAAAACAAACGATTATATTATCGTTATATTTAATCGATGTATTTTTCAAATAAATATTTTATTTTAATATAAAAATTATAATTAAATTCGATCTATTGAATCTCGTAAAATAATTTATAAATAATACAATTATTTAATTCGAATTTCATAGTATTTTTATTTAAATTAATTAAAATATTTATTAAAAAATTAATATAATAATCTTACGATTATATAATTAATTCAATATACGAAATACGTTATAATTATTAAAATTGTTTAACGAGAATAGTATTTATAAAGTTTATATTTTTTTAAAATAAATTTTATATTTGATTATTTGTATTAATAATTTATTTTTAATAAAATTTAAATCGTAAAAATCGTAAAAATAATAAATAATAATAAAATTAATAAAATTATAAATAATAAAAATATTAAAACGTTAAAAAAAAATTTAAAAACTAATAATTAATATAATTTTTTATTAAATAAAATAAAATTAATTTAATTTAAACGAATAAAATTTTTCGTTTATTTTATTATTTTAACGTTTTTTTATTAATTTTAATAATAATATTATTATTTTCAATTAAATAATTAAAATGAAATAATAAAAAAATATTAATTAAATCGAATTAATATTAAAAACAAATTATTTTTATTTATAAATCGAATAATTAAATTATTTTATTAAATATATTTTATATATTAATTTTTAAATATTTAAAATAAATTAAAAAATTAATAAAAT